>JAPFFP010000089.1:11062515-11083980 GCA_026153255.1 Solanum medicagineum | reverse complement strand
CCCCATAGGTGTTGCTTAGCTCTAAGATGTGGGAGTTAACCCAATTTGAGGCTTCAGTTTCTACCACTTCCTGGGTGCTGGGTGATTGAACATTCACAGGCTCTACATGGATTATCGGTTCGATTTGTAGCTCCCTTTCTGCTTCTTGTGATTGACAAGCCCTCATATCATCAACTTTCTCTTCTATAGATAATTTATTTCCGACCTCTAGTGTTATGTCGGCTGCTGCCTCCACTTGCATGTTTGAAACTCCCATTCTGCTCCCCTCCTCCGGCATGCTGGAGGTGTCAAGTTGTTGTACTCTGCTTTCCCAGTCATAAGCTTTCAGTTTTAGATTGCCCAATTCTGCTTTTCATTGGACTTCTCTTTAATTGAAATTGGGCTCTTATTTTCAGAAGAAATTTGGCCACTCTCATTTGCAGACAGAACCCGGCCCACCTGTGTATTTGAGAGATTTTTAGCTCCACTTGTACTGGCAAAATCAGAAGCATGTGACTTCAGTCTGTCGGTTGCAGCTTTTCCTTTATTATCCTTAGGGTAAAGGGTTGAACTCTGCTGGACCAGAGAAGCAGGTGACTTCAGTCTGTCACTTGCAGGTTTCCCCTTATTATCCTTAGGGTAAAGAGCTGGAAGCTGCTGGACCAAAGGATTGGGTCCTTTGTCTTCTCCAATGTAAAGCCTCGCCGGCGATTCAGTTCACAGCTGCAAGACATAAATCATGCCGGCACTTTTTACGAACACCTCATTGGGGACTTTCGAGCCATCCCCTTGCACACGGATTCTTGCCCATTTGAGATGGTTACGAAGCGTCGTCTCTTCCTCTGTTTCGATCCCCTCCACAAAGGTTTCCAATGGTCCTAAAAACTTTTTCCGACCAGAGGTGCAGAGGAAGACCCACAACCCTAGTCCAGGTTGTGGTGGGTTGTCTCCCTCTCCCACTGTACCTGATGCCGGACTCCACCATTCTAGTCGGAGAGAAGTCTCATTTCGAGTCCAATCTCCAGCTATCACTTGTTCTGCTGTGTTCCTGCTGGCGAATTCAAAGAGGAATCATCCTTTCACCATTTCATATATGTTTAATCCATGATTAATTTTCCAGATGCTGCTTGTCCATCTTCTAACTTCTGACAATGGAGGGTAGTTCTTATCCCTCCCTTCAAAGAAACCCACCAAACTCCTTTTCAATACCTCACTTATGGTGTTGGTGCTGTCATCAATGTGAATGGGACCCTCCACCATTAATGTTGGTTCCACATTAACTTCACTATCACTCCTATTTATCCATTTGCTGCTTCTGAGGGCTTCTGCGTAAGGAATATTGTCGTCCACTAGTCTCTGTTCAAACCTGTTCTCCTCCATCTTCTGAGTAAATAAAAATCTGCCCACTTTCTCTGCTATGAACTCCCAGCCGGAGTTAAAAGTCAGTTCTAGAAGAAGGTTTGAGCAAAGAAATATAACAATGAAGATTTCCGGTGACCGTAAGGATCGCCGGAGGAAAAGGATGGTTCCAAAGTGTTATGACATATCTTGGTATTCTTGCCTGAGTGAAATTCTTTTTAAAAAAAGATTTTTTCCTATTCCGTGGACTTATTAAGGATTGATAAATATGTCTGAATATTGAGGGGTATTTTGGTTAAATTTGTAAGTTTAAGGGTTGATTATAATGTCCCTCCCATGGTATCTTATTGTTTCTTATATTTATAAGATTTTGCTTACGTCTTATATCATGAATTGTTTCTTGAATTTAGATTCACTGTATGGTCAGCTCATCAATTGTTTTCTCCATTTCTCAGGATACTATCTGGTATTGCATCATTAATGAAGTTCTGAGAATCATCTGGTGGGGGTATTTTCTCTTGATGGCTTCCCCTGAACGACGGAGGAGTCATCTGAAACAGGACGACCCAGTCTTAAAGTTTGACGATGACCGGGAGGGGGATGATAAGAGAAAATACAGGTCAAGTAAGTCAAGGCCCAGTAACAGTGAAGAAGCAGAAGGTTTAGATAGTAATGGAAGGAGGAGAAGTACATCGGAAAGAAATGAGAGTCGGAAAAGATCAGGAGGATCAAGCAAAGTTGATATTGATGATGACAACTATGAGGCTGAAAACGACTTGCGGTCCAAATTGACGAAGAAGAAACAGGGGGAGGATACATTGGAAACATTGAGCAATTGGTATCGGGATGGAGAACTTGGGGGCAAGTATGATAATGGAGATAAAACAGGGGATAGAGGACAAATTCTAGCTAATGATGGTGTCAGAAGGAAATCAACTTCCAGGTTTTCTGATGGTGATGGTTCCCAGACAAGGAATGGGGACTCTGAAAATGCACTGGAAAGGGATTCTAGACATTTAGAAAGAAAGGACAGTAACACAGAAAAGGGTCATGTGTTGTTAAACAGCCTTAAAGAGTCAACTAGAGACAAGAATGGTAAATACACAGAAAGTGACGAAAGAAAAATTGACTGTGATAGGAGTAAGAAAGGAAGGTCATATGCTACAGAGGAAGACAGAGGAGGAACATTTTCTACACGGGACAATAAATTGAGCATGGAGAGATTTGAGGAGCAGAGACAGATAAAAGCTGCCACAAGTCATCACATGGCTGAAAGCCATGAAAGGTCTGCAATAGCAGGTGATGACTGCGGCTCATTGGTGCGAGAAAGAAATAGGAGAGAGATGGACTCCTCTGATAGGTCCAGAACACCTGAGAGAAGTGGGAGGCGCCGTTATGACTCAGAAAGCATTGAGATGGAATATGAAAAACGAGATACTTTCAGGAGGAAAGAACACGAAAAAGATGGTGCAAGAGATGATAAATCAAAAGGAAGGGATGATGGCAGGAGCGATAGAAACAGAGTTAGGGATGGTTCCAAAGATGGGTGGAAAAGAAGGCAAGGGAACTTTGTTGACAAGGAGATAAAAGAAGGTGAAGCACCTTATGAACATGGAAGAGAGTGGGAAATGCCCAGACGTGGGTGGATTGACAATGAAAGGCCTCGTTCTGGTGGTAGAAAAGATGGAAACAGAACAGAAGCTTTGAAAACTTCATCAAAATATGGAATTTCAAATGAGAATTACGATGTCATAGAGATCCAAACCAGGCCATTTGACTATGATAAGGAGAAGGCTGTATCTGCCATAGCAAGAGCAACTGAATTTAATAAGATTTCTGATGAAAGATTGATTCCAGATGACGAGAACAATGCCTTTCCTAGGGATGACAGGGGAAGAAACATGAGTTGGTCAGGCCAATCTGCTCAAGATATAAAGAATACATCAGGTGATGGTTCATATAGGGACGAGACTGAATCAAGGGCCCAGAAAGGAGATGCATCTCTTCGAGCTGCCTTGGGCCAAACTTCTAATAGTGGTTCAGAACCTCCATATGAAAACCAGGAACTATCTTCCTTCAATAGAGCTGTTCCAATGGGTTCCAGAGGAAGTAGGGTTGGGAGGGGAGGAAGAGGGAGGCCCACAGGAAGAGATGGCCACCAATTCGGCCCTCCAATGCCAATGATGGGATCACCTTTTGGACCACTTGGAATGCCATCACCTGGATCTGTGCAATCTTTAGCTCCTAACATGTCACCTGCTCCAGGTCCTCCAATGGCCCCTGGTGTTTTCGTTCCTCCATTTTCACCTCCTGTGGTTTGGCCTGGAGCCCGAGGTCTTGAGATGAGTATGCTAGGTGTTCCAACTGGACTCCCACCTGTTCTTCCTGGATCTGGATTTCCCAATAATTTGGGGAATCCCATGTATTTTAATCAATCAGGCCCTGGAAGAGGGACACCGCCAAATATGTCTGGTCCAAATTTTAATGGCCTAATACCAGGAGGTCATGGACAGGTTAAAGATAAAGCTAATGCTGGTTGGGTGCCTCCTCGAACAAATCCGCCACCTGGCAAAGCTCCTTCTAGGGGTGAGCAGAATGATTACTCCCAAAATTTTGTAGACACTGGCACAAGGCCTCAAAATTTCATCAGGGAACTAGAGCTTACCAGTGTTGTTGAGGACTATCCCAAGCTTCGAGAACTTATTCAAAGGAAGGATGAGATTGTTGTCAATTCTTCTTCGCCTCCCATGTATTTCAAATGCGATTTGCATGAGCATGAGCTGTCACCAGAGGTTTTTGGGACCAAATTTGATGTCATTCTAATAGACCCCCCATGGGAGGAATATGTTCATCGAGCTCCTGGTGTCACTGACCATATGGAGTACTGGACATTCGAGGAAATAATGAATCTCAAAATTGAGGTATGACTTTTGCATGTCAACCTGGTTCTTTATTCTTAGTACTTCTACTGTTGCTTTATAGCAGGATGTGGTGAACCTCAGGTGCAAAACTTGTTCTTTGTGATTAGCCTTAGCATACGACATGGAGGAGCTACGCTAGCAGGATACCCATTTTTTAAAATGTGCCTAATGACCCGCTAGCAACAATGAGCTAAATGGTTATTAATGGTAATTCACAATGTTACCAAAAAAAAAAAATGGGCTAAATGATTTCTTTTTGGTTTTTGGTCATCCAGTGTTCTTATTGATGGATTGTTAATTGTGTCTTTAAATTGAGATTCTTCCAACCATTAAACCAATGTTGTTTCAACTTGAACCAAATGTGGCAAATCTCATCTTGAAATCATCTATAAATTTTCCACAAGAAGCTCCATTGAGACTAAACCCAAAAACTGAACTCACTTTAGAAGAAAAAAATAATCGTAATGTTTTTTGGTAAGAAAAGGGAGCTTTATAATCTTGCCAGTGGACAAGTTGCAAAAATGCTTGATAAGCTCCTTAAAGCTAAAGAAGCGATTTATCATGTGTAACTCCATTGATGTTGTAGTGTATTTTTCCAGTATGCCCCGAAATATCTAAAACAAAATTCAAAAGAAGATAATACGGGATTTTGTCAAATAGATCTTGGTATCAAAACTGAGCAAAACTTTTTAGTGGCCATGGTACCTTTTATTTGATATTGAAGATGAAACTGGAAATGGCAGAGAGGGTGGGGGGAATAAGAGGACAAAAGAGAAAGGGAGAGACACGGGAAAATGGAGTATCAAATATGTTTGGTTTATTATTATTTATTTAAAGACCTAACTCCTCATATCTTAATATGTTCCAATTCAGTAAGCTATGAATGGTATTTTGGGTAGAGCAAGATTGGCTATGTTGCTAACATACTCATCAAGGGAGTATATATATTAAACGTCTGCATAGTTGTTGGTTCTTCACGCTGTCGTGTCAGATTCTCCTTTCTGGGCCTAAAGATGGTGTGAACTGTCTATTCTCAGGCAATTGCTGACACTCCATCATTTGTTTTCCTTTGGGTTGGTGATGGTGTTGGGCTTGAGCAAGGACGCCAATGTCTGAAGAAGGTATGTAGTTTAAACAATTTGAGAAACACTCTATGGTGATGAATCTGCTGATTGCTGCTTTTGATATCTTCCTTCTGCTACTGCCCCACGGATGAGCACAATCACAGTCAGAGGCATCTGTTGGTTGCAGTTTTCAATATTTGGTCTCTGTGATTATTTAAAATATTGTTCTCTCCATTCTGCAGTGGGGATTCCGCAGATGTGAGGACATATGTTGGGTGAAAACAAACAAAACCAACGCAACTCCAGGATTACGGCATGATTCCCATACTTTATTTCAGCGTACAAAGGTTCATAACATTATATCCTCTCATTTCCCCATATCTATATTTTCCATCTTATATAACTTACATTCTGCTTGTCCCTGTCATTACATAGGAGCACTGCCTTTTGGGCATAAAAGGAACTGTTCGTCGTAGTACCGATGGACATATAATTCATGCAAATATTGATACAGATGTGATTATTGCTGAGGAACCTCCTTATGGTAGACTCTCTTTCATTCCAGACAATGCTGTGTGGGGTTTATGTTTTCTATTTGCAGATTAGAAATGTTAATCATGAAATATAGGGTTGCAGAAACTGACAGCATGTAGCTTTCCTCATCCTCTTTCCAATTGTTTTTTTCCCTATGTGAGTAAGATACTTGGTAGATGCTAATGAATGAGGCTGACCTAACAGCACTAATTCGAAAATATGGTTCTCTCTCAAGTAATACACACACGCACATGTGTAGTGGTTTGTACTCAATAATAATGTTGTGAAATAAAAAAGGGAAGTGTTTCTTTGAGTTTGACAAGGAAGAATGTCCTTTTGAGGTTGATGGGTTCCCCCTATCTTGAAATGATGTTCTTTTTGCTCTTCCCTTTGGTGTTCTCTTCTCATTTGGCTTACTCACGAACTCCTTTGCCTGGGTGAAGGGTGGGAGACAGATGAGGTGAAGATTCTGTTATGTGACTTGCACTTTTTACCTTTTCTTTTTGGCTTTCTGTGTACGTTCCAGCTGGTTGTGGTGTTGGATATGCTATTCAATTGAAATGTGGTCTCTTACCAGAATTATGTATGAACTGGTTTTGAACAAAATCTTCGACTTTTTCTCTCATTATTCCACGTTATGGTAGTCCTTGATTGGTCTGCTATTCCTAAGTTATGTAACATTTATTGCTGTCTACAGGAGAAAGTTTAGAATTTGCAACGCTATCCTTTGATGCATGAAATGAACGTAATCAGTGGCGTAGATGCCTTGTCCAAAAGGGGTGTCACTTGACCTCCCTTCGTTGGAATTTATACTGTTAATTCTTTTTCATGTATACACTATACATGTTGAATCCCTTTGAATTCTTCATGTGGTTACTTCTTTATAATTTGACTCCCGTTAGTAAAAATCATGGCTGCCCCATTGCACGTAATTTTGTATCATCCTGTATTGTCTCTGCTAATTTTTATTCTGTCTTGCACTTGGTGATATTTTAACATAATATGCTGCATTGTCTCTCTGTACTGTATACGCGTAGTGGCTAAGCTCATTTTTCATTGCTATCGGTCACCATATGCAGGATCAACTGTAAAGCCTGAAGATATGTACCGTATAATTGAGCATTTTGCACTTGGCCGGAGAAGGCTTGAGCTCTTTGGTGAAGACCACAATATTCGAGCTGGCTGGTTGACTGTTGGTAAAGGATTATCTTCATCGAACTTCAGTGCTGAGGTAAAACTTTAGCTAACCTTCTTTTGGTTTTTGATTTATTTACTTGTAGACATGGCAAGGATGTAGGTTCTCTAATCCACCCCCACCCCCAAATAAATCTCTCAAACGAGAAGACATAAATACCATTTGGCGAGCTTAGCTATTCTGTCCTATTCGTTGCTCTTCGTATTCTCTCAGTGGTATCACTTCAACACTTTCTCTTTAGTAGGAAAGGAAGATGGTAATTGTAACCTCATTCCCATGCTTGTTTGAAGATCAACAGCTTACACCTAAATAGTTTAACTTTTGCATGTATTATGCTACCTTCCTCACGTTTTTGTCTTAAAATGCTGACTAGATACTTTGCAAAACTTCAGGCCTATGTGCGGAATTTTGCCGATAGGGATGGGAAAGTATGGCAGGGTGGAGGAGGAAGGAATCCACCACCAGGCGCTCCACATCTTGTCATTACAACACCTGAAATAGAGGCTCTTCGACCCAAGTCACCAATGAAGAATCAGCAGCAACAGACAGCATCCATATCTGTGACGACCGCAAACTCTTCCAACAAGAGACCAGCCGGGAACTCACCCCAGAACAATAACAATTCACAAAACGTGAACCAAGAAGCGTCTAGCTCTAACATCCCGAATGCTGGCCCTTGGCTTCCACCAATGGAGAGTTTCCAAGGGAGAGAAGGTGGAGGACACATGATTTCGGATAATAGGCATTTCGAAATGTATGGGTATAATGCAGCCTATAGACAGACCAACACTGAAAATTTGGAGTATGAATCTCATCAGTCAATGAATTTATTGTAGTGAGTAAATCACATTTGTTGTGTTTTAATGTATTTGAATGATTCTTTTTGACCTTGAGGCCATGAAGATGCCTTCCTTTATTTAGCAAGACTGACCATTTTATAGAGTATAAATTTCTTCTTGTTTCCAATTAATATTTGCTATGTATGAGGATGAAATATAGTCAAACATAAAGAAGCATTTCCCCATATTGTCTAGTCAAAAAAGAAGAAAACAATTCTTCTAGAAATTCTATGTTTCATTTACAATTTAAAGTATGGTTAATGTATGTAATATCCAAAATTTGTATGAGAAAAAAATGGAATATTAAAAATAGAAAAAAAGCTAAAAAAATTAAAAATAAATTATCAACGAGGTGCTAAAGAAACAGTAAAGTCGGTAAGCGGAGCAAATTTCTCGGCCCAAGTCTTTGATTCCAAATACATTTGTGAGATCCGACCCGCAACACGACCCATATCCGGTCTGTTATTCGGGTTAGTCTCCACACATTCCAACCCGATCCGAACAAATTTCGCCGCCACGTCAACCGGGTACGAGTCTTTCAGCCGCTTATCCACCCAACTCCTCAGCCCTCCGCCGCCGTCCTCCGTCGCTTTCACCGCCGTTTCGATCACCGAAACCCGAACATATCCACCACTCTCCTCATCGAATTCGTACTTCACCGCCTCCTTCCCGGAAATCAACTCTAAAATCACCACTCCAAAAGCATACACGTCACTTTTCACCGTCGCCGTTCCCGTCCACTGAAACTCCGGCGCCATATACCCTCTGGTACCTTCGAACTTTAAACCTTTACTTCCACATTTCTTCAATTCCGGTGATTTCTTCGGCTTGATTTCACTATTCGGATCCTCAAATTCACTCGGAGTCTCGCCGCAAAGCTCCGCCGTACCAAAATGACAGATCTTCGCATGAAACGAAGGTTCAGTAACAATAATACTCGTGCTTTTGATGTGATTATGTACAAATCCTAAACCTAACCCAGTCGAATGATGAATATAATCCAAACCATGAGCTATATCCGAAGCAATTTGAATCCTCGATATCCAATTCGAAAGAACAGTAAAATTAGGGTTTCTTCGATTCCTCAAAGCTTCCGATAGATTAACTCCTTGTGTATATTCATACACCAAATATATATAATTTCCAGAAACTGAAGCTCCTTTGAGTGGAATTAAGCTAGAATGGTGACTTCTACAAATCATAGCTACTTGATCTACAAGCTCATCAGTTTCCATAGGCCTTCTGAATTTCCTCTGTATTACAACAACCTCTTGACCACGAAGAACACAACGCCATGAAGTCGATGTTGATGACGATGAAAATGGATCCTTTAGGAAATTCTGGGTAGCTGAACGAATTTCTGTGAAATTGTATATATGAGGTTGCTCCGAGAACAATACACCTTTAAGGCTCGTCAATGAATGGTGACTTGACTTAGATGAAGCCCATGATTGTGAGTTCTTCAAATTATTGAGTATGAAACTTTCTGTTGATCCATTTGGTGATATCAAATTATGGCTTGTCGATAATGATGATTGATGATCATTCGAAGACGATAGCTTTTTTGCAGCCGCGGGTGACGTTGAAGACGAAGAAGATCTTCTTGGCTTCTGTTTTGGTTCCATAACTTGAGTGCTTAGTTTCTTCTTGGATTTACACATGAATGAAATCAAAATCAACAACCACAATCAAAAGTATCTTATCTCTCTTTATTGTCTTTGCAATTTGAAAGTGAATTCGTTATCGTAATCGAGACGTACTTGTTCATAGAATTGTCATGTGAAGGCGGTTGGTGAAGACGTGAGCTATTTGATCATAGTTGTAACTGGAAATAATTGCTTTTTTGTTTTGGTCCAATTGAGTTTTTGGTCTTCTTTGGAAATGGCTTATTCTATTAGTGGTGTCATTTTCTTCGATTGGGTTGATTAAGCTGAGTGAGACATAAGTCCCACGAGAACTCAATAAAGACTGCCTCTTTTTCTTCTCTCTCTTTATTTCTCTTTATCAGTTGAAATTTATACATTTTCATGAAAAATATCTCAAGGTGAGAGATTTTTCATAGATATATATACCTCCGTGTCACAATTTTTTTTAAGAGTCAAGTGATATGAACTCTGATCAATATTTTAAAATATATATTTTTCATCATATTGATACGAAAAAATTACAATTTGTATAGTTTTTTAATTTGAAAATATTAAATTAATCTAGTTGATTATCTTAATTTATGATTTTTTTTCCCTATTCTAATTTGGGGGTTATTTCCTGAGTCAACGATCTATCGAAAATAACCTTTCTACCTCTGGAGTAGAAGTAAGATCTGTGTGTATTTTATCCTCCATAGACCGTATTTTGTGGGATTACACTTGAAATCTTGATTTGTTGTCGTTGAATTTAATCTAATTTAATTTAGAGAATTTCTTAAATTGATCTCGAAAAGAGAAATATGGCAACTATGTTGAAATGGATGGAGTACTTAATTACTTTGAAAGTTGTAATTTCTAGTATTTTAATATCTTAAGGTAAGAGACTTTCATAGATATCTATGCCTCCATTCCAAAATATTTGTTCACAATTTTTTCAAGAGCCAAGCGATATCAACTTTAAACAATACTTAAAAAATTATATTTTTCATTAGATTGATACGAGAAGAATTGTAATTTATAGTACTTTTTCATACAGTTTTTAAATATCTAGATTTTAATTTTAAATATTGAATTAATCTAGTTGATTGTCTTAATTATGATATTTTTCCTTATTCTAATTTGGGATATTCTTTCCTTGAGTTAAGGATCTATCAGAAACAACCTTTCTACCTTTCAGGTAGAGGTAAGATCTGTGTGTATTTTACTCTCCCTTAGACCCTACTTTATGGGAATACACTTCGAATCTCAGTTTATCATTGTTGAATTTAATCTAATTTAACTTTGATAATTTATCATATTGATTCTCGAGAAGCGAAATATGATAACTATGTTGGAAGAGTACTTAATTACTTTGAAAGTTATAGTTTCTAGAATTTTTAACGTAATTTCTATTTGTCAAAAGTCGAAACATTAGAGTAAATGATGTTAAAAAAAAAAAAGTTGGAGACTTTCGCTCTTGTATTCATCATTATGTTTTGTGCAAGGGTTATTGTTCAACAGGTCAATGGCTCCTTGTTGAATCAACCCAAAATTATGTTTTGTGCAAGGGTTATTGTTCAACAGGTCAATGGCTCCTTGTTGACTCAACCCAAAATTATACATTAATGAGGGTATCTCAGCAACTGAGTCAACCCCTCTAGTCTTGTGGATGCTAGTGTTCACAAATTTGTGGTGGATAATGAGAGGGGCATGAAAATTTTTCAAACTCTCCAAAATTGTTGTCGCTCCATATCCCATAGGATTATTTTTTTTCAGTTAGCCTTTTATATGAGATAGTAATTCCACCATTTTTGTACAAATGAATAATTCCGAGACTAGCTAATAATTCAAACCAAACATAAGATAAAAGTTAATTCTAAATTTTATCTTGTGATTTATCCTTATCCCATGTACCAAACGAATCTATAGGGTATCAGACATCTATGCTTTTTAAGTTCTATGGAAGACAAAGTTACATAGCAAATTTTTACTTAAAATTGCTATATCATAAATATGTGTTTCTTTTACTTCTTATTGCTCGAAACCAATCAAACCCTTAATATACCTTTTCTCCAGTATTACAGCTTACAATTGTTGTTGGCAACAAAAGAAACAAGAAAGTCATATTTTTATATAAACAAGATTGTGAAGTGACTTGAAATAAGCTTATTACTCTTGACTGTTGATTTGGGAGCTTCTGTAACTCTTCGTCTGTAGTGAATCATGTTAATAAACAGACCGGAAGTTCTTTCTTAAATTCGGGAACAGAAATTAGTTCCAGCATTTAAGCAAAGGAAGCTCGAATGGAATATCTGATGACTTAATATCTTTTGTTCCAATTTTAATCAGTTTCATTTGTTTCAACTTTTCATTTCTGCTACTTGAGTTGGTGCACTGGATGTTGTCCTACGTCTAATTGGCGACTTCAACCAGTATTATAATCAATATTGCTCGTTGTGCTTTTGTTTTTTCAGGCAGCAGATGTGTGCAGCCACATAAAAGAAGGAAGTTCTTTGTATTGAAGTTTTGCTTCTTGATTTTGGATTCTTGGATGGTTACAAAATAAATGTCATGGTGGTATTTATACTACTCCACCTCTCCAATGGGCGGTTGGGATCAATTTGATCTAATGGCTACAAATAAGTATCTAGAAACATTTACCTAAATATTTAGATATTTACAAGGTGTAAGAATTCTCTACACCTATCTTAAATGCTCTGGAACCTTCCAGGTTCCTCCTTCAAGATTCACATTTTTCTAGAATCTTCCAGATTTCTCTAGAAAACTTCACACGTCTCTAGAACCTTCCAGACTCGTCTAGGGAATTCCACACATGTCTAAATCCTTCTAGACTTTTCTAGATTATTCTCTATGCCATAAATTGGGCCACACTTAACACTTTGCCAATTGAGTTAACCCGTGGGGGATTGAAGACGTCTTATTAACTTATTTTAGCTTTTTGGTGTGGACTTTATTATGTAAAAATTGTAGATAAATTTTGAAGTTTATAACAGGATTGATCCGTCAAACTTCTGTAATTTACAACACAATATCGAATAATACTGTAACTTAAATCAAGGAACAAAAGAATATTTATTGGAGGTTGCCACTTGATTTGAACTATATCTGCTGATTTTTTCTTATAACTTGCGTCTAGGAGTTGTAGAACCATCATGTCAATGTCCTTTTTAGTTACATGCTTAAGATAGTTGAAAGAAAACAGATCGCAACCCAATGGACAGGGGAGATGAAGCACATTGGCAACGAGTTTCATCTGAACCCTGTATTTTTGACGCAGAGGTGTATATGTGAAATGAAATGAGATCACTTAGTGTTTTTTGCCTCTGTTAGTCTTCTTGTGAATAATTAATGTTCTTATTGATACTTTGCTACATGAACTCACAATTTCCACATACAAAAATGTCAAGAATTTTGCATATACTTCATCTATCTATTGTAGTATATCTTAAAAAGGAAGACGTCTTCCTCCATATTCGTGTTGTTGAAACTACTTTGAACACTATTGCGACCCATAAATGTTGACCTATCAGTCCGCGGAACCTGAGAAAAGATTATCCATTATATTTATCATAAGTTCTCCCTGCAAAATCTTGACAAGCTTGCTCACAACTTGAAACAGTAGAACCTGGAACTTCTTGGCATGTTGGCATGCATTCTCTGACCCTATCTGCAAAATTTGCTTTTGCTACATTTGCATTTTGCATCAACATAACTAGCATGCAAATTACAAACAAGTTTGTGAAAAGAAAATTCTTATTTTCTGCCATTTGGTTTGGTTAGTTTCTTAATCTTTGGAAAATGAGTAAAATTTTTAGACAGAAAAAGAATTGTTTCTCAGTATATTTATAGCATGTAGGTAAGGTAATCCATTATTGTCTCCTTATCTATTTCCTTCCCACATATCCTAAACAACCAATATTTGGTGGCATTTAGACATCCTTTCTTATGTGTTTCTTTGTTTGTTTCTCTTCTGTGATCTCACCATTAAATTAGAAAATTATTGACAAGAAGTAAAATTGTAATTTTTAATATTTTCATTCTTTTTTTTAATTTATGACGCATGTATCATGACTGCCACGTGTCATGCTCTTACAAATGGTTATCTGGGATTTTATGGACATACAAACTAAGGGGTGTAAAAGGATACTCTTAAAAATATATAACTTTACTAGTACTATAGATAATAAAAGTAGGCAAGCAGGTCAATGTGCCGAGGGTACACTCGTAATTTCTTATGATTCTTTCGTCGTAATTTCCTTATTTTATTTTTAATGTTAAAAAATGCAGCTCATTATAAGAATGTAATTATTTAAGTTATATACATTGATTATTGAGAATTCTTTGACCATCTTTTACAGATACTAGTAGTCAACGTTCTTGTCATCATCAAAGTTTATGATTATAGAACTTTGGATTATGACAATTTTTGTTATTTTTGCTCTTATATTATGTGCTTACCTACTTTTTGTCTACAAGTTGATTAATGGCCAAAAAATTAGAAGATCTCTCTCTCTCTCTCTTCTCACCTACCAAATGTCCTTCTCCACTAACTCTAGAAAGGGATTTGTTGGCTAATCATAGACTTAATCACCATTAAAAGTCGGTCTGTGGCAGGAAACATTCCGCTAGAGAAGAGCCGTACCAAAGGGTGTGATATAGATTTTATATTCTTAATATAAATTTTAGTAACTGTTTTCATGGTTTGAATCTGTAACCTATAAGGTAGTAGGACCATCAAAAATCAACTACATATCAAAATAGGTATTGATGGGATGGATAAGATTCATCTGTCATTAGTCAGAGCTTTGAATTTGAACTCTAATATAAAAAGAATCTTGGTAAGAAATATATTTTCCTCGGTGGAACTTACACGTTGCGAAATCTAACTTAATGTTCAAAATGGGCCAATAAAATCAAAGCAATGACCACAAATCAAAGAATAAAAGTCAAGAAAAACAAAATAATAGCTTACCTAAACCAAAAAATGTGGGGACAATGAAAGATATTTAATTTGTGGAAGTAATCTTCTTATTGTCTATACAACATTTTCTTCTTGAAAGAAGCCATAAAAGTTTTAATACAGTTGCTTCAGAACAAGATACAAAATATTATCAATAAGTTTTAAGATTCACAAATATTAATACAAACCATTAAAAAAAGTTTCACAAAACTAGAAAAATAAACTTAAAAAATAATTTACGTACAATATTAAGACAATTATCTTTTTTATCATGTTGCTCAGACCCATCTCAGATACTCCAAAAAATACTCCATTTTTTAGGATCAGAAACGCATTTGTTAACATATTTGGAGTGTCCGAGCAACGTAAGTCCTTTCTCTTAGCAAAGTGGAAGAGGAGCACCATTCCATTCCTTCAAGCAATTAAGCAATGGATCTATCAACTTCCCTTCATTCATAGCTGTAAACACTTTGTCAAATTCTTCACCAGGAGATAGAACTTTTTCACCTGTCAAATACTTAGCCCCTAATTCTTCCCTCACAAATTTGTACAATGGATATGACCTGCATTCTTGAATTCTATTACCAATTGGTGCCTTTCCATTCTCCAAATCACATCTAACACTCTCAATCTCCTTAGGCAAAACAAGTTTCAATTCTTCCTCAAATGCACTAATCTTTTGGAAGATTTCAGTGTTAGAATTCTTTAGTGCATGATCCACCAAGACTTGTCTTAACTTTTGCATTAAAGGGTAAGTAGCACTACAAGGGTCATCAGCATAAGCAAAAACATACTCTCTGTCAACCACTGTGAGCAAGTCTTTCTCACAGAATCTTGATTGATGAAGTTCACCATTTTGACCAGTGATCAATACTTTCTTGGCTGCTACACTCACTGCACTTTTCACTGCAGCTTTGACATTTTCTTCCAAATGCCTCAAGTCAATTGCTTGACATAATGCCACTAGGTAAGTGGATGACATGAGTTTCAATATGTCAACTGCCTCCTCTGTCTTTCTTGATGAGATTAGGCCTAGTGAGTTGACATCTTGATTGTGTTGTTCAGCACTTTGTACATGGTTAGTCACTGGATTCGCGAGAAATTGGAGTTCAGAACAGTACGAGGCCATAGCTATTTCAGCACCTTTGAAACCATAATCCAAGCTAGGATTTGTCCCCCCGGTGAGATTCGAAGGCAAACCATTGTTGTAATAGTCGTTGACAAGTTCAGAGAATTGTGCAAACATGAGTTTGCCAATTGAGGCAAGTGCTAACCTAGTGTTGTCCATTGACACACCTATTGGTGTCCCTTGGAAATTCCCACCGTGTAATGCCTTGTTTCTTGATACATCAATCAGAGGGTTGTCATTAACAGAGTTGATCTCTCTCTCAATCATCTTAGTTGATGATCGAATCACCTCAATTTGCGGGCCTAACCATTGTGGAGATGTCCTCAACGCATAACGATCTTGTTTAGGCTTTTGTAAAGGGTCCATTTCATGAATTTTCTTGGCTTCTTTCACATATGAACTTCCATCCAAAATGTGTTCCATTATAGCTGCAGCTTCGATTTGGCCAGGGTGATGTTTCAATTTGTGTGTCAAATGGTCCGTAAATTCGGGCTTTCCTTGCATAACTTCAGCAAAAATTGCTGATAAAACTTCAGAAAGTATAGCAAGAATGTTAGCCTCAAAAAGAACCATTGAAGCCAAGCCAGAGCCAACAGCAGTGCCATTCACTAAAGCTAATCCTTCTTTGGGCTGCAGCTCAAAGAATCCAGTCTCAATACCTGCCCGTTGGAAGGCGTTGACAGCATCCAACATCTCTCCATTAGGCCCAGTGGCCTTGGAGTTGGGCCGGCCTGTCAACAGGCCGGCAATGTAGGACAGTGGTACCAAGTCACCAGACGCTGTGATCGTGCCACGTAGGGGCACACACGGGGTAATGTCGTTGTTCAACAATTTCGTTATAGCTTCCAAAATCTCAAACCTTATGCCGGAGTAGCCTTGAAGTAGAGTGTTGATCCTCACTAGCATGGCTGCCCTCGTGGCGGAGTGTGGCAACGTGTGGCATGACTCCGCCCCCTTGCCAAAGATTCCAGCATTCAAGAACCTGGAATTCAGATGAAATTCCATTTAGCAAAATCATCAAGCTTAAGTTGACGTACCAAATTTCTAAAGTCGCAAAGAGTCCGAGCAAGACAGTCAAATCATCAACTTAAGTTTACGTCTAAAATTTCATTTAGCCAAACATCATATTAAGTTACGTTTAAAATTCCATTTAGTCAAACATCATATTAAGGTGACGTATAAAATTTCATTTAGACAAATCTTTTGTGGCTATTGGTTGGTCCACTTTAACCTAACAAATTATGATGAATTAAAATACCTTATTTTTTAGGAAAAAAATAAATGAGACCTAAATATGCAGCTAACATTTATGAGCCCAAAAAGAAAACAAAAGCAAATACATTGAAAAGACTTTCATGTGCCACGTGTACTTAGTCACGTGGCAGGTTCCCATCTTCTAAACTACTTTTTTTAAAAGTTAATTAAGGAATTTAATTTATTGGGGCGGAAATAAATCGAGTAAAATTAAGTAAATACTACTAATAAATTGAAGGATAAAAAATTAAAAAGTATTCTGTTTACTTTCATAACGTGTCTTCAACTACTTTTCAAAATCTCTTAGGACACACCTACTTCATTTTATTTTTCATGTTAATAACTCCATTATTTTATTTATAAAAAATAAATAAACCGCCCACTTTTATTTTATTTATTTATTATATTATTTGTTAAATAAAAAATATTGCTTCCACGAAAGCAAATAAACAAAAAAATTCTATTAATAAATCCCATAATTCAATTTACCCTAGTAAAATTATATAGTATATTACAAAAAAAAAAAGTTTGTTTTTTTTTTCTTGACTTTTAACCTCATAATAATTTTCTCTCACTTTGTTTAGTTATTTGTGGAAATGAAAGCTACACCCTCCTTATTACCCTCACCCCTGGGAGGGGAAAAAAAATCTTAGAACATATGGGGCATTATATATATAGTTAAGTCGCTTATAAGGTAATTATTGATAACTCTGGTGGATAATATCAGTAATTTGATAACTCGATAACAAAAACAATAACATATCAGTGGAATTCTACAAGTGGCGTCTAGGGAGGATAAAATATACGCAGATCTTACTACTACCTCATAGAGATAGAAATGTTGTTTTTGGAAGACCGTCGTCTCAAAAAATATCAAGGCCTCAAAAGCAGAAAATAATTTGATAACTCGATAAAAATGATAAACGTAATGAACGCATTATCACATGTTAATCCATGTATATAACTTTAAAAAGTTGAAAGGTAAAATAGGTACACATTAATATGTAGTATTTGCTATGTTGTTGTTGTAATAATAATTTGTATTTACCTTATTAGCTCTTTCTGTAGGGCTGCACCTTGTTTGGTCCTTCTATGTGATGTTGCACCAAAACCAGTAGTAACACCATAACTATCAGTCCCATTTCTCATCCCTTCCATCACCCAATCACTACTAGCTTTGACACCAGCTCTGGCTGCCTCAGATAGCTGCACAATCACGTCTGTTCCTGATTGTGCAGCTATGGCGGCCACTTGAGCTACTGTCAGAGTCTCCCCTCCTAACTTAATAACCGGCTTCCTAAACTCCTCCACCATTTTCTTCACGTCGTCTACATGGCTACCCCTGAGCGCGTCAGCTGACATGTTCCAATTCAATGGATCCTCTAGTTGTTGTTTTTGTTGTTGAACCTCAATGCAAAAGTCTTGATCAACATGAGTACCATTACAACTTCCATTGTCATACTCCATTGTTTCAACAAACAATATTGGATAAGAACTCAATTGAGTTTGTTTTGATGAACAATTGGGATAAAGGTGCAATGTATATATCAATATTTTTGCTCTTTTTCTTGGTTGTTGAGATTAGGAAATTGCAAAGCTTATGAGTAATAAATTAAGCTGAATTTCCTGAGTTTGTTGAGCCAAAATGTGAGGTGTTTAAATAGAAAGGGAAATAATACAATTGTCCTTGAGTGTTGGACTTGTTAGGGCAATGTGTTAGTTGAGGATTAATCTTGAACGTTGGATTGCACATGGGAATCGACGGTCACAGTTGGTGACACGTGGAGCACATGAAGGTAGTTGTACATGAGAAAAAAGGGATGGCAACCAAGTATAGGCTTTTCTCACCAACATCACCACAAAGAAAAAGGGAAAAAAAACATCAATGGGAATGAAAATGTCTTTGGTACGGAGCGCTTTTTCATTAACGAACTTTATATGGTATTGAATTTAAATAAGTCAATTCAATGAATTATTATGTGAATAAATAATGGAGTCGAGCGTAGAGAATAAGTTAGGATTCATTCAAACTCAATGATTGATTTATGTAGATGTCTTGTTTTTGGATCAACATATAGAAATTTTGTGCGAATACAACCATTAGGAAATTGAATTTTTGGATGACATTAAACTCGATCTAATATTTGCAAATATAACATTCAATTTTATTAACAAAATATTAGGCTGTGAGATATTTCACGATTGCAAGAACTACTTATGAGTACAAAAGTTTAGATTGTAATTTAATGTTTTCTCATGAGATTTTCAACTTGTTCAAAAAAAATATTTAGTTCATCATTTAAAAGATAGTTCATAAATTGCAGAGAAATTTAAAAGAAAAAAAATCAATTTCTAAATAATTATCTCAAAAAGGGAGAATTGATTGACAAAATATTCACGAATTTAATAAATACATATAAATACAAGTAATCGATTTTAAACTTTTACGATTAATTAAATTGCAGTATAATTTCAAATTCAAATATATAATATCCAAATTTTGAATTCAATTTTAATATTTATATCTGTTATAATATATAATTCGAGTCAAAAACATTATAGGTGAGAGTTTCATAAGATTGCAAATTGCATGGTTGGTGGGAAGGATAAATCATTTCACACTTGTGGAATATGTGATAAAACTCCCTAAAGGTGAAGAAAGTTTCTCATATTTGAATTTTAATCTAAAATGGCAAGTTTAGAGAGTTAGTACTAATTTTTACCTTTAATTATTAGACATGTAACCAAAAGAATATTCCATGAAGCTATATATTTTTTTGGAATAATAAAAAAGTTTCTACTTAAAATGAAACAATAATCATAAACGATGATTTTCATAATATGATCTATATTTTCTTATCTGATATTTAATATTTATATTAAAATTTGAATTAATTTGAACACAAATCATATAAAAATTATTTAAAAAGAGATTGCTTCCTAAAATAATTTCTTTTTGTACTTAAAATTTAACTCGAAACTTCTAGTTAAATTCGTTAAAAAATTATCTTGTCACCATTCTTTGTTGGTTAGTATATTTGACCTTATGTTATAAATAATGTGGGGTTCTAGTATCCATCTAAAATATTATTTTTTTCATCATGTTTCACCTATTTACTTAGAGCTTTGATTTATTTGAATTTTCCTAGAATAAAGCTTATTAAAAAGAAAAAATCTTTTCTAATAAGTTTTTTTTTTTTCAAAAATGTAAACTCATTCAAATTTGTAATTGAAAACGAAAGAATTCTATTCATACTATCACACCCCATATAGTTACCTACTTTATTGGCAACCTACTAAATCATTTAAATAATATATGAGTTGGAATGTAGTACGTGACCAAAACTTTAATAAATATATGTACTAGTTGTGTCAATAAATGTCGAAATTCGATTGTAATAAAATTTAAATTTACGATTATGATGATTTTAAGATTTTACTTTTATCTTTTAAATTAATATTTATCTATTTCTTACACATACATATATATATTTAATATTTTTTTAATGTTAATACTTTGGTGATGGGAAGTCAATTTTTTGGAAAATGACTTATTTTCTAAGGAAAATATTTTCTGACAAATATTTTTTAGTATTTGATTGGAAAGTGATATTTCTTTCTGGAAAAATATTTATTATAAATTGATTTGTGTTCTCTAAAGAAAAAAATATATATATGATCGAATTGATTAATATGATAGATATATTTCAAGTCTTATCATAAAACCAATAATGTGTAATCGTTAGATAAGTCAATAATTTGAAGTTAACCATCAAGATAATTATGAGAAGACATCCAAAATTGATGAAAAATCAATTTTATTTTTTTTAAAAAAATATATATATCTTCAACAACCACACCAAAAAATTTGACTTATTTTCTTCAAAAAATAATTTATCCATCCTAATAAACACAACCTAGATACGAACTCAAAACTTTGTTAAATTAGTTCCTCCACCATTCTATTGACTTCATCATGACATTTTTGAATGAGTCCATATACATGAATTTTGGTCCAAATTTAGAAAGAAAATTTTATCAATTCTTTAATTTTTTTTTTAATGTTTTCTTATTAGATTCAACTTTGAAAATGTAATTAGCTTTATTACAAGATTGGTCAGAAAATATTTCTATCTCAACATGCATTTAAACCAAAAATAAAAGTTGCTATTTGTCATGTTGATGGGCTTAAGTAGGGGTGTACAGAACCAAATCGCAAATCGCATCAAATCGACAAATCGAGTCAATTCGAAAAAAAATCCGATTAGTGGGTTAGTTTGATTTGGTTTGGTATTGACGAAAAAAATCCGACTATATTTGAGTAGGTTTGATTTTGATTTTAATTATTTTAAAAAACCAACCCGAGGTCAAGAAAACCCGACATTATATGTATATAAGTTTTAATTTTTTTATATATAAAAGTTATTTATTATAAGGATTTAGGGGAACAAGATACAAGAGTATGAGCTTTCTCAAAAAGCATGTTTTTTGACTACTTTCTCAAAAAACATGGGCATTGTTGAGCCCCCAATTCTTATCTTTCCCTTCTTCCTCACGATCCCCAAACCCTTCCCCATTTCCTTCA
>JAPFFP010000089.1:11042178-11062361 GCA_026153255.1 Solanum medicagineum | reverse complement strand
TATGGCTAGGAAAGGAGAATTATCTTTCTACACGTAATTTTGTAAGAAAAGGTTGGTTACCAAACCATTCAAAAAAATCGCACCAACCCGGAAAAAAATCGAAAAATCCGAGGTTGAAAAAACCAAATTTATTGGTTTGGTTTGATCTATATATTAAAAAATCCGACATAAATAATTTAATTTGATATTTAAAAAATCCGAACCAATCCGGTCCATGTACACCACTAGGCTTAACTAACTATATTGGGGGTAGGTTTACTAATGAATGGATAATTTAAAATAAAATAAAAGTAATAAGTTGGTAAAATTAAATAAAGTGTTCTTCCTAGTGAGATTTTGTCAAGCCTTGCTAAACAACAACCACCATATAAACTATTGGATATTTGTACTTTTTTCTCATTGAAGGGGTTGGTGAAGTTGGAAAAATAAATAAATAAATATAAATAAATAAAAAATATATAAGTAGAGGGGGTTGGTGAAAGGACCAATTCAAACTTATCAATTTCTTAAGGGGGCACCATAACATTTTTATTTTTATTTTTTTGGATACATTTTAGCCATGAAAATAATGATTAAGAGGTAAGGAAATATATTGAAGAGCAAGAAGAATTAGAAGTAAAACAAGACAATTTTTGTATGAGATTTAAATAATATAGGTAAATCTATAACACATACATATAAGTATTTAAATACTTATTGAATTATCGTTTAAAAATATCGATATTTCTTTTTAAAGCTGTGATTATGTCACTCTAATGTAGTAATCACTTTCATATTTTTCCTGAATTTCACCATTCATCTTAAATAAAGATGAACATTTCTATCGAATGACAATAACTTCTATGATTTACGAGGAAACAAAAAGAAAAAGTCATCAATTGTTAATAAGATACGAAACCTTCGAACACATGGGTTAAAAAATCCTTTTTATAGGTCAATCAATGATTTCTTTTTTGGAAAAATTATGCGGATAAGCAAACATTTACTAGTTAATTACCTAACATATTTATAGTTTAAATTAGTTACAGCTCACGGCAAACATCTAGCTATAATTACAATTTGACTTTTGTATAATTCACGCAATTTTATACAAACATTGTGTGCAATTATACAAAAATTGTGCGCAAAATTGTATAGCAAATTATACAAATATTGCACATAAATTATATAACGAAATATATAAATTCTATACAAAAGCTGTGAATTGTAGAGCAAATTATACATGCATATACAAATGCTGCGTGAATTATACAAATGTTGCTATAACTATATTTACGAAATGTAATTATCCAAACCATAGTTATGAAGCATAATTAAGATATTTTAGAAATGATTGTATGCAAAAAATTTCTGATGATTATTTGACATCCGTTTGATCGAAAAGGATTTGGGCCTTATCTATTTTTGGGAGGTATAAGCCCAAATTCATTTAGCGGGTCACTTTAATGGATAACAACCAAAACTTAGCCCAAACTGCGGTCCACTACAGCCCAGGCCCAATTTCAACTATTTCTTCTTCAACAAGTTGATACCACTGTATAATTGCTCATTCATCTTTCTCCGGCGAATTTCTTACGATCTCTTTCTTCCGGCGCCGATTTCTACATCGTAAGTTCCCTAATTTCCTTAATGCAAGCTTGATGCATTAGCTCGAATCTGCTATCTTCAACTCAAACTGTCGATATAGTTGTTGTTTTTTTCAATTTTTTTTTACTGAGATTGTGAGATAATATGCATTTTTCTTTGCTTGTTATGTTATAACTGCGTTCAATTTTTATGGTGTTGAAGATGCCTTTGATTTGTTAGTAAGCAATGTTTGGGAACTTCTCTGAGAAGCGCAAAAAGAAAAAAAAAAGTATATCTATCGTTTCTTCCCTGCATTCTCGTGTATTCTACCATATGAAATTAAGCTACAATCTCTTAATTAAGAACACAGACAACTCTCTTTATATATATGTTCAATGTTCAAAATACTCACAAATTATAGCTAGGGTTTATCTGGTTGTCTCGTTTATGTATGTATCTCCTTCATCTGCGCTTGATACCTAGGGTTCTCTCTTAGTAATCAATTAATTTTTTTGTCTACTACGATTGTTAAGTATTGCAGAGTGAAATGTGTTTGATTTATCAATTATTGCAGCTAAACGTTGTAAATGATGAAGATTGATTTTAGTGGACTTGAACCAAGTGCCCCACTTCGAGGGGAGTCCTCTGAGCTGTTTGATGGAATTTCAAATTCTCCATCATTCGATCTTCCTAATACTGCTAATGTGAGTGACGATTTTTCTGTTGTGTTCACTTATATTCAGTTAATTGGGGATCTATCGAGTCCTAATTCTCTGACTATGTTTACGTTTTTATCCCGAGTGTTCTTTTAGTTTGATGGTTTTCAAAAAGAAGCGATCCAAATGGTGAAGCCCGCAAAGGGAACCACAACCCTTGCTTTCATTTTTAAAGGAGGTGTCATGGTTGCTGCTGATTCTCGAGCTAGCATGGGAGGATATATATGTAAACCCTTTTGCTCATTATTGTCTTTATGATAAACAACGTGAAGAAATTCTTTAATTACTTCTCAGCTCTTGTACTGTTATGAACATCGATTTGTCTACGGCTCTTGTGACCAAGGCAAGATAACTTACTACCCTGTGCCCCTGCAAAGTGACTTGATATAACCACATTCAACAGCCCATGGGACATGCAAAACCTCATTGTTTTCACGATTGAGTTATTTTGGGTGCAAGTGAAGCTATATTTTCTCGGTTTGAGCATAAAATTTTGTTGATTTTAACAGTGTCCATGTTCTACAAAATTTTTCTCAGCGGCTTATTCAAGTCTATCTTTATGCCATATGATCTACCTTTTAAGATTATGGTTCTGTTGTCAATGTCTCTGTAGTTATTGGTACAATGACTTGAACTTGGAATTAGTACCTTAAGTAGGGTGCTTGGATAAAATAGAGACATTATCTGATTTCTTATTGTTCCGAAAAAGAAAAGTCTGATTTATTCGATACCTGAAATGAACTTTAATCAACTTTAATTTTTTATATGGTTGTGTTATGGACTTATGCTATGCGAGACTTGTATATGTTTTGGTTTTGTGTGTCATATTTTATGGTCAAGTTCTTCACTACAGGAATGTGAATTCCAAATTTTAGATAATAGACTTCTACTATACAAATACTCTTTTAAGTGTTGTTTCTTGATCCATTGCAGTTCTTTTGATTTGGCTTGTCCTTTTTAAAACATATCTTGCTTTCCTTGTAATATTCTGCAGCATCTCAATCTGTGAAGAAAATCATTGAAATTAATCCCTATATGCTTGGCACAATGGCTGGTGGAGCTGCTGACTGCCAATTCTGGCATAGAAACCTTGGAATCAAGGTATTTTGTTAAAGTGCTTATGCTTCTTTTCTGAACTGCTGTATTTACCCATTTTTGCCCAGGGAGTAATTGATATAGATCCCCCCAAAAAAAGGTACCTGATATAGATCAATTCTGGACCCCTCTATATTACAGAGACCCTGTATTCTAAAGAATTTTAATGCTTCTGACTGCACACATTTATTTAGGATGGGTATGTTCTCCGTTCACTCAACAGTAAAAAAAGGAAAAGGAAAAACGTAGAGTATAAGCTAGTCATAAGAATGGAAATATGACTACATTGAAGAGGTATAAAGAAAGAAATGACTAACATTAAGTGGAGTTAGATATGATTAGAAACTGATGATTGGGAATTTTTTGGTCCATGCCTGTTAGCGAACTGTTTCTTTGAAAGTCTCTTTCCGGTTAGTTTCTTCAACACTAAGCTCCCATCTGTTGGCCATCTGCAACTCTGCAGATTAAGGTCTCGTGAAGTTTGTTAGAATAGGAATAGGAATAAGAACAATATCTACAATCCTATTTAGAATAGGATTAGCAATAATAATAGTATATGGAATCCTACATGGAAAAGGATTGTATTATAGTATCCTAGTTGGAAAAGGAGTCTAATAAAGCATTTATAAATAAGGTCTCAATGTAATAATGTAGACAACAATTCAATAATATTCTTCTCCAATATTTCTCACAAAGTTAAAGTCTAACTGTGCTTATTCAAGAATTTAAAAAGGGTGGGGGTGCGACATATATATTCTCTACCGCTAATCCATTGGCAGAAGGAAATTCTGAATTTTTTTTTAAATTTTCATAAGACGTAGTAAGGATTTTGGCTTCATGTACTTTAGAAGAGTTGCTCACTGGTGACTTCTTGTGATTCAGTGCCGCCTTCATGAACTGGCAAACAAAAGGAGAATTTCAGTTACTGGAGCTTCAAAGCTGCTGGCAAACATTTTATATTCTTACCGTGGAATGGGTTTGTCTGTTGGAACTATGATTGCTGGTTGGGATGAGAAGGTAGTGAGAGATGGATGCTAGTAAAATTTGCAAAATGTCAAATTCCTTCTTTTCTTACTATAATAAAATCTTGATTATGCAGGGTCCAGGACTATACTATGTGGATAGTGAGGGAGGACGGCTTAAAGGAAACAGATTCTCTGTTGGATCTGGTTCTCCTTATGCTTATGGTGTTTTGGATAATGGGTGTGTGCTCTTCCACATTTTCTTATTAGAATTGCCATGTTTCCCTAGTGTCTACTTGAGAATAATTGTTAACTAGAATCATCATATCTGTATGGCAAAGGTGACTTCCAGACATCATAACACTAAAGTCTTCCACATATGGCTTGTGCATAATGATTAGTGCAAAAGACTGCATTCATCAGATCAGATGCATTTACCTGTTGGTCATACTAGACTTCACATCAGATCAGATGCATTTACCTGTTGGTCATACTAGACTCCAGTATCTTCTTCTGAAAGAGAGAAAGTTGTGTTGTGCCCCTAAGGTCTACAATGTATCCAATACGCGAGTGGTGGGGTGGGTGGTTGCAGACGTTTCCAAGTAACTCCATAATTTATTGTGATGATCACATAGGCAGCTTAAAACTCGTGCTTGTGACATATTTATAACTTCAGGAATCCACTAAACTCTCAGGGGTTGGCCTGGTGGTAATAGGCTTGAGCCTTTGGGTTTGCTCCCTTTCAAGGTCTCAAGATTGAAACCCACTAGGTGCAAACAATTTCTGAGGACCATCAGATTGGGTAAAACCTGAATTAACGGTGGTGCTTGCGGGAAACTCCTTGCCGAGGGCTTGTGCACCCCCGGGATTAGTCGGGTCTTTAAGAGACTCGGACACCCGGTACAAATAAAAGAAAAAAGGAATCCACTAAACTCTTGTCTCCTCTCTAATTCTAGCGTTTTCCTCCCTATGCTGTTTCATTTTAGGTACCGATATGATCTGTCTGTGGAAGAAGCAGCTGAGTTGGCTAGACGAGCAATTTATCATGCGACATTCCGTGATGGAGCTAGTGGAGGTGTTGCTAGTGGTACGTTTCTTGCAATCTCATCCAGAAAAGACGAAATGCAATAATAGCTGGCTTTCCCCCGTTTTTCTGTTTTAAACTCTCTGTATTTGGTTATTAACTTTGTATATCGTTTCAGTTTATCATGTTGGACCAAATGGATGGAAGAAGCTGTCTGGTGACGATGTTGGAGAACTCCACTACCAGTATTATCCCGCTGAAATAGCAGCCGTGGAACAGGAAATGGCAGACGTACCAGTGGCCTGAGCAAAAAGATCGAATATGTTATCATTTTCGCAAGTTAAAGAGACAGTTTAATTTTCTTGTCAGACTCTATTGTGGTCTTCAATCTGTAAACCGTAAAAATTTATCTACATCCGATGTCAAAGCTATGTGTGTATTTATCACTTAATTATGTTTAGTTATATTTACACTTCAATTTTTAACTGTTAAGGTTAGATTATCTAATTTGCAGGCCTATTGGAAATATACTTCCTGCCCTACAAAAGTAAGGATAAGGTCATCTTATCCTCTTCAGATTTCACTTATGAGATTACATTGGGTATGTTGTTTTAAGGTTAGATAATGTAGTTTAGTATTACAGGTAAGATGAAAGTACAGAAGTGATAATTTTGACTATAGTTGTTTCTATAATCATGTCTTATCCTTTCAGAATGAACTCTAAACCGTCAGTGTTGTTCAAGACTAATGTAATTTAGTTCATATAATCTAGGAGTGATTTGGATAATACATTCAGGCAAGTTGTTTCAAATATGTATTATCTCGAGTTTAACTTGTTTCAATTAAATGCTAAAAATCTAACAAGGAGGTGAGTTTGTTGAACAACAACAATGGAATTAATGTAATCTCACAATAAAAAAATATTCAGCTTGAAATTGTCAAAATTGAATTTAACTGAATTTGTTTCAGTTCAATTTTGATCAACAGTTTCACCAAATAATGAAAATTGAATCGATCAAATGTCTAGCCTTTTGTTCTTCCAAGTAATGAGTCGTGTGGTGTGTGAATTTGACTTTAGTTAAGTTTCAACGTGGATACTAGACATCATGTGGCAATTAGAGAAAAATTTCTCTGAATGAGCCTTATGCGTCATGTATTTAGCTTAATTTTTCTTTTGGTCGAGTTTTAATGTAAATATCAATTGGATGAAATTTTTATAATGCAAATTTGAATTAGCCGAGCTCTAATTAGAAAAAGAATTTGGATTCGTTGAGTTGCGATGCCACTGTCGGACACCCGACACCATGTGAAAAAACAGAAGTTTTTCGCCATGAATGGGTTCTATGTGGTGCGGATTTTAAATAGTTAGGGGTCATTTGGTGTGGTGGATAAGAAAAGTTTATCCCGGGATAATTTTTAAGTGGTTCTCAATTCATTGTTTGATTGTAAATGTTGGATTATTCCAGAATTAACAATTAGTATTGGGATAAATTATCCTTCCTTGAGGATAGAATAATAATCTCAAGATAACTTATCCTGGAATAAAGTACATAAAAATTAAAAAAATATTTCATTTAAATTATCTTTTATACACTAATTTTATATTCATGTATAGTAACATAATTTTTTAATAATATTTATAACCTCAATTAATTGTTAT
This sequence comes from Solanum medicagineum, assembly GCA_026153255.1. Classification (NCBI taxonomy): domain Eukaryota; kingdom Viridiplantae; phylum Streptophyta; class Magnoliopsida; order Solanales; family Solanaceae; genus Solanum; species Solanum medicagineum. Next base: position 11,055,338 of record JAPFFP010000089.1, on the reverse strand, counting down.
TTTTATGATAACACATTTTTCTATTAAAATTACATTTCATATATACAAAATTTCTATTTATGAATGTATTATAAGTTGAATTTTTTTGTCATACTTATGTTTATTTATATTTTGATTCTCTTAAAATGTTCACTCTAATGTTAAATACATATTTTTAATTAAATATTTCATTACTCACTTAAAAATTATATTCTATATATCAATTAAAATGTAGATAACTTTAAAATTTAATAATATTTTTTTTACTTTAACAGACTTAAATAAAAAATTTATTTTTAAGCTAAATAAGATAGAAATTTTTTTTTCTAAACTAAATGGGATGAATGTTTTATTTTTAAGCAAATAAGATGAAAATTTTATTTAAAGTTAAATAAGATGGACATTTTATTTTTAAGTTAAATAAGATGAAAATTTAATTTTAAAAACACACGATATAATCATGAAAATACATCACAAAATTATTTATGTTAAATAAAATTAAAAAATTTATTTTAATAATAAATAGCTAAAATTCAGAAAGAAAACATTTAAAAAACTAAATAAAATAAAAAATAATTTTATAAATAAATAAGTTATTCTTAAAAATTATTCAATAAATAATGCTGTAAATATAACAGACCAAATAATCAATAAAAATTACTTTCGACGTAAATAATCTCATCGTATATCCAAACCAAACCAGGCTCCAATTGTACCAACACAAACGAAAAAAAAGGTAATTAAATTAAAACAAAAAAGAAAATTTCAGCTGACACTATCACCCTTTCCTCTGCGTCCGCCGTCGCCTGTAAAGTTGCAAATTTTGCTCAACTCACAGTTTCTCGAGTATACTGAAGGAGATACGAGGTATTAGATATTCTTCTCAATTAGCTTTTCATCGGAAATTTTTGCGAAACAATCTTGAATTGCCCTCTCTCACTTGTTTATTCTGAGGTTTATATTTGATTGAAAAGGTAGAATCTTTTGTGGTTTTGATTTCTTTTTGCTCATGATTAGCTATAAAAATTGAACCCCTTTTTTCCTCTGATATTAGAAATGCAGAGGTATTTTGGGTTTCTTTTAACTTGTTGAGAAGTGGGATGACTTCTCTCGTTTCTGCACTTGTGGGTGTAGATTTCTATATGTAATCTTCTCGCAGATATAGCTTTTCATGGCCGATAATGGAGATAGATGCTCTTAATTAGAAGTAATCTTCAATTATATGTTTCCATTCTCTATTAAAAAAAATTGTCTTTTTTGTTATCTTTTGCTGAATTTGAGTTGTTGGATTAATTTTAGTGTGGATTTTCTTGCCCTTCCTGCTTCTCGTGTTGTTTTGCAGCCTCTTTTGTCTCTTTATCTCTCCCTGTCCTCTGATTTTCTTTGATAACCTTGGTGTTCGGGCCAACTTGCTCACACATTTGATTAATTCTCCAATAGTCTAGGACAGACACACTCCTATGAATGTGGAAAATATACCAGATTCGATTGGCCAATTCCAGTTGGAATTGTCATGGCTAGGACATATTGGAAGAGATCACCTACACCTAGTGTTTTTGTCTCTGCTGGAATTTGATTTGAAGATGGGACTAGATCTCTCGTGGTTCTCAACACACTAACCACTAGGCCACACCTTGAGTGCCTCTGTCTTGCGGTTGTTGTGTGGTTTATTGTGAGGTTTTTGATTGCTTTGGCTTGTGATTTGCTGTAAAAATTGGAATCCTTTTTTTGCCTGATATTTGAAATGCAGAGATATTTGGTGTGGTTTTTTCAAAGTATAGTAGTTGGATTTGGATTTACTTCTTTCTTCTCTGCACCTATAAGCCTACACTATAGTTGACGAACGTGCAACTCTACCTCCCGATATCCCACCTCTGGGATTGCACTACACTGGGTGTGTTGTTGTTGTTGTTATGAACGAACAACTCCAAAATTCTAATGTAATGTTTAGGGAGTAACACCACACCCACTTCTTCTTTTTCGTTCCGTTTTTCTTCCTCCCACCCTCCCTCCCTCTCTATATCTATCTATCTATCTATCTATCTTTCTTGTGGTTATTATGACATTTATGTCCGAAAAAGGCAGTGCCTTTGGATTTGTTTTTGCTCTGAATTTGCTATAAAAATGGGCCTTTTTCCCCCTGATATTGTCCATGGAGATAGATTTCTCCTTGCGTTCCAGTAGTATTATCATTTAGCACCATTCTCATAGTTTATGGTTCCTCTATATCTGCTACTACATGTTGTTTATAGTGCTTCAGCTATCATTTTATTTTGTTTCGGTTACTGTTCCTTTCTTTATGTGCTTTAGAATGTTTTCCCTGTTATTTGCGATGTCTTCATTACTTTTTTTTTCTCCTTTTAAATTTGCTTTGATATGTGTTACTTGAATCGAGGATCTTTCGAAAATACCCTTTCTACCTCCACGAGGTAGGGGTAAGGTCTACGTACAATCTACCTTCCTCAAACCCCACTTATGAGATTTGACTAGGTATGTTGTTGGAGTGCTAGTACGCCCACTATCTTTTTGTTTGTGACAATAGATTTGGACTTGGTATAAACATGAATTTTATAAGTTGATTCTTCCCATCTCTTCAAGTTTTGGTGGATGGAGTTATTCCATACCTGTGTTGGTGGAGGTAGCAGGTACCTTTTGAAATTAGTCATGTTACCACAATTATAATAATGATAAATTTTATAAGTTTACGACCATGTACGTTCTTCGAGCTGAAGGCCCAACTCACTATCTTCTGTATGTTGTGGCTCATCATGTATCTGTAATTATTTGATTGATATGGAATTCAATTGATTAACATGTGTGTCTATTACATAGGCATTTGGTTGAAGGTAAGTTGATTTCAACAATGCAAAGTCTCCAAACGACTTCAGCCTCATCACTACAAAACTTATTCTGGGGGAAGAATCTCTGCCATGCACCATATACTCTTAGCAGAACGCAAGATTTCATACCTGCTATGACATCACCTCCATTAGGTATGTCTCATACACAATAGATTAGCATCATTTTCTGTAGGGGCAATATGAATATGATTCTCTTTTGAACTGTACAGGACCTCAGAGGCTATCTGTACAATGTGGGGTTGGGTTCCGCCCTTGCATTGACATACACAAGGTCTACCTGCATCTTTTCTCTTTTTCTTCTTTACATCTTCCTGTGTTTGAGCTATTTATACCTTTCAAAGTTTTGTGAAATTCTTATGCAAAGGCTTGGTGCCCTTAGTAATAACTTGAGATTATTATGCATTTGACAAGTTTGACAAACAGTTTGCTGTATTTATGATAGGGCTACGATATTATGAGTATAAAGTTGGAGTTTCTTTATCCTTGCCACTTGTTGTGCCATTGCAAATGACTTTTACATTACTGCTTAGCATTGGCGGTACGAAATATATGTATATACCATAAACCAGGTAATGAAGAAACTAAAATGTATTTGGTTGCATAGAAAGAATTGAAAAGAAGAAGATAAGAAGAAAAGGCTCAATTACTGATGGTGTTCATTCAGTATTTAATAGCTTTTCATATGAAGTTGAATCAAATATGTCAAAGACAGGAGCAAACTGTTTTTCTTTATCTAATTAGCTTTCAAAGTTAGAGAGTTTTGAGCTAGTTTCATATGCTTGGTCGATGCATTTCCCTAGGTGCTAACATAACATATTTCTAAGTACTCTCAAGATAGTTGGAAGATATTTACCTGAAAAATTCATTTTTTAGGGAAAAGTGAAGCAAATTGTTGGATCCACTCTTCAAGATTCTAAGGAGGCAGATACAAGCCTGGTAACTAACTTTGAATCTGATAAATCGGCTGCAGAATATGCAAAGCTTTACAGAGATGACGGCCTTGTAGGTGGCCATGTGATTATGCTTGGTGCTGACCCCTTGAGCATAGCTGCTGCAACTGAAGCATTACATGCTTACCCTGGTAGGCCACTTGTCCTTATCTAAGTTCTTTTATGGCGGTTTTCATTTTTTTGGTATTCCACCGCTTCTAACCAGTCTTTCTTCCAAAACACAGTATGCTGTTATCTGATCTTCCAGCTGTTGACCATTTTATTATAGCTTCATTTGGAACTGTTTGCTGAAAATATATATTACTAGACACAGATGTTATGATAAAGTGTATACATGGTTGATACATCTCAACTTACAGACTTTTCCCTCTGGTGATATCCTTCGAGGGTGAAACATCTAGGTGGGTTGCAAGTTGGAGGGGGAATCAAAACTGAAAATGCTTTGAGTTACATTGAACAAGGAGCCAGCCATGTCATTGTCACGTCTGTATGTATTCATGATTAATTTCTTGTGAAGTATCAATATTTTTTTATTTTTTTTGGCAATATTTTTTATGTTACAATTTCTGAGGATATCTTAGTGTCATCTCAACAATTATTTAGTATTGGACCTTAATTAAGTGGCACATTTACCAAGGATACTTTCACATAACACCACCACCACCACCACCCACTCTAAGGATATCTCACTGCCATATCTCTGGCCCTCTTGCTGATCTTTAAATTGCTATACCAATTTGGGTGGTATTAAGAGATTTGAATGCATAATACCTCTTTATATTGGTTTTGCGATATTTTGGAAACCCTACTTTGTTGTATACTGAATGTCCTACATTAGGCTCTAGGTCCACTTTCTTATCACCTTAAAACGCCAAATGTTTAGTAGTGATAGAAAATTGACCTAGATAGAGCTGAATGATAGGTCAGATTCATCTAGCTGAGTTAACTAATATGGGATTGAGACCTAAGTAGATTTATTGATTGCTTATTTCACGAGAATAAATTTCGTTAACGGCCTACTACAGACACCCATGGTTTAAATTGTTTTTCCTCTCCTTTGTTGTTTTTTTAAGTTCTTGAGTACAACAATGAGAGACTGGGAAGGGGAGCAACAGGGATTAATTTGAACCGTTGCCTACTATAGGGAAAGTGTAGCAGCTAATACTTTCTCATTGTTAGTCCTTATCATATATTAATTAATTCAATAAACCATCAATCAAAAAGTACTTAATTCAATAAACAAAGCAACTTCATGAACAGAGAACAATTTGCAAGCCATCTAATTGTCGTCTGCAGAACTTGTTGTCTACTAAAAACCAGATAAAAGTTCCTGAATATGAGCTCAGAACAGAATAGACCTTCACTGCTGTAGCAACAAATGTGTGAAACAACTAATATTTCAGAGCTCTCAAGATGATTTGAAGGTTTCAGAATAGACTAATTTTGGTTCTCCTTAAATTTGTTAAACTCCTCAAAATCTCTTTTCCCAATATTTGCATAAAAGAATCATGAAATGCCTCACCTAATTTCTTCGTACAGAACAATGAAAATAATCCAAAAAGTGATTACTTATGATTCTAGGTGAATGGGCTTGTAGGCCCTCTCCAATATAATTATCCTACTAGATCTTCTTTTTCTGATACTTTTTGTTGATATTGCAGTATGTTTTTAACAATGGACAAATGGACCTTGAGAGATTGAAGGAACTTGCTTCTGTCGTTGGAAGAAAGAGGCTTGTTTTGGATCTTAGTTGTCGTAAAAAGGTATTCTCTTTTTCAGTGAAATTACCTTTCATAAAAGATTTTGAAGTTGAAAAGGCATCCGCATCTTTTGTGCTCCTAGAAAGACAAGTTCTTTCATATTAGTTTGGAATCTAAAATTGGTTAGGGCATGAATAGATGAATAAATTTGTAAAATTAGATTCAGTTACTACTCCTCCTTTATTCTTCCATGAGAGTGTTAATACAATGACTTGAAACAAAATGCAGGAGGGCGAGTATGTGATTGTCACAGACAGATGGCAGAAGTTCAGTGATGTACATCTCAATGAGAAAGTCCTGAATTTTCTTGCAGAGTATGCTGATGAGTTTCTGGTTCATGGTGTTGATGTTGAAGGCAAAAAGTTAGTCCCTGTACTTTGTCCTTTAACTATCTTTGTAGAGTTTGTAACAACAGTTGACACAATTATTTTGGTGAAAGTTCTCTATAATTCTGATCTATTATCTAGTCAAGGGGCTTTATGCCTCTTTCAAAATTTTACCATGCCATTGACCGAACTAGTTAAACCCTTGACAGCTAATCTATAACATCAACAACATACCCAGTGTAGTCCCACAAAGTGAGGTATGAAGAGGATAGTGTATGCAGACATTACCCCTAAATCATCGATAGAGAGATTGTTTCTTATAGACCTTTGGCTCAAGGAAGAAACAGTCCCAGGCAGTCCAGAAAAAGAACTTTGCATTTGGGGCATAGCCCATGACATAGCCAACTAGGTTTTAGACCAACAGTGTCCCAGTTGCTTGCTTATGAAGAATGAAAAGAAAAGGAATGAAAAATTGCAATTTTGTTGCAATTTTGAATAACTTATTGCTCTGTCAGTCCAATAAAGTGACTCTTTTTAGCATACTGTGCTACATAGATGTAACAAATGCACTATTTGGTTGAGTTCTGACCTTAAATTTTATATTTTCCTGATTTGTGTTGAGTTTCTCCCACTTTCTATTAATAGCTTGCATCATTAACTAGTCTGATAATGAGGAACTTCTCATAACTATCATTATTTTTCCTGATTGAGCAGAGGTCTTTTGCCTGTGGACTTGATAATAATAACAGCAAACGGAAAGATATTATGTAATTTGTATTCCTTTTCTGCAGCATTCTCAAAATATACCGTATAAGTTACTCGCGAGAGATTGTAGTTAAAGAGAAACATTGGATATTCATATTCATCATTTTAATCTGACATATGGTTCATAAATTATCTGCTGATCGAGAAATATGTCATGTGCTTCATAAATCATTTTCTGATAAAAGAATCTGACATGTATGGTTCTTGTGTAACCCAGGCTGGGAATAGATGAGGAGCTTGTAGCATTGCTCGGAAAGTATTCCCCCGTAAGTGTTATACGTGATTTACCTATGTTTAATATTACTGCCTTTTGTTTCAATTTATTTGTCTTACTTTCCTTTCTAATCCATTTCAAAAAGATTGCCTCCTCTTTCCACATGATATGTTTAACACCACGAGATTAAAGGATATTTTGGTACATTCTATGTATCTTTAGTTTAAAACCACAAGATTTAAAAGCCCATTTTACTTTAACTTCCTGTGAAGTCAAAACCAGGCAAACAAATTGAAATGGAGGGAGTATTATTATTGTGGCTTCTCATTCAAAATGAGGGACAAAATGCTTCTGTGCCAACATTCATGTTTGCTTGTTTTATCTCAAATGCTGAACGAGCATCGATCTATTTGTAACTTTGAGGGTTATATGATGGCCTTGTTATCAGAGTCAAATCAAGCTCTTTATAAGCTCTAAAAAAAAGGTGAAATGGAATGTGGCAAAAATGTAGGGATGTTCTGAATGTATATGCACTTTCTTAAGTCTGATGCATGTGTTGGCAGTAGACCACTTAGCTAAGGCGAAATATTATCATGCAATTTGATAGTAAAACGCTTCATTATGTTGCTTGGATCCTCTAGAAGCTATGCATTTTTTTAAGGATCTTACAAGGGTCCGGCAACATTTTTGGGAGGTCTGAGCAACATAACTGTTTAGGTCCCAGAATGTACAATTCCTTTAATATAAGAGATGACCAAAATTTTATCTCCATGTGTCTTGTCTCTCAGATTCCTGTGACATATGCTGGTGGTGTCACTGTGATGGCTGATCTTGAGAAGATCAAAGTCGCGGGGATGGGGCGTGTGGATGTGACAGTGGGCAGCGCCTTGGATATTTTCGGAGGTAACTTGGCTTACCCAGACGTCGTGGCTTGGCATGCTCTGCAAAATTCAATTGCAGTTTAAGCTTTTCTTAACTTCACATCACTTGTTCAAGTTTTTTGAATCATAGGTGATGGAGTAATGTTCAAATGTTACATCTCTACCTTGAAATCATTTTACCTCGACCCTCGTGTAGTTTCTCCACCTATTTTATGAGATATTCTATTAAACGTCTTGACGTTAGTTGCATTAGCATCAAATTACTCTATATTATGTGCTGGTAGGAAGCAGCAAGTAGCACATGGAATAGTCAAGGTGTGCCCAAACTAACATATTAGACATGAGAACATAACAAGAACAAAATGGGTTTGGGGATTGGTAATACTCTCTTTGAAATGTTCAATTGGTATTAAAAAACATTAAGTGGAAAATTGGCATATTACTAGAGTTGATAAATAAGTCAAAATTCTTTCATATTGGAAAAACAGGTATTTTATGTTCCTCTTGCCAATAACAAAATAAACTTAAAAAATATTAGCTTTTGTATGTGCTTTTGGGGCTCTAATAAGAGTATAGATTTGTTGAAGTGGAATATATTCATTTATCCCTACAACTTAGTTAATATTCATCCAAATCCATCAAAAAAAGTTAAAAAGCATCAAAAAATGTCAAACAAAATCCATTTGGGTAAATGGTAGGGCCTTTTTTCCAAGTCTTTCATATATTTGATTCTTTTTTGACTTATATGAATTTTCACTCCTACGAATATCTAGTCAACAAGTAAAATCTAAGAATGTCAAAGTATATGCACGTTTTATCTTTATCTCGGAGAGAGAAAAAAAAAATTATTTTCGTTAGATCTTTAGTTTAAACAAAGCATTTTCAAAGAGTTAAAAAGAAAAAAGAGTACAAAAGTAATGTGAAATAGAGAGCAATATGAAATATAGAGAAGAAAATATTAGTGGCGAGGACGTAACTTAATATCGAAACACAAAAAGTTACATATGATAATCAAAATTTTACAATAAAAACTACAAAAATAGTGCTGATAAGAAAGGTTTAAGTACAATCACTGATACAAGAACGTCTTAGTCCAATCTTATAAAAAAGAAGTGATTAATACACATTATAATCACACAAAAATATGTAAAAAATTAAATGTGTTATAAGAGAGATAGAGTAGATCGAAAGTTATTTCGGAAGACTTACTGTTTCAGGGATCATTTGAAGATTAGCTAGAGATAAGATACAATGAAACAAAATATTTATCCTTTTCGACATGAGTTTAGAGAATTTCTATCCTGTTCGATAAAAAATTTATTAGATTATCTTAAATCAATCCATGCCTCTATTAGTATAAACTTTATAGAAACTGAATTATGTAATTTATAGATGTTAAACTTCTTTAATATATTTACTTTTTATATAATAAATTTATAAATTAAAATTCGGACTCCGCACTTAATAATTAAACATTGCGGGACATGATGTTTGGCAAATGTACTCAACAATATACATAGATTAGGTTTGACTTGCAGCTGTTGCTACTGCTAATGATGAACATGGTAATGATTATGAATTATGATCAACACACATGTGACATCATAATAAAGAGGCCTACTATATAACTATACATTACAACTTGTTGATTTTATCGTTATTTCCATTAGGGTTTCAAAATTTTAAGAAATATATATACGAACTAATCGAAGGGGGTTTGATATTTATTATATATACATGAAAAATTATTTTTATCATATATAAATAGTATAATTTTTCGTTGAGGGAAGTTCAGATGAACCCTTTAATACCTATGTGGTTCCGCCAGTGCATATGGATATGCATGGATTGAAAAAAAGAAAAAGAAAGAGACCCTTCTTAATAATTATAGTCACACAAGCATATATTATGCTATTTTACTATCATAAATTTTTAAAAGTATTATATTATAAGTATATACATGTATAAATCACAAATTTTCATATATATGTCGAGTCAAATTTATCACATAAAATATTAAAATTTTTGTATGAGATAAGTAGTACCCTAACACATTATACTAAGAAACATTTGAGGTTTCCAAAGCTATGGTCAAAAAATATAAATGGTAATTAGTCAAAGTAATTAGTGTTAATTAACATAGGAGAATGAGAAGAGTGATTATTATAAGTTACTAATGATGTACAGATAATATATAATGCATGTAAAAACAAAGACCACACTGCCCTAAAATCACCATAGTGGGAGGCACCATCAAAGGAAAAAAAAGAAATATTCTCTATAGAATAATGAAAACAAAAAAGTCAGCTTTCTAGTTGACTTGCCCTAGAAAGTCTAGCAAATTTTAGAGGAACCAAAGGGAATCCTAACCCCATAAACCCCCCACCCCCCACCCCTACCCCAAAAAAGAAGTCAAGAGGTTTGAAGGTTTTTTTCTGGGGGTGGGGGGGTGATTAACCCTGTGTGATTTTTTTTTGCAATGGAATCTATTGATAGCAATGCAAGTGCTTCTTCGGATACCTACTCGTACTCGATATTTAATTAACAAGTAAGATAGATTAATCATATTCATATAGGATAGAAGGTTCATAGGCTCGTAAGAATAGGATATTGTCTAACCTTGTGATATAGTAGGTTAGTAGAATTAGCGTGTTTTTATATCTTATGTTGTTATTGTTTGACTTATATTTGTTACTTTTATTGTATTTATATATTATCATTAGCTTTCCACTTTAGTCGATTTTCTTTTTTCATATTTATGTATCTTCTGCTTTTTTGGCTTGATATTTTTGAGACGAGGGTCTTCTAGAAACAGTTTCTCTATCTCTATGAGGTAGTGATAAGGTTTGCATACATTTTACCCTCCCCAGATCTTATTTATGGGATTCCACTGAATATATTATTGTTGTTATTGTATAGAGTCTTCTATCAGTAAACTAAGATTGAACGACATGTATTATCGTATTTATGTTAGTAAAAAAAATTACAAATTTTGCCGGAAATATTTTTGATGACATTCAAATAAAGTGGAATAAAAATTACGAGGGTTCGAATTCAGCTTTCACCATCGAAAGCAAAACCATTAGGTTTTCTTTCTATCTATTGAAATCCTTATAGACAAAATTATCATTATTATGCATATGAAAGATAGCAAACATTCTATAAAATTAGTTGAGATGTACGAGCTGACTCAAACATTATAGTTATAAAAAGTAAAAGGTTTGGAAGGCATGTGTGCTATCAAAAGTAGGGGAAGAAATGAAAAGGAGTCACTTTCTTGGTTCCTAGTTGATGTTCTTTTGTGGGGGAGAGGAATATTAACTTTTGGAATATTAAAAAAGATAAGTTTTTTTTTCCTTTTTTTTTTAATCTCCTTTTCCCCCCTCTTTTAAAAGGTTGTCTTTTTGAGTGGGAATAGGGAACTCCACTCAAAAGCTTTTTTAACAAGAGAATTATGTTTGGTCCACTCTTTACTTTTTTGCTCCATTATTTATGTAAATACATTTAAATTTTATTATGTTCTTTCACTTCATAATTATCCTCAATTCTTGACAATAAAAAGTAGTTTAGTCTTGGCTAGGATTCCATATTTTGACAAAGTGTGCAAAGGTGAATCATTTGATTCCCCCCTTTTTTGTCCACTAAATTCAAATGAAAGAGAACCTCACATTCGTAAGATGATTGAGTTAGTGCAATAGGTGATATTTTATAAGAAGAATTATTCTGCTAATATGTCTAGTTAGTTGAATTTGTTACATCGAATTTATCTAATATGATTTAACAAAGTATGCGAAGCTGAAACATTTGATTCCCTCCCTTTTTTGGCCACTAAATTCAAATGAAAGAGAAACTCACACTCGTAGGGTGATTGAGTTAGTATAACTGATAGTATTTCATAATAAGAATTAAAAATCAATTTTTCTATTGTATTGTCTAGTTAGTTAAATTTCATATATCGAATCATCTAATATGATTTATATATCGTGTGTGGATTTAAAAAATATTCCATATGAATTGATTTATTTATTATACACTAAAAGAATAGCGATTGTAATTTCTCCAGAATTCAAAAGAGAGAGGGGAAAAGAGAGTCTACTTTCATAATAAAAACTTTACCTATGTATAATAATTCACCTTTTTATACTATATAATTAACATTGTAACATAGTGTGGGAAAAAAAGAATATTATCTCTTATTTTTGAAGTGTCGAATTTCTGGTCGTATTAAAAATAAAATCACAAGAAACAAGAAAAATCTCCTCTATAAAGTTATATTTTCAAATGAAAATCAATTCACGTAATTTAACATGAAAATTTAAAATTATTGTTATATTTTATCATATATAAATATTGTTTAAATCCTTGGTGGTGTAGATATATAATGTTCAAGAAGTCAATTTAAAATTTAAAGTTAGCAATTCATAAATAAGGATATATTCATAGATCATAACTTCTATAAAATCTATAAAAATAAAATAAAGAAATAATTTTATAGAACTTCAGTAATTATTTTTTCTTAAAATAATATAAGCATGGATTATTTATTATGAAATTATCCAAATGACAACTACATAAAATTTGACCATATTAAATATTATTAAATGCAAATTTTCTAACAAAAAACGTGCTACATATTATGGATTTAAAAGAAGAAAATTCTTTGCAACATGTCATTTATTTATGTTGGTCAATAATTTACAATATTCAACTTTTGATAAAAGTATAAAAAAATTTATAGTCAAAGAATTTAACAATTAAAATAGAAGTTCTCACCCTATTAATTATTTTATTATAATTTTCCAAGACCCATAAGGAACACAACATGTTATTATTCCTAAAATATTTCAACAAAAATGATAAATTCATGAGACTTTAATCAATTTCATTAATGAATTGGAAATTTGAAGTTTATATATAATTTTTGAATATCATAGCATATTTGAGTTACTTATAAATTCTACACGAATAATCTATAGGTATTAAATCAATATCAAACTGTATATTTTTGGATTAATTTTCTTATAAGATCTTATTGTATAAAATATATTAACATGTGATATATACACACACATCACATGTACATATGTTATCCATTAAATAAAATAATTATAATTTTTTTTAAATTTCATATAATTGTTTTCAAAAAATAATTATTATAATAATAATCTTTCCGAAACTGTTGACTATTGACATATCAATACCATCATTGACTTTTATTACAAAGTTTAATGAAGTGCACGTGTGGGGAGTCCTCCTTTACTAATTAAATTATTTAAAAGGGAGAATACACAAACATGACCCTGAACTTGGCATAACTTTTTAAATTGGAACTTAAACTTTGATAATTCACAAATATGACCCTCAACTTGGCAATTCCTGAACAAGTAGGCACTTGGTGCTGACGTGGCACAGTGAGTGTATTAC
>JAPFFP010000089.1:11016486-11034957 GCA_026153255.1 Solanum medicagineum | reverse complement strand
GCTTGCTTCCTCTAATTGCAAATATATCAGTTGCATGGGATGTCCAGAAAGTTTCATTTTCCAGTTCTGCAAAAAGGCAGTTGAAAAATGGAAGTGGAATCAGCACTAATTGACTTTCAAGAATTGATGGTTCATCTTGTCAAAAGTCAAGATAAACATGAAAAAAGATCCTTTAATGCTCCTTTTTCTTCCTTTTTACATAGCTGTTGTGGGTGGATGGGGTAGGGGCTTTAATTTTGAATTTGATTCTCCATTTAGAAGATAAGCTGCATATGTGAGACTGCATCATCTTTTCTCAAACAGTAAACAGAGAAAAAGGGAAAGGCTGTACTACACAGGACAAAGTATGAAAGTGAAGGCAACTTCTTGTAGTTTTTGCATTGAGCTTTTCTTTCATTAAAACCCCATGCATGGGAAGTCAATTGACACTCCTTTTTGGTTTCTTTATATGTGTAGTTCTTTATATTTTGAACGCCAGAAAATTATGGCTCCTTTATTGCTCAATGGACTAAAAATAACCCCCTCTCCCTTCTGTGCTGAAGGCATATACAAATGGCTAATGAAGTGAGTGGAAATTATGAGAGATCATAATTCAAGTTCTTTTAAAGGCAAATTACTAGGTGATTTTTTCATATTTGCTGGACGGAGTTGACAATTGGGGTACATGATAGTCAGTGTGTGCACAAGCTGACTCAAATATTATTATTGAAATCCCCTTTCTGGATTTCATTGATGAAAATATGTATTAGTGGACCATTAGCTTTTTCCTCCAACCTTAAAAGACTCCAAAAGAGTTTGCCACTTTTGAATAAAGTTGCCACTTTGAAGATATCTTATTCAATCTTTTCTTATAGGGTCTTTTTTTTGTAGTTTCTTTTAAGAAGTGGAATTTGAACCTTACATTCTACATTTGCAAGTTGCTATGGAGGTTATATCATTCTTTTGAAATACAATATCCACCTTGAAAGATGCTCCAAATTTTGCTTTCACTTGTCATTTGGCTGCCAAGACTCACAGTACAGTATTCTCAAGGAGAGTATACACTAACTATATAATGGCTATACAATGTAGATTACTTATACAGCCTCTCTACCTCTGTGAGGTAGTGATAAGGTTTACGTATATTTTACCCTTCCCAGACCCCACACTTATGGGATTCCACTGGGTATGTTGACGTTTGTTTGCACTATACACTAAATATACATTATTATATACTAAAAAATTTAATATAGTTTGATGTACGTGAAATATACACGAACTATACGTACCTCTTACCATTTTTTCATAGTTATTTTGGCCTAAAGGCCATGCATTGTAATTGTCTTAAGTTTGTTGGCCTAAGGACCATAAAGACCAATCCCCAAAAGGATGTTTATCCAAGGAAAAATTACCTAAGTGAAGGTCTTTTAATTAATATTTATCAAAATTAAATATATTTTTATTTTATTACTATCTATAGCAAAAGATAGCAAAATGGGAACTTTGAGAGAATTGAGTGAATTTTAACAGACATATAGGACAATTCAATCAATTTACTATATATGGTTAAAAAAATTATGTTGCTATTAGTGGTAAATATTTTCTAAATATGGGATAGTTATGCGATTTTCCCTTTATGCAAGGACCATTGAGCCCAAACTCAAAAGTTTGTTAGGCCCAAGGACTATAGCTCCCAAAGTCCAAAAGCTTGTTGGCCCAAGGAGTATAAAGTCCAAAGTCCAAAAAGTTAAAGCCCAAAGTCCAAAGCTAATGGCCTAAGGACCATAAGCCCAAAAATTGTTGGCCCAAGGACCATAAAGATCATGAGCTCAAAGTCCAAAAGTATGTTAGACCCAAGGACTATAGAGCCCAAAATCCAAAAGTTTGTTGGCCCAAAGGCCATAAATATCATAGAGCTCAAAGTCCAAAAGTATGTGAGGCCCAAGGACCATTGAGCCCAAAGTCCAAAAATTTGTTGTCCCAAGGCCGGAAGCCCAAAATCCAAGTGTTGTTGGCCCAAAAACCATAAAGCCCAAAATCACCACTGAATTTTCAGCTTACAAATTGAATGAATCAGTTAAAGGAGAATACTGAAGACCATTTTTTCCCCTTGAAAGACTTAGCAATGGGAGCTATGGCGATCCTTCGATTAGCCCTAGTTTTCTCTACATTGACCTCGCTTTCGGTACTCGCCGGATCTTCACCGTCGACGTCAACGGAGTTGCAGATCGTCACCGCCGAATGCAGAGTAAGCTCTCACTTTTATATTAATTTTTTCAATTTCAATTCATTTCTTCTGTTTGATAAATTTACGAATTGTAATTATTTCTAGCATAACTGATTATGGATTGTCATTTTTATGTAATTTTTGTTATGTGAATTTGCTGAGAATTTATGGTTATAATTTTGAAGATTGAACTCCTTGGAATGAATTTTTCTTTGTTTTTGGAGGAGATATATTGCCAATGGCTCCGATTTTTGTTATGCAATCCTGAATCTCGCACCAATTAAGTTTGCCTCCTTGGTTCACCTATTCACTATTGTAGTTTTTTTCCCCCTTGTAAATTGGAGTGGGGGAAAATGGGCAGGGGACTGGATGAGAAGGAGTTCTGTGGGTTTCCATGGTGTTTTACCTTTCCATAGTCTCGGTCCACAGTGGAAGGCTCCTCACCCGAGCCTCGTTAGATTCAGCTAAAGTGTAAGATACAAGTGAAAAAAATACATAGCTGACTCAACTCCATACTGATGCGTCCCGACTACTAGAATCGAACCTTCACCAACGAGCTGAGAAGTTCATCTAGCTAACCAACTAATCAATTGAGCTACTTAGATTCCTCCTTGACTATTGTAGGCACTCTGTATCATCGCATAAATAAGGAAATGTCAACATTCAACCACATCAAATCCAGCATAAATTGTTCTTTAGGAAAATAAAATACTAAAGGTTATAGCTTTTGCGATGAAGATAAGTGCTTAATCTTAACAAGTGGTACTAAAGTCAATAGAAAAAGGGGTATTCCTTTAGCCTTACTCTTCTTTAAGAAAAAGGATAAAGAGATCAGATGTCTTTCAAGTGTTTCTGACTTTTTGAAGATAGTTTGTGTATGTATAATGCCTATATGTAAGACCCATTAGCCATCCTTATCTGATTCATTGATATTGATTTTTTCTGACTCCTGTGTTCTTTCACATCGTTGATGAAGGATTGATTTTCTTATGTAATACTTCGTTATGTTCATTTGCTAAGAATTTCTGGTTTTTTTTCCTGAAAATATATTTGTGGAAGAAATGCTGTTTTTGTGAATCCCAGAAGGAAAATAATATTCGGAAGTAATTCTTCCTGAGAAGTATCTCAACTTTTGCTACATTTTTGCCAATTTGATACTGAAAATTTTCAACAGACCACTGTCCTCGTTATGCACATTCTAATTTGTATTTAATTACTTTTATCCCACCAAACTCAGAAACTGATCCAATTTTTTCCTACGGAAACCATATTCCTCCATATCAAACATTCATAAGCTGAAAAATGGAAAAGGTTTATATTCTAGATCATTATAATACAAAGATTTAACTTGTAGCCCATGCAACTTAACTCTGCACCCAAATGGTTCAGGCTTCATATCTCATCAAGAGCCTTCTCTCTTACTCCTTCCACTTCCACAATATAAAAAAGAGAGAAGAATTTAAATAAAAAAGGTTTGCTTGTGATCTCTTTCATTTTCATGCCTTTAGTTGTAGTCTGAAGAAACTCGTCATTTTTGTAGTTACGCTTATCGAAGTTTCATTTTTGTTAGTATTTGCATCCACTGTGATTTTGACTACTCACTGGTTGTATTGCTTTGCTGCAGATTGACTTGACATCACACATTGTGAAGGTATTCCTAACATTGAAGGTACATATCCAAGTTTACTACCTTGACTGGACCTTTTGTGGAGTTTTGATGTATTTTTATTTAAGTGCTGATCACTTTCCATATATAGCTTGTTGTTCATCCATTAACTTTCCTTATTAAAAATTCATCCGTACAGTGAGGATTCATAAACACAACATGTTTCTGTGAGTTTGGTTACATCTGGATGGTGAAATTTCCATTCAAGTTTTGTTAATCAAAGAGTCATTGGAAATGTTGTGGCCATATTTATTGGCCTATTACCATAAACCTGGAAATAAACATTCATTACAGTTCTTTAGAATAACATAATGGGGTGTCTGATTGTTTGGCAATTTCAGGTTGAAAATATTGGTGAATCTCCTGCTTCAGAAGTCCTCCTTGCCTTCTCTCCCACCGAAATTGATCATCTGGCAGTGGTCAAAGCAGCTGTTGCTGCTGGAAAGAAGAAAAAGAAATCTTATTTGCCACTTGATGTGAAGCCAACTAACCTGCCTGATGGACCAAATGGGACTAAGTATTATTCAATAGATTTGCTTAAGCCATTGGGCAAAGGTGAAGCCATCTTGCTAGAAGTTCTTTATAGATTGACACATTCTCTCGAGCCTTTCCCAGTAGAAATAAGCCAGTCGGAATCTCAATTAGTTTATTACCGTGGCAGTGCAAAAATCTTGTCACCGTATCCTATTAAACAACAAGCGACGTTTCTAAAAACACCAACTAGCAGGGTCGAGTCGTTCACAAGAGTTGTGCCTACAGATCGTGCAAACACAGAACTAAGATATGGACCATATGAGGAGCAACCTCCATATTCATATTCACCTATAATTGTCCATTTTGAAAACAATAACCCATTTGCTGTGGTTGAGGAGCTTCTGCGCGAAATTGAAATCTCCCACTGGGGAAGCATACAGGTTACTGAGCATTACAAATTGGTACATGCTGGTGCTCGGCATAAAGGTGTTTTCTCAAGGTAAGTTTGCCAATAATGTAGTTCATATTTCCAAATTAAGTTTGAAAATTGAAGATCTACTGGATACTCTCAACTTATTTCTCAACTGGAGAATATCAGACCTCAGTTTATAAAGCTGGCATTTAAAATCGAGTAAAAAATGTTTTCACTGAAATAAATTCAGGTAAAGAGAAACTCTTTCTTTGGTTCAATGTTCATTCACTAAGATGTAAGGACAATTAAAGACAATAACATAAATAAAAACCTAACACAAATAATCAACACTGTCCTTGATAGCTTTCTGAGACAAATGATTTCTGGAATTAGAATCGCCTTTTCTTTATGAGTTAAAACTGAATTCTAGAAGCTTGTTTGTGTTCATTCCAATTTATAAGTTCAGATTCACTTTGTGTATTCGTTGCTTCAATGTTTGGTGCTTCTGGCAGGGTTGAATATCAGTCTAAGCCACATAGCACCGGTGTTTCCTCATTTAAGCATCTTCTTGTAGAATTACCACCAAGGGTCCATTCTGTCTACTACAGGGATAACATAGGGAACATTTCATCCTCTCGCTTACGCACAAATTTTAAGAAGGTATCAGTCCTATTGCCTCCATGTATCCTTGAGACATTCTTTCATTGGGCATATTTTCTCTTTCGTGTCAAAGTTTTTTGATTTTATGATCTCCATGAATTTCCTTTGTAGTCAGAGCTGTTAATAGAACCACGATATCCTTTATTTGGAGGCTGGAAATCTACTTTTGTAATTGGATATGGGGTTCCACTAGAGGACTTCCTTTTTGAGGCAGCTGATGGCACACGTTATCTCAATTACAGTTTTGGATGTCCTCTTGCAGAAACTGTTGTTGATAAGTTGACTGTCAAAGTGGGTGCTCCCTGTTGAATTATCGTGGTTAACTATGTCTGCTTGATATTTGTTGCCTCAATTTTCTATAGTCGTTGTTGCAACATCCAAGTAATGGTATATCAAATTTCAGGTTGTGCTGCCAGAAGGATCAAAGAACCCATCCGCTGTGGTTCCATTTCCTGTGGAACAACGCACTGAGGTAACTCTCACATAACATTACAGATCTTGTTTCTTATGTATTAAAACTTCGTTATTTGCTCATATATTAAAAGTTAGCATTACCTCTACCTCTAGTCCCTGTAGGAATCTCTGCTAATTGACTTTGGTGTATAATGTTGTTTGATGATTATGTGGAAGTACACCATTAACACGAATAGCATCATGAGAAACTCCGAGAAAGAACAATAGATGCTCAATGGAGTTAAACCTGTAATGAAAGAGAAGCAAAACATACTTTTTGTTATCCTTTCCATCTTGCTTTCCATCCAAATCCATATGAAGGAAAGAAAGTAGTTTTCTTTTACTTTCTTCTTTACTTCTATTCTTTTTTCCTTACTTTTGTTCTGCCCTTTGTTTTTTCCATCACGGGTTAATGTTCAAGTGTCACAAGATGTTGAGGGAAAAGGGACCCTACATGTGCTTTTGCATTCTTTATTTTTCTTAATTGTTAGGTAATACTTGATTACCTAACAACTAAACTCACACAAGTTAAACTCAAGTGCTTGCTTTGATTTTTTCAGAGGAAATACTCATATCTTGATGTTGTGGGAAGGACAGTGGTGGTCCTGGAGAAAGCCAATGTAGTTCCTGAGCACAACTCTCCTTTCCAGGTGATCTTGCTGACTTTAGTACTCTGATTTACTTACCGTCATCTGCAGAGAATAGTGATCTCTGGAATTGGTTAATCAAGACACCTAATATAGAAAAATGAACCTACCTTAGCTAGTCCAAGATTTAACCTACCTTAGGTTTGTGCAAAATGTCACCATTCAAATTGTACCGTTCTGTGAGGTAATATTAGTTGGCAAAGGAAGGAAAAATAAGTTAGTTGTCTTCCCAGGTGGTTTTCTTATAAGAATTGGATTTCGTGAGATTGTTATGAAGAGAGCAGTTTTAGAACATTCCATGGGATTGATATATTATTAAGCTGACTTGTATAAACCTTGTATTATTATCATTGTTTTTTCCTTTAGCTGGGAACTAACAGGCAAATTTTGGTTCCTTTTTGGTAAAGATAGTCCAAAAAGGAAACTGTATTTGAATTGCAAATCAATCGAATGACAATGCGTCAATCTTAAATTAGTTGGGTTTGGATGCGTGAATCTTCTGTATCCAATTGGTCAGATGATTCTTCGTAATTAAATTATTTTTACATTGATCGTCAACCTACACAATACAGAGCAGGAACTTTATTAGGTGATTCATAAATGTCATAACTGAGACTTGAACGTATCGCCTAAACCAATTTTTGAACCCCCATTTACCACTTGTTTGATAACCTAGAAATTTCATTGGGTCAGTGGCTCACAATTCCGAACTTGGTGGGTAATGAACATGCTCCTTTAATGCAAGGATTTTGTTTGCAATAGGGTTCGAACACGTGACGTGCGCATAATGCACACCTCAGAAGTAGCAGTCTTACCGCTAGACCTAAGCCTAGAAAAACCCCCTTTTACCGCTTCACTAGAACTTTCTCTTGTGACAAGGTATTCAACAACTTATATATAACTAAAAAACAAGTTTTTCCCTATTTTCACATTATAACTTTTAACAAAGGGAATTCAATTGAGCCCCCTTCCTTTAAGACAGCTCCCTGGAACCTAATAGCGGCTAGCCACCTTGTTTATCAGGAGACCTGTTATGCTTTGTGAACCTCTCACAGAGGGAGTTGTATGTGAATATGAGAATTAGATAAACTAAAACGCATGTGAAAATGAAGTTTGAAAAATGATCTAGGATTTTGATCAGAACAATGTAAATGGATCCCTGATTTTGGCAGAATTTTAATTTTCTTAAAAGAGCACTGGATCTTTTTTATAGGAATGAGTGATTCATGAACATTCTGTTTACTTCTTTGCTCCCATTTTTGTCATTAGACTTTGACATGGTACATTTGAAATTTTGTTGCATTTTAAAGAGAATTCAATCAATGCATAGGGTTAATGTTAAACCATTTATATCCTTCATAAAATATTAGCATTCAATTGGTGCATATGAATTACTTTTTGACTAATAAAAAGGAGGGGTTAAAAAGTGTTAGTTTCTTATATTTTATATGTTTTCTTCTTATCAGAAACTTTTTAAGTTTCTGGCATTCAAGGTTTGGTGAGGACAAATGTTGGTACTATGTTACCTTTGAAATACTATTATGTCAAAAATGCGTTGAAGAGGGAATGAGTTAGTTTTCAATTATGGAAAGTGCATTGCATTGTGAGATCAATTTAAGAGAATGTAAAGTAGGGCGAAGGCTTCTCTACCTCACAAAGGTAGGATGTACATAAAGTTTACATACATCCTACCCTCCCTAGACCTCACTTGGGAGACTACATTAGGTATTATGTTGTTGTTGTAAAATAGGGTGAAGATTTTGAGACGAGTAATATTTCACGTAACACTTATAGAGAGTAAATTTAGGTATACCTGAGCTTATCTTCTTTTTGAGAGATCCTAGAAGAGAAATGAATATTTCATAACATCGCAGAAAAGCAACCCCTCGTGAGGTTGCAGGCTATAAAAAAATAAGAGCAATTGTTTTCATAAATTAAAACAAGATAATGGTGGTTGTTCTTCCCCAATCTTTGCATGCAAAGCCTGCAAGAACCGGACTAATTTGGAACACAACTTTTCTGTGTGAGAAACCTTTTTGCTCCAGTAATTATTGTCTTTCTTGTAATTTGTCAATTATATGGAGAGTTTGGTGCAATACAGAAAGCTGCATTCGTTCTCTCTTCGCATTAGAATTTAGTAAGGGTGGCGATTGAACGGGTTAGGTCAAGTTTGGGCGGGTCATCGTGGGTGAAGACCCACTCCAAGCCAAATTTGCTTGGGTCAAAACGGGTTGGGTAATGGGTTATAGAACGGGCCAAGACCCGACCTAACCCTTTACTAAGCTTTGATTGTTTTATGTTTTTACAGTATTTTAGGACCTAATAATTTTCCCCTCTATAATGGCTATATCATAACATATAAAATTTGAAAATATTTGACCAGATTCCTCTCAAGTCAATTTGATTACATATCAATCCAAATTTTAATGGGTCGAAATGAGTTTGGTTGAAATGGATTAAGCTAATAATGAGCAGGTTGCTTAAACAGGTTGGGCAGGTAGGGTTAAATTTTCCACCCTTAGGATTTAAAAAGCTGCATTCATCAACAGACATATTGCTTTCTTAAATTTAGTGTTGTTTATGCAAGTGCTCTCTCTTACAATTGAACTTATCCGAAGCTGTTAAAATATGTTTATCAAAAGTAATGAGTAACATGGAAGACTTAAAACATATATTGAAGAATAAATGGAGCAGGAATACCACGAGTCAAAACAATTGTCCATCACCAATAACTCATAGCAAGGTGGCGTGCATTCATGAATGCTTTTTAAGTCCCGTAGAGCTAGTGATATTCTTGAAAAGAACCCTTCATTGTCACTCCCAAAAAAGGATGGAAGGAAAGGTTATTGTTTGCTATTCTGAGAAACAACTGAATTAAGCACTCAATGTCTGCGTTTTATGATCCGGATTCGGCTTTTTGCTTGCTTTAACAGTTAGTGCATCCTTTCTGTTGTGTTGATATCACTTAAGCCAGACCCCTAATGGAACTCTCTGTGCAGGTCTATTACCAATTCAGTCCCATTTACATGCTTGCAGAGCCATTGATGTTGACTTCTGTCTTCTTCCTTTTCTTCATGGCTTGTGTCACTTATCTACATTTAGACCTTTCAATTAGCAAGATCAAACAAACATGAGTTTTGACACTCTCGAGAGGTACTTTATCTTAGCTTAAATAATTCTAGTCCTCAAGTCTTTATTTATTAAAATCATCACACTGATAATTTCCTCGTTTTTTTCTTCTGTGAAATGTGTAGAACTTTTGACTCTGAGATTAAATATTAGTAGAAGCAGCTGCAACTTCCAATCAACCAAAGGTAGAAGACATTGTGTGAATTGTAACCTACTAAATTGGATTTTGAGAAACATCTATTGTTGTTTACCTTAGATCATGTCTTCTTACGACTGTATTGGTCTTGCATCTGAGAGACGCTATGCAGAGAACTGCTTACAGGTTCGTCTTTCCGTCTAATATATACAGATTTGAATTGCACATTGAACACGAAATATCAATTTTCAGCTAGAGGAAAAAAAAAATTGAAGTGTTGTCTGAAAGTATCTGCATTAGATACATACTTTATCCTTCTCTTGAAGGACTTGTCATTTCTTCGGGTGTTGTGCCGTGGGTGGAATCTAGCCTAGATGCAGCGGGTTCAACAGAATCCACTTCATCTAGCTCAGACATAGTCAGTGAATTCTAAATTTTTGATTCATCTCCAAGTACTGATGCATAATTTCATATTGGTTGTCACAAAATGCATTAGGTCGAATAGTTTGCCTTGAACACTGATTTTTGGGTTTTCGGCCATCTGGTCATGTGTGGCAACTTGCAACTTCACCTTTAATAATTGAATCACTTTAATACGAATCATATAAGCACCCTTGGCTATAATTTTAATGGCAAAAGAAATTAACTCAACTGGTACAATAACATATCTAGCGAAATTTTATAAGATAGGGAGATGTGGCATGTATCACTTTTTTTCCCTAATCCTATGAATGGAGAGATTGATTTTGATAGACTTTCGATTTAGGTAAATTATATTCAAATCAGGTTGAAAAAGAAATACAACAGTCAAGAGATTTTATGGTTAATAATGTGGATGAAATAATAGTATCAACAACGTATGTTATGCCAAACAAATGGTAAAAAGAAAATTGAAGAAAAGGGTGGTAGGAGAGACTAATAAAGAAAAAACATTATAGGTCTTATATATGTTTGTCTAATAACCTTTCCTCAATAATTCTTCGACTTATTTCTATCTCTTTTAAGAACCACGATAACATCTCACATTTCCTTAATGGGCAATCTTCACATCTTCTTTTCACATGTCTAAATTATTTTAGTCTGGCCTTCCAATATTTCTAACATTATTCAATATGTTTAAAAATATTTTTTAAACTTTAAATAAAATAGACATAACAAATCAACAAAGTATTATTACTATAGGACAATCGTTAAAAACACACTTGAGTATCATTTTTTTAAAAGTTTCCTACTTGAATTATCATTGTATGTGTTTTTTCTTTGAACTTTCCTCGATTAGTATTTGGTGGTATTTGATGCACGCTCACTTTTTTTATTGTTGTTGTTTTTGGTGTTTCTTAGACCTTCCTCAGGAGCTTTCATCTTTTTGCTTTGTTGTTGATTTGAATTCCACAATCTTTGGGTTGAAAGTGAAGGGCCTTACCATCCGACAACTTCCTCTTATCAGATTTTGTTGTTTAAGAATAATGTCCAATGACCCTTCAAGCTAATAATTGAAGGAACTATGGAAAATTAGAGTAACACATTATGTGAAAATTTCTCAATGACATCACTAAAATTAAAAGTTTTGAAAGATCAAAATAGAGTTAATGATCGTGGTCCTTACTTTTCTGTTGTTTTACTTTTTACCAAATTATCAATTTCATTAACATTGCAGGTTTTGATAGCTCAAAATGACACCATTTAGGCAAAAATAAACAACAACATTACCCCAATGCCTCAAAGGCTCCTGCCCATTGCGGGGTAAGGAGGGGTCGGATGTATGCAGCCTGACCCCTATGTTTAAAAACATAGCGCGACTGTTTCCGGATGACCCATGATGAGCATCGAAAGTTGCATTGACTAACTAAATATTTGCTTATGTATAATAAACAAAAAATATATATATTCAGTGAAAATCCCAAAAGTAGGGTCTCGGGAGAAAAATCTGCGCAAATCTTACCACTACCTCATACAGATGGATAGATTGTTTCTGAAAGACTCTCATCTCAAAAATCACCCCAAAAGCAGGAGATAGTATATATGAAACGACTAGAATAGACAATAAAAAAATATATAGAGAGACAATAAAAGTAATAAAATAAATGACTGACAATAATAACACAATATAATGACACGACTGCTAATCTACTATAACCTAAGGCCCAACATCACCTCTACCCCTACAAGTCTTCTAACATTCCACTCTAATACACGATCTCCACTCCTTTCTATCAAAGACTATGTCCTAGGTGATACAAAAGTTATGTTATATTTTGTCTAATCACCTTCCCCTAATATTTTTTCGATCTAATCATCCCCCCCCTCCCTTCCAGTTTCGGTCTACCTCTATCCCTTTGCGTAATCTCTAAATCAATCCTCTCGCATCTCCTAACGGTGGCTAAAAAAAAGGACATATCATTCTACTTATGACAAGTGCACACACATCATTGATAGAGAGAACCTACTCCTTTCTTTTTATCTATTTTTACTTGTCCATTACACTATTTTAAAATATTTAATAATATTTATTTATTTAATAAATTAATAAATAATTTATCATTCTGAGTCTATTTTATTTTTGTTCACGGAAACCATAGTTTTTTTTTAAAAAAAACTAACGGAAAAGTGAAAACCGTTGGAGTCACGGAGTTTTGCCACTAAAGAAGTCAACCTTTTACGGTCACCGACAGAGGGAGGATAAGGCATCGGAAAACTCAAAAAATAATAAAACCGGTGAAAATTTTTCACTTGCCGGTTAAGTCTTAAAGTGTCAAAATTGTTTGTCACCGGTTATTACCGGTTAATCGTGTCGGCAAGAACTAGTGTCGGCACCGACACGCCAGATTTATTCCCTGTTTACATTACATTATTTGACTTGATTTTACACAAATAATATTCTATTTTATTTTACTACCTTGTTAAAATTATTTTCTGATCGTGATATTATGTTTTTGGATGATGATAGATTCGGATCTAATATTTGCTCAAATTTATATTCTGATCGTGATATTATGTTTTTGGATCATGGTAGATTCGGATCTAAGCTCAAATTTATATCTTAAAAAATATATATTAAAAAAATAATGTCTAACATTTAGTTTCATAATTTGCTCACAAAAAAGATTTGAAGACGGTCATGTAAAATGATCCATAAATGACACGAGTATATCTAAAATTGTATTACTATAAGAACAACACATTAGCATACTCATGGAATTTTATAAGTGGAGCCTCGGGATAATAAAAGTTATGCACACCTTATTATTATCTCATAGAGATAGAAATATTATTTTCAAATTAAATAAATGTCTACCAATTTATAATATTTTATGAAATTTTCAATCGTAGTTTGCTCACAAAAAGATCTGATGATAACAACAACAACATACCCAGTAGAATCCCACAAGTTGGTTTAAGAAGGGTAGAATGTACGCAAACCTTACCACTACCTCATAGAAGTAGAGAGACTGTTTCCTAGAACCTTATCTCAAAAAACCCATAAGTAGAATAAACTAGATATGACGAAAAAGGAAAGAAAAGGGAACAGAAAGAGCGATTAAAAACGAAAAGCACGCAATAGTATGTAAATATGATAAAATTAACACATATACGACTAATAATGACAACACATGATATAAAACACGACTACTCCTGCTGCCTTATTATACACCAAGGCTAGACTCCACCTAACTCTACTAACAAGAACAACAACCTAAAATAGTCCATACGTGATAACGAGTATATTTAAAATTGTATGACTATAACATCAACAACAATCTTGTGAATTTTCATTATATAAGGTCTGGAAAGGGCATAATGTACATAGCTATTATCACTATCTCATATAGATAAAGAAATTATTTTTGAAAGACTCTCAATTCAAGTGCAACTAATTTATATAAGGGAAAATTGGAAGAATATACATTT
Source organism: Solanum medicagineum (assembly GCA_026153255.1). Taxonomy (NCBI): domain Eukaryota; kingdom Viridiplantae; phylum Streptophyta; class Magnoliopsida; order Solanales; family Solanaceae; genus Solanum; species Solanum medicagineum. The sequence continues at coordinate 11,021,265 of JAPFFP010000089.1, read as the reverse complement.
TTAGACCCAATTTTACCTCTATGTGTCAACCTCTAAAAATATTTACACTTTTGTCAAACTTTATATCACTTCCTTAGCCTTTATGTCACATCCTTAGCCTTTATTTTTGTTTGTAATTTTTTGGCATAGTTTGATAAAAAAATGATTGACAATTTTTGGTAAAAATAGAAGTTGACACATAGAGGTAAAATTGGGTCTAAATATGCGTACTTTTACAATTTTCTATTTATATAATATGAAGAAATAAAATCTACACGCTAACAACACTAAACTTGTACAATTATAGTTCTTGAGAAATCAATAATATTAAATTTGGGTTCAATATTGCTCAATCTTACGGATAAAATATTAAATTGTTCTGTTGAGTTTATGATAATCTACAAACTCTTATACTATAATTCAATATTTTTCCATAAATGTTTAGTTTGTTAGAAAAAAATTTATATTATATTCTGAAAAATTCATAAATTATATTATTAATTAATATTAATAAGAGAAATAGATAAAAGTCTCTAGCCGACGAAAATTTCACATAATATTTTGGATTATTTAAGTATAACATATCTTCTAACTTTTTGGAGTTTCTTAAATTTTGTGGGTACAGAAATCCTTTTTTGGGTTATAGTACATTTAGACATGACATAAAATATTTTGTCCATTTACGTACCACTTGAATAAAATTGGATATTATTATGCACTGTGTAAAATAATTTTTGATCGTAAAAATAAAGTAATAGTTTAAAATTTATGAATTCTAAATGTATCATTGACTTCATAATTTATTTTAGCTAGTAATTTCTAAACTTTTTAGTATGAATATAAAAAATTGCTCATGATGATAATTGATATTCTTTTGTTGGCATATAAGAAAACGTTCATTTACCTAAAGACTATGTACTAACACAAGTAAAACTCAACTCTAACTAATTACTTGTACTTTGTCCATGTTTTCACTAAGGATATGTTTGGTTTTTGAAAAAATATTTTTTAATTTTTTCATATTCGATCAGTTAAAACAAGTTTCTTAAAATGAAAAAAAAAATGATTTTTCTAATAACATCAAATTTTATCGATAACATTTCCAGTTTATTGTATTCTTCTCGTCCACCAAATGCTCTTGACCTTCACCGTTTGACCATTAACACTTACACTATAGTGTTTTGCTAGATTATACTTTTTCTGTTTTCTACTTGTTGCTATTTTACTTATCGAGGTCAAACTACACGAGCTTTGATCAATATTTTAAGATGTATTTTTTTAGTCATATTAATATGAGAAAGATTGCAACTTATAACATTTTTTGTATAGTTTTCAACCATATATATTTTCTATTTTAAAAATATTAAATTTAGTTATTTCAATTTAGCTTCGAAGTTTAGTCAATTTGACTTCGAAAAGCGAAACACTAACAAATAAAAGTGAACAAAGGGAGTATATAAATGTCCTTGTGATAAATTTTTTTAGTTTGCTTACCGAACACCAAAAATAGATAAGAAACACACTTGTTTTTTCAAGAAAATATTTTCCTTTTTAAGATAAAAATAAGATTGTGTATGCATCATCCTCTTCAGATTCGACTTATAAAAATTATACTACTAAATTTGTTATCGTTGTAGTATAATTTTCTATTGTTTTATTTGTATTGATATTTTCTTAGAATAAAGTTTGGTCATAATTTTGAGTAGATGACAAATGAATGTGGCATGTGCAATTTATGAATGCTGTCACGCCTCTTTTGGTGCGTTTGATGCATATATAAGTATTATTATTTCATTTTTCCCCCTTCTTTCTTCTAGTATTAGCCAATTATTTTCGAGTTGTTCTTTTCCATATGAACCATACTTGCTACCAAAAATCGAAATCATTGAATGAATGAGAAAAGATGTTGGATTATTTTCTTTTTACCCCTTCCTAGCTCTTGCTTCTATTTTGTTTTTTTGGTGATTCAAACTCAAAAATAATTCCTTCTAACAACAATTATTGAATGTACTATTTTCATTATAAGTTTAATTCAGTAACAATAGTCGACTGTTATTAATGTAAAATTCTCATTTTTAATTAATGATTTCGAATTTAAACTGTAAGGATGTTGTCGTTTTTATTAAGGAGCACTTTATCCTTTCTTCCTTCTTCCAAATGTGTAACGTATTTAGTCAAAACTTAATACAAATACGGATAATCGAATGGGACATCCTATTAGAAAATTCTTGTGTATATCCAAAAAGGTGAAATGTCCTAACCAAGAGGCAACAAACAAAAAATTGAGTACTATTTAAGAAAATGAAATACAGAAATATAATAATATCCACATGAAAGCATGGCCCCAAAGGACAACCTTCAAATTGATGTTGTAAAGCAATATAGTTAAAATCGACCCTCCTTCAAATTGTAGAGGTGAAGGTCCTTAATTTTTTTTTCTGTTCTTTTATGAACAACTTTAATCATTGTTTATTTACTAACATTATTAATTTGAATGCGCACAAAATAGAATAAGTTAACATAAGATAATCAATAATTTAGATTCAAATTGAACAGAACAACTAAAGGAGATAATCTCTACTTACTCATTGGTTGTTTATTTTTAGGGTTTGAATTTGAGGTATTTGTTGAGACGAGGGCCTTCCGGAAACAATCTTTCTATCTCTATGAGATAATGGTGAAGTCTGCGTACATTTACCCTCTTCAGACTTCACTCGTGGGACTGGATATGTTGTTGTTGTTATATTTGAGGTAATTGAGTTAGGGATAAAGAATTACATAATATTGATTACTAGATTATATAATATTTAGAGACAAATAGATCAATAATATAGTTTTACCTTGAATAGAACAAACAAATTACTTATTCTTAGTGTTTGAATTCGAAATCTTTCATCTATAAATGAACAAATTATATAATAATAAAAGAGGTAGATGTACACCAAAAGTAAAATGAAAAGAATATATTTAAATCGAAAATATAACAAAAACATATATTTAAACTATTTTTGATAGTATAAAAATATATTTGATCCTTTTTCATATTATTTTTCGTAAGAAGACATCCTAATTATTTCATTAAACTTTTCAGTGTTATTATCAGTGGTCGACTTAGGAAATTAATAATAAATTCACATGAATTTAATAAATATAAAGAATATATAAAATATTTATAACTATATATAATTATTTTTAATATGTTATTCGCTCAAAACTATTATACAAATTACTAAATTCTAAATTCACTTCCGTTCCCACCATTACCCTATTGATTCAGAATTTCATGCTACAACATTTCTCAATCATGATTAGACTGATTTTGTTCCTCTAAAAATATCTTTTGATTAAATTAATCTTTTTAAAAATAGAAACTTTCGTCTGCATTAAGCTATTATATGTACTTATTGTTTCTTACTATAATAAATAAAATAAAATAAATGAATAAATATAAATATAAATATAAAAAATAGTACTTTACTATTAGTTGTAGATCCCAAGGTACAAAATCATGTGACCTTGTTCTAAAAGCAATAAACTTTGCCAAGCTGGCAATGATCCTCCACCGTGTGGGCTCCACCTGGCACTGCCACGTGGACGAAATGTTCAAAAGTAGGACCAACCACCGACGCCGTAACGTGATTTGTGGGACCCACACCCCCACAGGAAGAACGTGGGGTCATGTAATATGCTTGATGGCACGCTCTCCTCACGTGATTTAGATTTTTGGTAAATTGAACTACCAAAAATACCCTTGTATAAGGTCAAACTTTGAAGTTGACCTTTGAAATAATGTTAATTGATTATGCCAAACTTTGAAAAGTAAAAAAAAAAAAAAAAGTTCCAATTATATCTGAAAGATCTTGTCTCAAAAATATCAGACCCCAAAAAGTAGAGGATACTAGATAAGAAAGAAAAAGGACTAAAGTGGAAAGCAAATGATAATATATAAATACAATAAAGTAACAAATATAAGACGGACAATAACAATACAAGATATAAAAACACGAGTAATGCTAGTATAACACAAGGTCAGACATCATCCTACTCCTACCAACCTATTAACCTTCTACTCTAATACGCGACTTTCACTCATTCCTATCCAAGATCATGTCCTCAGTGATATGAAGTATGATGATTTGAGTCCTAATGTCATTTTTTTTATTTTAATAATACTATAACAATCGTTAATTGTATGTTTTTTATGATTACGGATTTTAATTAGCGTTTGAGAATCTATTTAATATACTTACTTATTTTTTTCGATTTAATAAAAATGCCATATCACTTCAAAGTGTATTTTGTCAACTCTTAGGATTGAATTATTAAGTCATACGATCTTGTTATATTGCCAAACCTATGAAGATATGTAGTATCTAAGCTAGGGATTATTGAAGAAAACTTACCAGATGAGATAGTTGAATTTGAATATTCTTTTACATGAGAGGGGTGAGGGGTGGGGGTGGGGGGGAGAGTTAATATGTGAGTAGAATATACTTAATTATTACTAATTTAATAATAATGAGAGAGTAGAAGTCTAATTTCAAAGGTGTTAGGAGAAAATGAGGGGTCAACAAAATGTGAATGATAATAAAAAATTAAAATGTTTAATGACAAAACCATGTCTCCTATAAGTTACATTAAAGTTCTAATGGAAAGCAACTAAGAAGCTTAATTTACTCCTAAGATTATGGTGAGCAATTACATCCCCACCCCCAAACCCCACACACAAGGAAAAAAAAGTAAAACTTTTTCACAAAAAAATTAAGAAAGGAAGAAAAAAATCTAATTAAAAAATAGTCA
>JAPFFP010000089.1:10978618-11014513 GCA_026153255.1 Solanum medicagineum | reverse complement strand
CTTGTTTGAGCTAGAGATTTATCGGAACTGATATCTCTTCTTCATTAAATAGAGATAATATTTAATTTTTTAAAATCTTATTAAATCATGCACTATTTAAAAATAAAATATGGTGCACCACGCCCTAATTCTTTTTTTTTTCTCTATAAAAAAAATATTTGAACGTTATTTATTTACTTTATGAAAAGTAAAAAAAGTCTTTTAGGAAGTGATTCTATGAGTACATTCCAAGTTAGTTAAAAGAGAAATGATGCATCATGAAACCCATTTTGTTTCCCTTTTTTGGGGGAAAAAGAAGTTTTTTATTATTACTTTGATTAAATGTATTTTATTTAATTATAATTTAGTAAAATATATTATCACATATTCTTCCATATTACTCTGCTCTTGGAAGACGCTCAACTCAAATAATTTAATTTTAAAAATATAAAATATTAAATATAAACTAACAATTAGACTAAAAAATAATTTATGATTTTATAAACTAACTAGGGATGACAAATATAGTAACTTTCAATTTATCTGAATAATTTTTTTAAAATAAAAATTTTAGTGAGAGGGGATGTGGGACCCATGGTGCAAGTAAGGGAGGATATTTCGCAAATTTCAAAACTCTACCTGTCTTTCTTTGTTAAATTTCATATTAATTCAAATTAATTCATATAAAACGTGACGGTGGAATGGTGGGACTACTGTTTTTCAAATTATCTAAACAATTTTTTTATAAAAAATTTAGTGAGAAGGGGTGTGGGACCCATGGTGCAATGAGAAGAGTGTATTGAAGGAAGTAAGGGGTGGGGGGGGAGGGGGAGAGAGACTTCAACATCACGACAATGGAGGGGTGAGGTGAGTGAGTGGTGGTGACACTAAAATATACAGCTAGCATTTGATACAATTCCCTTACCAACCCATCAATCACTCTCCTCCTACTTCTCCCTTTCCCTATTTTAAACTTTCTTCATTCCATTTCCCAATTTCTCCTAAAACACCCCTTCATCTTCCTTCTCCTTCTCTTCTAGCTATAGCTAGCTAGTTTCTTCAAAGGTACATAGTTTTCATTTGTTCTTCTATGTGATAGTACACTACTCACTCATAAAAATGTAATCTTTCTTTTGTTTTGGTCTTCTTTAAGGTACATATGTGAACTAGTCCTAGTTTATATGGAGAGTTTTTTTCTCTCTTGGGGTTGCAAAGTTTTTGTCTTTCTTGTTCTTCATTCCGTTTCCCAATTTCTCCAAAACCCCTTTATCTCCCTTCTCTTGATTTTAGCTAGTTTTTTCAAGGTACATATTATTCTTTCTTTCTTTTTTTCCTGTTTATCATAATACTCATTCATAAAAATGTAATATTTTTTATGTGTTTTTGCTTTTGTTTTCTTTAAGGTACATGTATACTGTTAGTTCTAGTTCATATGGAGATTTTTTGTTGTTGTGGTTGTTGCAAAGTTTGTCTTTTTTTGGGTTCATTTCTATATGAGGCTAATGTCTTTCTTCTTCTTCATTCAATTTCCCACTTTCTTCAAAACCCCTTCATCTCTCTTTTCCTTCTTCTAGCTAGTTTCTTCAAGGTATATAGTTTTCATTTATTAAAGAAATGTGATCTTTTTTATGTTGGTGTTGCAAATACTTTGTCTTATTTTTTGGGTTTAGTTCTATTTGAGGCTATTGTGTGATTAGTGTTGTTTATTTGTACATTTCCCAACTTCTGCAAAACCCTTTCACATCCCTTCAACTTTGTTTTTCCTGTTTATCACAGTAGTCATTCATAAAAATGTAATCTTTTTTAGTAGATGTTGCAAAATTTGTTTTTTATTTTGGGGTCTATTTCATAGTACTCACTCATAAAAATGTAGTGAGTTCTTACTGTTGTCTTCTTTAAGTTGCTTATATTTCATTCATGGGGTACATTATTTTTTTTGTGATTGTTGCAAAGTTTGTCTTTTTATGTGAACTGTCCATTTAGTGCTGTATTCTTGTTTCCATTCCATTTTCCAATTTCTCCTTAAACCTTCATATCTCTTTTCCTTGTACTAGTTTCTCTAAGGTACATATTATTCATTCACTTGTTCCGGAAAATGCAAATTTTTATTTGTGGGGTACTTTTTTCTTGCGGGTGCTTCAAAGTTTGTCTTTTTTGGGCTACAATTTCTAGTTGAGTCTACTGTCTGGTTACTTTTGTTTTCTTGTTTTTTTTTCATTGCTTCCTTCATTCACTTTCTCAGAGGCTAGGAAACTTCTGCAGTTTCCTTGGGAATTGAGCCTTTTCTGAAAGTAAACTGTTTCCTAAGAAAAATTTCATATTATATGTTTGTTTACTACTAGGAAAAAGAAGGAAAGAACAAAAAAAGTTCTATTTTTTCTGAAATTTCTAGTTTTCTCTGTTGTCTGTTTGGTTTCTAAGCAGAGATAAGTATAGAGGAAAGAGTTTGAGTCTTTTTTGTTTTGTGTTGCTTCAAATGAGCCAACAAAATTTGGTTTCTAGATATGTGTAGGCATAAAATTTTCAAATTTTCTTCCATTTTTTTTGCCTATTTTAGATTATTTTTATGCATTTTTTGATAATTTTGGGATAAATTGGGTCTACAAATTCTTGCATTTTTAAGGTTACCTTCTAAAATTTGCAGTTATCTTAAATTTTTCCAATATATTTTTTAAAAAATCCATTTTCTTGCAGGTATCCCTGTGTCAATACACTCGATGTGAATTCTGCAAGTTTTCCAAATTTTCTTTTTGAAATAATTTTCTTAATGTTAATAGAATCTTGGTAAATGTTCATTTTGGATTAACAAAATTTTTAAAAAAAATTCATTTTTTCATGTGCCACGCCCCCTTTTGATACTCTGGCTCCAGCTTAAGTATGATGGTGTGTTTTTTGGCTCCTACCCTTCACATTAAATTTTAGTTTTGTCCCTATAAAATGAGTGCATATATATTGTAGATCATTTGTTGGATAATTGAAAGTTGATGAAATTTCTTTCTGGTGTTCATTGTTAATGGTTTTGTGTTAATTTTTGCAGGTAATAGTTTTTTAGAGTAGAAAAGAAAAAAATCAAGAAAGTATAAATGGGGTCAAATGTGGTAGATGAGATAGATTGTGGCAGCTTCTTTGACCACATTGATGATTTGATTGAGTTCCCTCTTGAGAATGAGAATGTTGGCCTTAGTTCTACTGATTGCAAAGATTTTCCAAGCATTTGGAATGACTCCCTGCCGGATTCCGACTCCTTTTTCTCCAGCAGCCAGCGGAATTCTGCCTCCGACCTCTCAGCTGAGATCTCAGTTCCGGTGAGTGTTTTGACTGTCGCTACTGTTAGTGTATATAACTTAAATAATTAGTATTTGATAAAAAATGGTCAAACTTTGAGTGATTTATATGGGCTCTAATTCTTATTTTATGTGTAAATCATGTGATTAGATGTAACGAATTAAATATGTTTTGTTTAGTGAATGATTAAGTTAATGTATCATATTAGCTCTTTAATTGGGATTTAGTGATGATGCATTAATGGATTATCATATAATTTTGTTGGTATCTTGACAGCCAGCTGTTTCGTCGGTGTTAAAGAAGTGTAAGACAATTTGTTTTCTATAGTAATATTGATTTTGTTGAGAGTTAGACTGATGTCAGCACATATGGTGAAGTCATCTTTTTTGCCTTATTAATGGTGACTAATCTGGATTTTGCCTGTCGTAGGGCCCATACTCAGTTTCCTAGGATTGAATCCGTGACCTTTTGTTAACGGTGAAGAGAATACAAGTCATATTTTTCCATATTGGTAGTGACTAATCTGGATTTTGCTCATCGTAGGGCCCACTAGCCGTAGAAATATTCTCCATATCAAGAGTTCCTCCATTTTCAAGGCTCAAACTTGAAACTTCTAGTCAAGGGGAAGGGAATATTGATGATAAAGCCATTCTTTCATATTGGTGGTGACTAATTCGAATTCGCGCACTGTAGGGCCTACTAAAAGGAGAAATACTTCATAGTAGGAGTCTCTCAGTTTCCAAGACTCTAACCTGAAACCTTTGATTAAGTGTGAATGGAAAACCGTTATTCCCACCATACTCCTTGGTGGTTAGCTATAGTAGTTAATGGCTCTGGGGTGTTTCCCTCATGGTAGTTGGGATTGGCAAGTCTAGTCTATTTCACCTTCCATCCCTTGCCATCATCATGAATGACAGATAATAACATTCAATATGCACCAGCAAGATTGTGCAACTATGTGCAAAATTGAACCAACATTTTATTAAAAGCTTGGTCATCATAGAAAGGGACATTACATCTACCAAGTGACCTTTGGCAAACTATTATTGTACTTTGTGTTAATTTGCACATAAGAGTGTCAGAAATCAACACATAGTTTATGAATAGAATTGTACTTCAAACTACATCACTCAACTGTTTGTCTGATATGTTTGTTATCTCGTATTGCAGTACGAGGATATTGTCCAGCTTGAATGGCTTTCAACATTTGTGGAGGATTCTTTCTCTGGCGGGGGATTGACTCTCGGGAAAGAAAACATTCCTGTTGAGAAAGAGCCATCATCTCAAGGGAAGTTCCAGACTTCTAGTCCTGTGTCTGTGCTTGAAAGCAGCAGCAGCAGCAGCTCTTCTGTTTCCAGCTCGGGCGAAAAAACTTTACCTCTTAGTCCCTGCCACCGTGGTCCACAACGTGCTCGGACCAAGCGTCCTCGTCCAACAACTTTTAATCCCTTCCCAGTATTTGCTGCTCCAGGAGTTCCAACAGAATCAGAGAATTTCGCGGAGTCCCCCATGAAGCAGATTCTGAAACCGGCTGCACCAGAACAGAAAAAGAAAAAGAAGATCAAATTCTCTATTCCTCTAGCTCCTGTCGAGACAAATCAGAATCCAGTGGCACAACAAACTGTTAGGAAATGCCAGCATTGCGAGATAACAAAGACTCCTCAATGGAGGGCTGGTCCAATGGGACCAAAAACCCTGTGCAATGCGTGTGGTGTTCGATATAAGTCAGGACGACTCTTCCCTGAATACCGGCCAGCTGCAAGTCCTACATTTATTCCATCACTGCACTCAAACTCTCACAAGAAGGTTCTCGAAATGAGAACCTCCATCGTCTCAGACAAAAATGCCATAGCCAGGGTCTCGTCACCAGCAACAGCCACCCAACCGGAGTTCAATCCGAGCAACAACAAGTCAGTTGAGGAGGAGCACAAGTAAAACAGTTTTTCCTAGTTATAGAGTCTGTCATTTCAGTTCTTAGTGTTATTTGCCTAGTATTTTTGTTTTTTTCAATTGCTTTGTTCAATGTTTTTTTGTATAGGGATGTAATATGGAAATAGAAAAAAAACAAGTCGATGATTATATTTTAGGAGATTAGATTAAGGGCTAAGATTAGTGTTAATTAAGTTTCTTTTATAGTTAAAAAAAATTAGTTTGGGTCAGTCTTGGTCTTGTTAGATGTTTTAAGGCTTTATATTCTTGTCCTTGGGATGGGAATTCTTTTTGCAGTTTATTTGTTATCAGGCAATTCAGAAATAGTAATGGTTTATTTTTAAGTTTTTGCAACAAAAAACTATCTACTTAATTGCTCAACTAAATATTAAAACGTAATGTTAATTATGATTAAGGAAACACAAATTGCCTAATGACATACCCTGAAGTAAAATGTGACTAGTTTATCCCTTATTTAATTATTAATATAAGAATTAGTTAAATCGGAGTAGTTATTTTGAGATAAAATAATTAAAATAACAAATTTGCCTTGGAAATTCGTCAAAAGCTTTTCTACTAAATAAGATGGAGGATGCTTTTTTTTTTTTTTTAAAAAAACATCATTTTAAAATTTATGAAACACATGTTATTTTTAACGTAACAAAATTTAATAATCAATTAAAAAAATTATAATTTTTCTTTTTCAGCATAATTAAATCTCAGCTTAACTTGTCCTCAAATCAAATAATCCCTCCACAATTGAATGTTTATGCCTGACCTTAGTAATGATTAAAAACAAGGAATGCAAGCCGCAATGTGAAATAAAATATCAAAAATTTAAAAATTAATATCTCGATTATATTTCCAGGATAATTTGATTTTAAACAAAATAACTCATAGCTATTTGAAAAATAAACACAAGCCTCAACGCAAATCATGATGTCATGAAGGTAAACAAATAAGGTTATTTGATGCGTGATTTATTATTCAAGAAGTATAGTCTTGAGATTATAATCCTTGAATTAATGTATCCTAAAACAATTTCAAGTTTAATGTAATACCCAAAATTAAATTTAACATTTGAATTGTTTTTATGAATAAATTCATACCACTGACCAAATATAATATATATCTAATCCAAAATTTAATGTAGAGATATCCCTATCTTATCCGACGTTAATTATATTATGAGAAAGAAAACAAAAAAAAGTAATGTCAAAATAATATTGGAGTTCCGAAAATGCCCTCACCATCATCACTCAAGTGAATTTCAACAAGTTGAGAACCAGAAAGAGGGAAAAATCAGGAGGAAGAGCTTTTCTTTCAGTTTCAATTTATGAAGAACAAAGCTCTTTCCTCTATATATATCTATATATACGTATATACGTACAAAAATACGTAGTTGTATATGTATATACGTTCGTCAAAATCTCCAGATCGAACTTAGGGTTTTAGTTTTTTTTTGAGTTTTTTTTAGGTATCAAAAATGTCAGGACTGAATCGATCTTCTAGCGCTCCATCGAAAAATGGCCTTCCTCCTCAGGAACTCCTCGACGATCTTTGCACGTATGTTATGTGATTCTGTAAAGCTTCATTTTCGCTTTTTCTTGATGTAATTTTTAGTGATTCAAGCTATTTTTATTGGATTTGGATGTGAAATAGTGTATTTATAGAGCTCATAAGTTCAAAGTATTCCTCAGTGATTCAAGTTATTTTTTCTTGGATTTGGATGTGAAATGGTGTACTTGTAAAGTTCATAAGTTCAAAATTTAGCATTTTCCTGCTGGATTTCTCAGTGAACAAAGCTTTTTTTTCTTTTTTGGATTTGGATGTGAAATAGTATGCTCGTAGTGCTCCTAAGTTAAAAATTTAGTGTTTTTCTATTGTGTTTTTATGCGATTGAAATTGTTTTTTTGGATTTAGATGTGAAATGGTGTTCTTGTAGCTTTCTGAAGTGCAAAAGTTAAAATTTCCTATTGTATTTCTCAGTTATTCAAGTTAATTTTTTTTTTTTTTTTTTGGGATTTGGATGTGAAATGGTGTATTTGTAGAGTTCGTATGTTCAAAATTAAGCATTTTCCTGTTGTATGTTTTAGTGATTCAAGCTATACTTTGGACTTGGCTGTGAGATAGCGTGCTTGGAGATTGCATAAGTGTGAAATTGATAGTTTTAGTCTAATCAATGTTTACTTTGTCTTTGAGAGCTTCCCAAGGTATAGTGGTTGTAAGATTGGATAATAGAGGACGGTTGCGCTCGGTGGAGGATCTACGATTTTAATTCTATAGGTTCAACATATAGGGTTCTTTGCATTACGCCTATTGTATTTTTAAAATTATGGGTTTAGACCTACCATTTGTTCAATTTTAGTAATATTTTATACTTTAATTTTGTGCTTTGCGTTGAAAAGACTACGTTCAGATGAATGCTACACAGCAACTCTACATCCACCCGTAGTTGCGCTAGCCGATGACATTGTGAAAGATAGTTCTAACTATGGTGGATCTGGTTGTCCAAACCTCTACTTAGTTTCTGAGACTGTTGGGAGTGAATAAATGAATGAACAAATTTTCTGCTTGAATATTTTGTGTCTGCTTAAAAAAATTTCATCTACACTTTCCATTGCGACTAATTTAGTTGATTTAGATAGGTTTATGATGTTAGTTATAGACGTAGTGCTTGTATTCTGATGAAATAGCTTGTGTTAGTCATTAGTGAGTTCTTTGAGACGTGTTCTTCTAGGCATGCGTTTCATCGTAACCTAAACCTTTTTTATGATGGTGTCAGAGCTAGCTTGTACACACTTAGTATGATTTTGGCCTCCTGCTACAGCCCACAAAAATAGGAAAATAGGTGTCAGTTAATTCTGCTTAGCAAGGCTGGAGGATAGGTGCTCACTCTAAGTGTCATATTTGGAATTCGAGACGGGAATTTCCAAGTTATTCCTATGATATGTATATATATTGCTAGTTTATTTGAGGAAGACATATGGCTTCCCTTTGTCAATACCATAAACACCGTAAATCTTAAGCAAGCTTAATCTCTTGAGTCATGTTAAAGAAAGCTTACTACTTCGATAAAAGATGCATTCTGTCCTTACATATAGCGTTTCCTATTTCATTTCAAATTTCTTGAAGTTGTTTGTAGTAGCTTGTGATATCGTTTGACTTTACTTGGTAAATGGTAGAAATTGTGAGGTTATGCATTTGGTATTGTCATTCCTTGATGAATGTGTTCTATTTCTTTGACACAGTCGGTTTGTTGTGAACGTGCCAAAAGAAGATCATCAAACATTTGAGAGGATTTTGTTTCTTGTGGAGTATGCGCATTGGTATTATGAAGATAATTCTGTGGAAGAAAACCCATCATTGAAGTCTTGCACTCTCAAGGAATTTACTACCTTAAGTATCCTTTGATGGAAAAACCTAAACCTAGGTCTATAATTATTTAAATGCAGAGAATACTATATTGATCTTGCACCCAACTCACCTCTTTCATTGAGATTTGAATGTTTTACTCTTTCGGATTTGAATGCCCTCTCCTATTTTCTTTTGCATGTAATATTAGCCTCTTGGACTTGCTTTCCACGCATTTGTTCATAAAGTATGACTTTGATATTAGCAATCCCAAAAGGTGGGGTTGGGGGGAGAACTTTGATACTGCTTTGTTCTCCATAGTCATAGTCTCATCATATTATATACTCATTTCTTTTTTTCTTTATATGGTCATTTTTGGGCCAAGGGTTTCAATGTTTCTCTTAATTAGGGATGAGTGTTATGTTTGTATTCTTTCTTTTTCAACTTTGCTTTGAGAGCTCCTTGGCCTGCAACATGTTCATAAAGACTGGATATGTAAAATTTATAGAAAGAATTATAGTAAAATTGTAAGGTGGACATATAATATAGGATCACTGTTTCTGAATTTCGTTCTTAAGTTGCTATACATACTTCTGCGTTGGCTTGTATATCTGAAATTGAGCATATGACCATCCTGGCTTTCCTTAATCCATTACAGTGTTCAACAGTTGTGATGTTTTAAAACCATATGTTCCTCACATAGACGACATATTCAAGGACTTCACCTCTTACAAGGTTCGAGTTCCTGTAACTGGGGCCATCATTCTTGATGAGACTTTTGAACGGGTAAGTACTGTTTGCATTAAAAGCAGCATATTCAAGTACCTTGTAAATAGTATCGTCATCAGATTACGGGTGCCATGTACAAAGGAAGGTATCTTTACTCGATTATGTTAGGGACTTGTGCTTTACATTTTGTGCTTTATTGAGCTTACGACTTTTGAGGACCTATAATCATGAATGACATACTGACTAATGTGTTACTGGAACTCAAATGTTGTTGACTTTTTAAGGAACATTCATTTAACTATGGTCTTTTCTCTCTCTTTCGAATTGTTCCTATGATTATCCTCAATTTAAGCATATATGTAGTGTTATCTATGAAATTAATAGATGCATGTCCTTGTAGTCCTTTATGGCTCTTTCTGAAAGACATTAGATCTCATTGTTTTTTTATGTCAACTGCAGTGCTTGCTAGTAAAGGGATGGAAGGGTTCAAGTTGGAGTTTTCCACGTGGGAAAAAGAACAAGGATGAAGAGGACCACTCATGTGCAGTTAGAGAAGTATGCAATTCTCTCTAATTATATAGTTCTCTAATTGACATTAAGGGTCTCATGAAAATGCTTGTGGAAGTGTTCAAGTGTTTTTCAGTTCTTTAATGCAGGAGACATGTTTATTTGGATAAATAACTCTTTTTGTTGATATTGTAGTAATGTCCATAAAAGAGGAACGTGCCTGTATACAAGGAGTATACTAAATTTCGAAAACCTTACAAATATATATATATCTTACGTAAATTATTATCCATGGTTTATCTTTGTGCAATGCTCAATTTGAGTCAACTTTCTAAATTATGCTCTATTGGATGCAGGTCTTGGAAGAAACAGGATTTGATGTCTCGAAGCTTCTTAAGCAAGATCAATACCTTGAAATGACTTTTGGACAGCAAAGAGTGCGGCTTTACATAATAGCGGGAGTGAAAGAGGATACAGCGTTTGCCCCACAAACCAAAAAAGAAATTAGTGTAAGTGAACTATTCTGTCAAAGTTAAAAGCTTCAAAGAGTGTAGCCAGATGCAAATTTTTTTAAAAAAAAACAGAAGAAAAAAAAAGAGTTAGAGCTTCAAAGGCAATTAATATATCAAAAACACTTCCATGAAAGTCAAAGCCATCCATCAAAATCCTTTTCTTGTGTGAAAGCTAAAATTCCTTTCTTTACTGTTTTAAATAGATGAAAGTATGCTATCCCCGCCAAATGAAAATCTTGCTAAATTTGAATTAGTGGGTGGTCTATTAGTGTATTTGTCTTTAAGAATGACAGTGGTCATTTGCTTTTCTTACCTTTGGTGACTTTAAGTTTGTGTATTTATGTATATTGCTATTTGACTGTCTTCCCTGTAAGCTTGCTTCGAGAATTTTTCTTTGAGTTGGGGCACTATTGCGACTTGGGATTGGGAATGAGGATATCCTGGATACCTTTGGTGACTTTAAGTTTGTGTATTTATGTATATTGCTATTTGACTGTCTTCCTCGTAAGCTTCCTTTGAGAATTTTTCTTTTGAGTTGAGGCTCTATTGGGATTGGGGATGAGGATATCCTGGACAAGGTGGGAGTTGCTCCATGGTGGACAAGGTGTGGGGAGGCTAAGATGGTTTGGGCATGTGAAGAAGAGATGTATAGATGCCCCATAAGGTGTGAGAGGTTGGATATAGTGCGTAGGAAAGGCCGAGTAGGCCAAGGAAGTATTGGAGAGATGTGATTAGACATGAAATGACTCAATTTTAGCTTATTGAGGACATGACCTAAGATAAGAGGGTATGAAGGTCAAGGATTAGGGTAGAATGTTAGTAGGTAGTTGAGCATTCTCTTGCTTTTTGACGGGATTAGGCTTGATGGTGGTCTAGAGCACTATGTATGCCGTAGTTTTAGCCTTATTTGCTGATGTTACTATTCCTTGTGTGTATGCTTTTCAATTAATTTCCGTTTTTCTTTTCATTACTACTTTGATTTCCTTCATGGTACCGAGGGTCTTTTCGAAACACCCTCTCTCTCTCCGCAAGGTAGGATAAGGGGTCTGCGCACACTCTATCCCTTGATCCACTTTATGGGATTTCATCGGGAATTATGTTGTTGAGTCGAGGATCACTTCTCTACCCTACAAAGGTAGAGGTAAGGGCCTAGGTACATCCTACTCTTCCTCGACCCCAGTTGTGGGTAGGGATGACAGTGGGGTGGGGTGGGGGGTACAAAATATTTTTGGAAAAAACATACAAGGCGGGTACTCGGGTAGCCAGGCGTGCCAGTCCAAGCCCAAATGCTGAAGCAGCATTGTCAGTTCTACCGCTGCTTTTCAATATTTCTTGTTCAGTTACTTCACTACCCAAAACTTCCATCCTTTGATCGTGGAAAGGATTTAACACCAAGTAGATCATAATATAATAAGAACTATACCGTAAGGATGACTCCCTTTCCTTTTTACTTTCAATTTCTCAAATCGTTCTGTGCTCTGGCTTTTTAAATTCCTTTTGGGTAATAAACACAACAAAAAATAAAGCAGTACTCTATGCATTCTTGCATAATACAAACTATTCCCAAGAAATTATGGACTGGGATAAAACACCAACAGTGCTATCAAATATCACTAAAAGTTTAAAAAGAAAGTCTCTTCATCTGCTTAGAATGAATTGATTGTGTTGAGTAGTACATAAACTATCATTCAATTTTTTCCTTTTAAAGTAGTTGTGAGGGGATTTGTTGCAAATTCGCTAGTGCCAACTGCTATATGGTCTAGTGAGTGAAAGAGCTACATTATTGTTTGATAACATCTTACTAGTAGTATAAGAAGACATAATAAGGATTTTTTGTAGATGAAGAAGGTAAGACGCAGCTACTGTCTCTTTCTCAAAGCGCAGGAGATGTATGCGGTGCTTTGATGGAGCTCTGCAGGACAAGTTTATGTGGGCGGGTTCGTGCAGGGTGGGAGGGGGCGGGGTGGGGCAAAAACAAAAGAATTTGCTATGTGGGTCCGGGCGCGCAAAGTCTTTGCGGGTTTACCTTGCACCGCCTCATTTGCCATCAGTACTTGTGGGACTACACTGGGTTGTAGTTTTGGTTTTAGAAACTACCTTACTTTGTATGATTATGTAGACTGTAAAGGAGGAGATCTCTATGGAATTTTACTTGCCATTGAACTTCATGTTTCTCAGTATCATATGCCATGTAGAATGGTTTTGTAAATGAGATCTATACTCCGTATGGTGTGTTGTGCTGATACTTTTGAGCTGGGTGTTTCTTAGGCCATTACATGCTTGGACATGAAGTGTTAAAACTTTTTGTTGTGTGGGGGTGGGAGTGGGTGGGAGGGGGGGGATAATTGAGTTACCATTGATTTCAATTATTAAATGTCTTCTCAGGACTGTCTTTGCTCTCGTGGGTTGTGCATGAAAACGAATACTTTTGATGCTATCTAGACTGACGACTTCTTCATTTGGTTGAGGTCGTTTCTGCAGAGAATCTTTTTAGAAGTTAATTATAGCAACATGCGCATACTTTCTTGCTCTTCCATTTGTTACTTTAACATTGATGATTGTTCTTTACACACAAAGGTGCAGCATGGCATGCAAACATGTGACTACTTCTCTTATCGGTTCTAAGATTTATTGGTTTGCACTTCAAATTCAGGAAATTGCATGGCAAAGACTGGATGACCTTCAAACAGGAAGTAATGATGTCATATCTCGTGGGATGACTGGACTCAAGCTCTACATGGTTTCTCCATTTTTAACGTGAGTGAAATGCTTATCTTTTAAACCTGGAGGAAGCCCTTGTTTCTTTGCTAATGATTCTTAACTTCGCACAGATCTTTGAGATCATGGATATCAGCACATCAGCCTCCTGTAGCGCCTAGATTTGATAGACCTTCAAGAGGTGCAGTTTCTCTCTTTCTTCATTGCATCAAATCCTCTCCTCTGTACTAGCTAACACTATTTTTCTTGAGAAGGTAGCTAACATTTTTATCTAGCTCGTTTCTTTCATTCTTGACTGTTATTTGAACTTGATCACTTGTTCTATGGAGAGATTGTTTCCGATAAAGTGGAAACTTCTCTTTGCATCACACAATGAGACAGTAAGGTAATTAAGATGATGGCATTTCAAACATTATAAATTATTTGGTCCTTATAAAGGGCAAGTTGGATCTCCGATCTTTCAGTCCCTTGACCCTTCTCTTTGGTTACGTGCATCTATCTGAATCTCTTCCATCTTCCACACCCTGAAAAGAAGGGGGAAGGGGGAAGGGGGGAGTTATTCATTTCTCCTTTTGGTTGTTTGGTCTCAACAATCACAAAGCCGATAACTACTTTGCGTAACTGATCCAATTTTCTTCTCCACAAAACCCACAGGAAACAAGCTCCTACAGCCTTTATTGGTTAAGGATATCCGAGGTAGACCTAGTTTTTATGATTCAGTTATGATGGTAGAGGAGACTGTCCCTCTTTTTTTTTTTTTTTCCATGTGAGGCGTCTTGTAAGATTTAAGGTATATTTTCCTTGTTAAAAAAGATCTTGAAGATGATTTCATTAGGGACCCCCCCTGAGATGTACTAAGTACAGGAAAGATGCACTAGTTGTGCTTCAATGATACTTCTAAGCTCTTTTGCACCTCTCGCCAAGTCAAATCAGGTTGAAATAATGGCGTATATTCTCCATTCAACTTTGCCCCGAAGAAAAAAGTTGGGATGAATGATGATGGTTACCTCCCTTCAATACCATGTACTAGCTATAGAAAGAAAAGTTCAATCAAGCCTACTATGGAGGGGCTGGATTACAATCGTCCAGTGGAAGTTTTAACACCAACTCTCGTTTAACATCTTGATGTTAGGACACCTTAACATTTTATTATATTAGCTAATAAGGTTTAGTTCTTTGATGTAGGATTAAGTGTGTGGAGTGCAAAAAATAGTTCTACCGGAAGCAGCTCAGTTTTAACTGACATTCAACTGAACAAACCTGCAGTTGATGCACGTCCCCCAGACACAGGTCCTGGCAAAAGCTTCAGAAACTTCCGATTTGACACTGCTTCAATATATCGTGCAATGGAAGCTGGCTTCTCTTCTTGAAGTGTAGAGTATAGTCTCAGTCGATTGTCGTGTTTCATGTGCACATATTTTGTTTAGCTCCTGTCTTCACTACATCAGTCATTGAGAAAGTCTAGGACTCTTCTTCATGTTAATCCTGCTTAGACAAGTTCATAGTTCTGTGGCTGTTCTTTTCGCTTTTGGGTTTGGGATGTATGTATAGTATGTATGTACAGGAACCTTGTATTGAATAGTCACTATGTTGTTTAGTTAATGCAAAAAAACTCTTGTTATTTTGGACACTTATGTTTGCCCACCTTAGCACAGTGCTGACCAACGTCTCAATAATGTCGGTACATTTGTCTTATTTTTGTCATTCTGGTGCAATGGAGGTCTTTTATGGAGCCCTAAACTAGTGGAGTTTTGGATTTGGCAAATCTGGTATATTAACTCTGTTCTTTCAGCAAAGATCTTGGAAGAGTTTGCTTCGTATTTGTAGGAAGGCCTAATCAAACAAGTTTGTTAATTCGACCAAAAGCTTGGAAGAGAGTCTGGTTGCTGTCTTGTGGCATATACAAGGTACCACTTTCTATATACAATTATTACATGAAATCTATAGTCATGAAACTGTTCATCTCTAAAGATGGCCAAAATGAAAATCTTACTAAACAATGTGTTCTATGCTTAGTATAGCAAGTGTTTCATGGTTGAAGCTCGAAGGACAGTTCACGTATTTCAAGTGGCACTCTTACTAAACAATGTGTTCTATGCTTAGTATAGCAAGTGTTTCATGGTTGAAGCTCGAAGCACAGTTCACGTATTTCAAGTGGCAATCTACTTAGGGATCGTTTGGTTGAGTGTATTAGAAGAAATAGTGCATGAATAACTTGTATATTAGTAGTACCTTGTTGGATACACTATTTCAAGTTATGCATAATTACTGTTTGCATTAGTTATACACTCTGTTGTGTATTGAGGAGTATATTATTAACACAGGAAATTTATGGTATTAGTAATACGAGGAGATTTAATGGATGCATTAGCATGATTAATGACCAATTATCCTTCGATGCTTCTTTTTACATCTTTTTCACTATATTTTGTACAGAGTATTTTTGTAAATTAATTTTTTTTAAAAAAAATTATGCAATGCATGCTACTTTTAATGCATAAAACTAAATAATGCAAGTGTTGCTAATATACTCTATTTAGTATTATTGTGATACATCCTACCAAACAACCTATTAGCAATTATTCTCTTAAAACAACAATATACCCAATGAAATTTCACAACTGGGGTCTGGGAGGATAATATGTACGCAGATCTTACTGTAGACATTGAATTTTGTAGGACTCTACAAAATAGGTCTTATTTCAGTGAGAGTTTCTTGGAGACTATTAACCTTAAACCCTAATTCATGCCTATATAAAGGTACTATATTCTCTTGAAAAGGCATATCAAAATATCCATTAGAGATCAAAATATATCATCCTACATTTGGAAAATATGCCACTAACGGTCCTCGAATCATGGAGAAATATCATGAGAGAAGAATCACGGAAGGAACAGATTTGTACTCACATTCAATAAAGTTTTTGTTTCATCAATATTTTATTTGTGATTGCAATTTATCTTTTTATCACTTTTAAAATATGTTGCAAACAAAGTGGCACGCCCAGTGGGATTAAATCTGCCCTTCATCTCTTCTCTCATAAATCAAATCTGCAAATTTGAAGCTATAAAACCGTAAGTACTTCAAGCGTCGTCTTGGAGCTTCATCAAGTCTACACTTCAACAAGCATTGAAGTAGGGGGCATTTGCAGATATCGAAATTTTGCAGGACTCTACAAAATGGGTCTTATTTCAATCAAGATCTCTTGGAGACTACTTAACCCTGAACCCTAATTCATGCCTATATAAAGGTACTATATTCTCTTGAAAAGGCATCTCAAAATATCCATTATAGATCAAATATATCATCCTACATTTGAGAAATACGCCACTAACGGTCCTCAAATCATGGAGAAATATCATGAGAGAAGAATCGAGGGAGGAACAAATTTGTACCTACATTGTTATCAATAAAATTTCTGTATATTTTATTTGTGATTGCATTTTATCTTTCTATCACTTTTAAAATTTGTTGCAAACACTTATCATTATCTTATAGAGATAGAGAGATTATTTTCGCAAGATACTTGTCATAAAAATATCGTCTCATGTGAGGAATAGTTTATAATTTTGCCTGATAGAGAGATTATTTCTGAAAGATACTTATCATAAAAATATGATCCCATGTGAGGAATAGTTTATAGTTTTGCCTTATGTGAATCATGCATATATTATAGTCCACAATTTATATTAAAAGAGGGGGACAAAGGAATTTGAGTTTTGGCTCGAATAAAGAACGTGTTACAGCTCACAGTTGCTAAAAGGAAGGAAAAAAAGAAAGCTTCGATAATGATGCTTTCTCATTTTAGGAAGTGGAGTATGATTGCAATTTTTCACATGATAATGGATTCACATATTAGAACCCTGAAATGCAACCAAAGTTTCACCAAAGATTTGTGAATTTTTTTTTGTCGAAAGTCCTATCATAAAAAATTTATAAGATAAAACACATGAAAAATAGAGGAAATTTCTTAATTTCTGTTGAGTAACTCTTAAATGCTAAAAAATAACTGACTAAGTGGGTTAGGACTATGGGAGTTTTTTCCTCAAGTGCTCATGGTCGATTTTGCAAAGGCATCGGAAAAATTGGTTGAAAATTGTATCATCAAAAAAATTAATGGACCAACACATGAAAAATAAACAAAATTATCTAATTTTTATTGATTGGACCCTAAATGCCAAAAAATGCCATGCAAATTGAGCTAGGGCTATTGAAATTCTTTTCCATATCCTTATGGTGTTTCTATAAAGATTTTGCGAAAAAATTGATTGAAAGCCATACTATCAAAAAATTCACGACGAGCCCGCTAAGAGTCCCAATAAGTTCTGTGGCGCTGGACGACGCCCTGGGACCATTTTATGGGTTCCGGAACAGGAACTAAGCGATTTTGGCAATTTTTCATGAGTGTTAGCCTATAAATTCTGGGGCTGCTAGGGATCCGGACCCATTTTTCCCAGAAAATTCCACGAACCCATCCGTAAAGAGCCCGCCAAGAGTCCCAGTAGGTCCGGTGGCATCGAACGAATCTGGCAATTTTGACAGTTTTTTGTAGGTATTAGTCCACGGATTCTTGGGCTGCCGGGGCTATTTTTCTCAAAAAATTCTATGAGCCTATCTTTGATGAGCCCACCAAGAGTCCCAGTAGGCTCGATGGTGCGACACGATGCCTGGGAGATTTTATGGCTTCAAAATAGGAATTAGGCGATTTTAACAGTTTTTCGTTGGTGTTACCCCACGAATTCTGGGGCTTTGGGTCCATATTTCTCAAAAAATTCCACAAACTTGTTCGTAATGAGCCCGATGAGAGTCCCAGTAGGCCCGGTGGCATCGTATGATTCCTAGGAGTATTTTATGGGCTTCAGAACAAGAATTAGACGATTTTGACAGTTTTTCATGGGTGTTAGCCCATAAGTTCAGGTGTTGCCAGGGCTCCGACCCATTTTCCCCAAAAATGCCACAAACCCATATGTAACAAGGCTCCTAAGAGTCATAGAAGGCTCGATGGGGCTGGACGGCGCCTGAGAGCATTTTATGGGCTTCAGAACAAGAATAAGGCAATTTTGATAGTTTCGTGGGTGTTAGCCCACGAATTCTAGGACTGTCGGGTTCTGGGCACCTTTTTTCCAAAAAATTACATCGACTCATCCATTACGAGCCTGACAAGAGGTTCAAGTGGTCCGCCGGTGCCACAGGACGCCTGGTAAGATTTTATGGGCTAAGAAATAAGAAATAGGTGATTTGGCAGTTTTTCGTCGGTGTTAACACACGGTTTGTGGCCCTGCCCGGTCCTCCAGGACAACTTTTCTGAAAAATTATAGTGACCCATCGGTAAAGAGCCCGAAAAGAGGCCCAAGTAGCCCGATAGCGCCACAGGACACCTGGTAGGATTTTGTGGGCCAAGCTACAGAAAACAAACGATTTGGGTAGTTTTTCATATGTATTAGCCCATGGTTTATGGCGCTACCCGGGGATCTGGTCCAACTTTCCTAAAAAATTGCATCGACCCGTCCGAAACGAGTCCGGTGAGAGGCCCAAGTGGCCCAACGACACCGCTGGATGCCTGGTAGGATTTTATGGGCTAAGAAATAGGAAACAAGTGATTTGGGTAGTTTTTTTGTGGGTGTTAGCCCACGGTTTGTTGCCCTGCCCGGGGATCTGAGCCAATTTTCACAAAACATTATATCGATCTATCCATAAAGAGCCCAGCAAGAGGCCTAGGTGGCCGGCGATGCCACAGGACTCATGGTAAAATTTTATGGGCCAAGAAAGAGGAAATAGGCAATTTTTATAATTATTCGTGTATGTTAGCCCACGGTTTGTGGCACTGCCCGGGAATCCAGGCCAACTTTTGAAAAAATTATGCCAACCGATCCGTAACGAGCCTGACAAGAGGAACAGTTGGCCCGGTATGCCGCAGGACGCCTAGCAGGATTTTATGGGCCAAGCAATAGGAAACATGCGATTTGGGTAGTTTTGCGTAGGTATCAGCCCACGGTTTGTGGCCCTGCTCGGGGATCCGGGCAAACTTTCCCGCAAAATTACATCGACCTGTCAGTAACTAGCTCGACAAGAGGCCCAAGTGTTCCAGCGGCATGGCAGGACACCTGGTAGGATTTTATGGCCCAAGCAATAGGAAATAGGTGATTTGAGAGTTTTTCGTGGGTGTTCACCTACGATTTGTGGCGTCGCGCAATAATCCGGACCAACATTCCCAAAATATTACATCGACCCATCCGTAATGAGTGCAACAAGAGGCCCAGGTGGCTTTGCGGCGCCCCAGGGTGTCTGGTAGGATTGTATGGTCCAAGTAACAGGAAACATGCGATTTTTGGAGTTTGTCGTGGGTGTTCGCCCATGATTTGTGATGTGGCCGAGGATTCGAGCTAAATTTCTCGAAAAATTTTACCGACCCATCTATAACGTGCCTGAAAAGAGGCTTAGGTGGCCCAACGGTACCGCAGGATGCCTGGTAGGATTTTATGGGCAGCAATAGGAAACATGCTATTTTAACAGTTTTTCATAGGTGTTAGCACACGATTTGTGGCACTGCCCGGGGATATAAGAAAACATTCCAGAAAAATCACATTGCCCCATCCATTACGAGCCTGACAAGAATTCCAGGTGTCCCGGCAGCGCGGGGACATTTGGTTGGATTTTATGGGCCAAGGAACAAGAAACAGGCGATTGACATTTTTCTGTGGGTGTTAACCCACGAATTCTGGCACTGCAAGGGTCTCTGGCGCAACTTTCCCAAAAAATCATACGAGTGTGTCTGCGATGAGCCCAGCAATAAGCCTAGGTAGCTCGGCAGCGGTGAGGGACGTTTGATAGGATTTTATGGGCCAAGGAACAGGAAATGGGTGATTTCCACGATTTTCTGTGGATGTTAGTCCATGGATTTTGGCGCTGCAGGAGGCTCCGATGTAACTTTCCCAAAAAATCATACTAGTGGGTTCACAACAAGCCCGGCAAGAGGCCTAGGTGGCTTGACGGTGATGGGGGATGCCTGGTAGGATTTTATGGGCCAAGGTGTATGAAACAAGTTATTTCAACAGTTTTCTGTGAGTGTTAGTCCACGAATTCTGGCGCTGCAGGGGGCTCCAGCGCAAGTTTCTCAAAAAATCATACCAGTGGGTCCGAAACGAGCCCGAAAGAGGCCCAGGTAGCCCGACAACCGTGTCGGACGCCTGGTAGGGTTTTATGGGCAAGGGAAAAGGAAACAGACGATTCAGTAGTTTTCTGTGGGTGTTAGCCCACGGATTCTGGCGCTGCAGGGGCTCCAGCGTAACATTCGCAAAGAAACATATGAGTGGGTCCGCAATAAGCCCGGCAAGAGGCCCAGGTAGCTTGACTGCAGCGGTGGGGGATATCTGGTAGGATTTTATGGGCCAAGGAAAAGGAAATAGGCGATTTTGGTAGTCTTCTGTGGGTGTTAGCCCATGGATTCTGGCGCTACAGGGGGCTTTGGCGGCAACTTTTTAGAAAAATCATACGACTGGGTCTGCAATGAGCCCGACAAGAGGCACAGGTGGCCTCGCGGCGACGGGGAACGCTTGGTAGGATGTTATGGGCCAAGGAACAAGAAACAGGCGATTTCGGTTGTTTTCTATGGGTTAATGCCCACGGATTCTGGCGTTGCAGGGGCTTCGGCGCAACTTTCCTGAAAAATCATACGAGTGGGTCCGCAACGAGCTCGGCAAGAGGCCCAAGCGGCCCAGCTACGACAAGGGATGCCTGGTAGGATTTTATGGGCCAAGGAACAAGAAACAAGCAATTTCGACTATTTTCTGTAGGTGTTAGCCCACAGATTCTGGTGTTGCAGGGCGCTCCGGCGCAACTTTCCAAAAAAATCATATGTGTGGGTCCGCAACAAGCCCGACAAGAGGCCTAGTTAGCCCGGTGGCAGCGGGGGATGCCTGGTAGGAATTTATGGGCCAGGGAACATGAAACAAGAGATTTTGACAGTTTTCTGTGGGTGTTAGCCCACAAATTATGGCGCTGCAGGGGGCTCCGGTGCAACTTTCCCAAATAATCATACGAGTGGGTTCGCAACGAGCCCGACAAGAGGCCTAGGCGGCCCGACGACAGTTGGGGATGCCTGGTAGGATTTTATAGGCCAAGGAATAGGAAAGAGGCGATTTCGACAGTTTTCTATGGGTATTAGCCCACGGATTTTGGCTTTGCAGGGGCTCAAGAACAACTTTCCCGAAAAATTATGCAAGTGGGTCCGCAACGTGACGACAAGAGGCCCAAGTGGCCCGACAGCGGCAGGGGACACTTGGTAGGATTTTATTGGACAAAGAACAAGACACAGGCTATTTCAGCAGTTTTCTATGGGTTTTAGCCTACGAATTCTGGTGCTGCAGGGTGCTCCAGGTCAACTTTCCCAAAACATCATACGAGTGGGTCCGCAATGAGCCCGACAAGAAGCCCAGGTGGCCCGGCGACGGCTGGGGATACCTAGTAGGACTTTATGGGCCATGGAACAGGAAACAGACAATTTCTGCAGTTTTCTGAGGGTGTTAGCCCATGTAATCTGGCGCTGCAGGGGGCTCCGCACAACTTTCTCAAAAAATTATACAAGAGGGTCCGTAACGAGCTCTACAAGAGGCCCAGGTGGCCCGGCGGCGGCGGAGGACGCCAGGTAGGATTTTGTGGGCCAAGGAACAGGAAACATGCGACTTCAGCAGTTTTCTGTGGCTGTTAGCCCACCGTTTCTGGCGTTGAAAGGGGCTTCGGCAGAACTTTCTTGAAAAATCATACTAGTGAGTGCGCAACGAGCCCGAGAATAGGACTTGGTGGCCTGGCCTCGGCAGGAGATGCCTAGTAGGATTTTTTGGACAAGGAACAGGAACATGCAATTTCGACAATTCTCTGTAAATTTTAGCCTATGGATTCTGACGTTGCAAAGGGCCCTGAAGTAACTTTCCCAAAACAATCATACGAGTGGGTCTGCAATGAACCTGACAAGAGGCCCACGTGGCCTGCGGGGGCGGGGGACGCCTGGTAAGATTTTATGGGCCAAGAAATAGAAAACAGACGATTTCGACAGTTTTCTATGGGTGTTAGCCCACGGATTTTGGTGCTGCAGGAGGCTTCGGCGCAACTTTCCCAAAAAATCATTGGAGCAGGTTCGCAACGAGCACGACAAGAGACCCAGGTGGCCCGGCGGTGGCGGGGGATGCTTGATAGGATTTTATGGCTAAGAAACAGGAAACAGGCGATTCCAGCTGTTTTCTATGGGTGTTAGCCACGAATTCTGGCGCTGCATGAGGCTCCGGCAGAACTTTCTCAAAAAATTATACGGGTCGATCCATAACGAGCCGAGAAAGAGGCTTTTGTGACAGCAGGGGACACCTAGTAGGATTTTATGGGCCAAGGAATAGGAAACAGACGATTTGGACAGTTCTCTGTGGGTGTTAGACCACGGATTCTGGCGCTCCAGCACAACATTCCTGAAAAATCATATGAGTGGGACTACAACATATGATTTTTTGAGAATGTTATGTAAGAGCCCAATGCAGCGCCAGAATCCGCGAGCTAACACCCACAGGAAGCTACCGAAATCGCCTGTTTCTTATTTCTTGGCCAATAAAATCCTATCAGGCCTCCCCCAACCTTACCAGGCTGTCAGGGCCTCTTGCAGGCCCACTCATATGATTTTTCAGGAATGTTGCTTCGGAGCCCCATATGACGCCAGAATTTGTGGTCTAACACCCACAGAAAACTGTCGAAATCGCTCATTTCCTATTCCTTGGCCCATAAAATCCTAGCAGGCCTCACCTAAAGCCGGCGGGCTGCCTAGGCCTCTTGCCTGGCTCATTGCGGACCCACTCGTACGATACTTTGGGAATGTTGCGCCGGAACCCCATGCTGCTCCAGAATCTATGGGCTAACACCCACAAAAAACTGTCAAAATCGCTTGTTTCCTGTTCCGTGGCCCATAAAATCCATCCGGGCGTCTCCCAACGCCGCCAGGCCTCCAAGCCTCTTTTTAGGCTTGTTGCGGACACGTTTGGATGATTTTTTGGGAATATTGCATTGGAGCCCCATGTAGCGCAAGAATCTGTGGGCTAACACCCACAGAAAATTACCAAAATCGCATATTTCCTATTCTTTGGTCCATAAAATCGTACCAGGCCTGCCCCGCGCCCCCTGGACATTTAGGATCCCTGCTGGGTTCGTTACGGACCCACTCGTATGACTTTTTGAGAATGTTGCGTCGGAGCCCCGTGCAACGCTAGAATCCATGGGCTAACATCCACAGAAAACTGCCAAAATCGCCTGTTTCCTCTTTCTTGGCCCACATAATTCTACCAGGCTTCCCCCAACACCACCAGGCTATTTGGGCCTCTTGTGGGGATCGTTGCGGATCCACTCGTATGATTTCTCAGAAACATTCTGCCGGAGCCCTATGCAGTGCTAGAATCCATGGTCTATCCCTCACAGAAAACTGAAGAAATCATCTGTTTCCTGTTCCTTGCCTCATAAAATCCTACCAGGCCTCCTCCAACGTCATCGGGCTACCTGGGCCTCTTGAAGAGTTCGTTGCGGACCCACTCATATGATTTTTCAGGAATGTCGCACGGGAGCCCATACAACATCATATTTCATGGGCTAACACCCATAGAAAACTGTCGAAATCACTTTTTCCTGTTCCCTGGCCCA
This sequence comes from Solanum medicagineum, assembly GCA_026153255.1. Taxonomy (NCBI): domain Eukaryota; kingdom Viridiplantae; phylum Streptophyta; class Magnoliopsida; order Solanales; family Solanaceae; genus Solanum; species Solanum medicagineum. The sequence continues at coordinate 10,990,831 of JAPFFP010000089.1, read as the reverse complement.
TAAAATCCTACTAGGCCTCCCCCAATGCCACCGGGCGGCCTCAGCCTCTTGCCGGGCACGATGCAAACCCACTAATATGATTTTTCAGGAATGTTGCGCCGAAGCCCCATGCAGCGCCAAAATCCTTGGGGTAACACTCACAGAAAACTGTTAAAATCGCCTGTTTCTTGTTTCTTGGCCCATAAAATCCTACCAGGCCTCCCCTAACACCGCCAGGTCACCTGAGCCTCTTCCCGAGCTCGTTGCGAACCCACACATTTGATTTTTCAAAAGTTTTTCACCAAAGCCCCATGCAACGCTAGAATTTGTGGACAAACACCCACCGAAAACTGCCGAAATTGTCTGTTTCCTCTTCCTTAGTGCATAAAATCCTACCTGGCCTTCCCCAATGTTGCCGGGCCACCTGGGCCTCTTGCCTGACTCATTGCAGATAGTCGAATGATTTTTCGAGAATGTTGCGTCGGAGCCCCATGCAGAGCCAGAATGTGCAGTCTAACACCTATAGAAAATGACGAAATCACCTGTTTCATGTTCCTTGGCCAATAAAACTACCAGGTCTCCCCCAACGCAGCAAGGCCGCTAGGGGCTCTTGCCGAGCTCGTTTCGTACCCACTCGTATGATTTTTCGAAAATATTGTGCCGTAACCCCATGCAACGCCAGAATTCGTGGGTTATCACCCACAGAAAACTGTCAAAATCGCCTATTTCATGTTCTTTGGCCCATAAAATCCTACCAGAACTCCCCTAACTCAGTCGGGCCTCCAGGGTCTCTCGCCGGCCTCGTTGCCTACCCACTCGGATGATTTTTTAGGAATGTTGCGCTGGAGCCCCATGCAGCGCCAGAATCAATGGGCTAACACCCATAGAAAACTACTGAAATCGCCTATTTCTTATTCCTTGGCCCATAAAATCCTACCAGGCCTCCTCCGCGTCGCAGGGGCTCCTAGGAGTCCAGTCGGGCTCGTGATAGACCCACTTGAATTACTTTTTGAGAATGTTGCTCTAGAGCCTCGTGCATCGCTAGAATCCATGGGCTAACACCCATAGAAAACTGCCGAAATCACCTATTTCTTATTCCTTGGCCCATAAAATCCTACCAGGCCTCCCCTAATACCGTCGGCCAACTGGACCTCTTGCCAGGCTCCTTGCAGACCCACTTGTATGATTTCTCAGGAATGTTGTGCTGGAGCACCATGCAGTGCCAGAATCCGTGGGCTAACACCCATAGAAAATTACCGAAATCACCTTTTTCCTATTTCTTGGCCCATAAAATTCTACCAGGCCTCCCCAATGCCGCCAGGCTAGCAGGGCCTCTTGTCGGGCTCTTTGCGGACCCAGTCATATGATTTTTCGAGAATGTTGTACTGGAGCCCCATGCAGCGCCATAATCTGTGGGCTAACACCCTAGAAAAATGTTGAAATCGCCTATTTCCTATTCCTTGTCCCATAAAATCCTACTAGGCCTCCCCAAATGCCGTCCGACCACCTTGCTCTCTTGCCTGGCTTGTTGCGGACCCACTCGTATGATTTTTCAGGAATGTTGCGCTGGAGCCCCATGCAGCGCTAGAATGCATGGGCGAACACCTATAGAAAATGACCGAAATAGCTTGATTCTTGTTCCTTGGCCCATAAATGCCTACCAGGCCTCCCCAAATGCCGCTGGGCCATCTAGGCCTCTTGTTGGTCTCGTTTCGGACCCACTCGTATGATTTTTTAGTAATGTTGTGCCGGAGCCCTATGCAGCGCCAGAATCCATGGGCTGACACCCATCGAAAACTGCTGAAATTGCTTATTTCCTGTTCCTTGGCCCATAAAATCTTATCACGACACCCCAACGCCACTTGGCCTTCTGGGCCTCTTGTCGGGCATGTTGTCGACACACTCGTATGATTTTTCTAGAATGGTGCACCTGAGCCCCATGCAATGCTAGAATTTGAGGGCTAATACCCACAGAACTGCCGAAGTCGCCTGTTTCCTTTTCTTTGGCCCATAAAATCTTATAAGGCCTTCCCCATTGCTGCCAGGCAACCTGGGCCTCTTGCTGGGCTTGTTGTGGACCCACTCGTATGATTTTTTAGAAATATTGCACCGGAGCCCCATACAGCGCCAGAATGCACGGGCTAACACCCATAGAAATTTGCCGAAATCGCTTGATTCCTGTTCCTTGGCCCAGAAATGCCTACCAGGCCTCCCCAAATGCCACCAGACCACCTAGGCCTCTTACTTGGCTCGTCTCGGACCCAATCGTATGAATTTTCAAGAATGTTGCCCGGAGCCCCATGCAACACCAGAATTTGTGGGCTAACACCTATAGAAAATTGCAGAAATTGCCTGTTTCCTATTCCTTGGCCCTTAAAATCCTACCAGGCCTCCCCCAATGCCACCAAGCCACCGAGCTCCCTTGCCGGACCCGTTGCGGACCTATTGATATGATTTTTTGAGAGTTTTGCATCGGAGCCCCATGCAGCGCCAAAATGTGTGGGCGAACACCCACAGAAAACTCTCGAAATCGGTTGTTTCCTGTTCCTTTTCCCATAAAATCCTATCAGGACTCCCCCAATGCCACTGGGCTAGCGGGCCTCTGGCCGGGCACGTTGCGGACAAACTCATATGATTTTTCTGGAATAGTGTATTGGAGCCCTATGCAATGTTAGAATCTAAGGGCTAATACCCACAAAAAAGTGCCAAAATCGCGTGTTTCCTTTTTCCTGGCCCATAAAATCCTACCAAACCTTCCCCAACGTTGCCGGGGAACCTGGGCCTCTTGCTGGGCTCATTGCAAACCCACTCGTATGAGTTTTTGGGAATGTTGCACCGGAGTCCATGCAGCGCCAAAAAACGTGGGCTAACATCTACAGAAAATTGTCAAAATCACCTGTTTCCAGTTCCTTGGCCCATAAAATCCTACTAGGTCTCCCACAACGCCACTGGGACACCTAGGCCTCTTACCGGGCTCATTGCGGACCCACTCGTATGATTTTTAAGGAATATTGTGCTAGATTCCCATGCAACATCAAAATCCGTGGGCTAGCACCCACATAAAACTATCGAAATCACTTGTTTTTTGTTGCATGGCCGATAAAATCCTTCCAGGCCTCCCCTAACGTCGTTAGGCAACCTGGGATTCTTGCGAGGCTGGTTGCGGACCCACTCGTATGATTTTTCGGGAATGTTGCACCAAAGCCCTATGCAGCGCTAGAATCTATGGGATAACACACGCAGAGACCTGCCGAAATCGCCTGTTTCTTGTTCCTTGGCCCATAAAATCCAACTAAACCTCCCTCAACACCGCTAGGCCACCTGAGCATCTTGCCGGGGTCGTTGCAGACCCACTCGTATGATTTTTCGAGAATGTTGTGCCACTGCGCTATACAACGTTAAATGTGTGGTCTAACACCCACAAAAAATTGCCAAAATCGTTTGTTTTCTGTATTTTGGCCCATAAAATCCTCCCAAGCCTCCCCCAATGCTGCCGAGCCACCTGGGCCTTTTGCCAAGCTTTCTGCGGACCCACTGGTATGATTTTTCTGGAATGTTGCATTGGAGCCCCATGCAGCGCTAGAATGTGTGCGTTAACACCCACAGAAAACTGTCGAAATCGCCTATTTCATGTTCCTTGACCTATAAAATCCTATTAGGCCTCCCCCGATACCATTGGGCTACCTAGGCCTCTTACTAGGCTCGTTGCGGACCCACACATATGATTTTTTGGAAATGTTGCGCCAGAGTCCCATGCTGCGCCAAAATTCGAGGGTTAACACCTACAAAAATCTGCCGAAATCGCCTGTTTCTTGCTCCTTGACCTATAAAATCCTACCAGGCCTCCTCTAACTCCACCGGGCCACCTAGGCCTCTTGCCAGGCTCGTTGCGGACTCACTCGTATAATTTTTCAGGAATGTTGTGTCAGGCCTTATGCCATGCCAGAATCTGTGGGCTAACACCCACAAAAATCTGCTGAAATCGCATGTTTCCAGTTCCTTGGCCCATAAAATCCTACGGACCTCCCCCAACACCGCAGGGCCACCTAGGCCTCTTGCCGGGCTTGTTGTAGACCCACTCGTATGATTTTTCAGGAATTTGCAATGAAATGCCATGTAGTGCCAGAATCCATGGGCTAACACCACAGAAAACTACTAAAATCGCCTGTTTCCTGTTCCTTGACGCATAAAATCCTATCAAGCCTCCCCGAACATCGTCGGGCCACCTGGGCCTCTTGCTGGGCTTGTGTGGGATGCACTCGTATGACTTTTTATGAATGTTACAGTGGAGCCCCATGCAACGCCAAAATCCGTGGGCTAACACTCACAGAAAATTATCGAACTCGCTTGTTTCTTGTTCCTTGGCCCATAAAATCCAACCAAACCTCCCCCAGCACCGCTGGGCTGCCTGGGCCTTTTGCTAGGCTCGTTGCAGACCTACTCGTCTGAATTTTCGAGAATGTTACACAGGAGCCCCATGCAGTGCCAGAATCCGTGGGCTAACACTCACAGAAAATTACAGAAATTGCTTATTTCCTGTTCCTTGGCCCATAAATGCCGCCGGGACTCCTGGGCCTCTTGCTGGGCTTGTTGCATACACACTCGTATGATTTTTAGGGAATGTTGCGCCGGAGCCCCATGCAGTGCCAGAATACGTGGGATAAAACCCAAAGAAAATTGTGGAAATCTCTTGTTTTCTATTCCTTGGCCCATAAAATCGTACAAGATGCCGCCGGGCCACTTGGGCCTCTTGCCAGACTCATTGCAGACCCACTCTTATGAGTTTTTAGGAATGTTGCACGGAGCCCCATGCAATGCTAGAATCCGTGGGCTAACACCCACAGAGAACTGCCGAAAATGTCTGTTTCCTGTTTCTTGGCCCATAAAATCCTACCAAGCCTCCCCCAACACCGCCGGTCCACCAGGGCCTCTTGTTGGGTTCGTTGTGGACCCACTCATATGATTTTTTAGGAATGTTGCGCCGGAGCTCCATGTAGCGCTATAATCTGTAGGCTAACACTCGAGGCACCTGGGCCTCTTGCTAGGCTCGTTGCAGATCGACTCAAATGATCTTTTGAGAATGTTGCTTTAGAGCCCCATGCAACGCCAGAATGCGTGGGCTAACAACCATAGAAAACTTCCGAAATCGCTTGTTTCCTGTTCCTTGGCCCATAAAATCCTACCAGGCCTCTTCCAACTCCACCGGGACCCATCGGCCTCTTGTCGGGGCTCATTGCAGAGCCACTCGTATGACTTTTTAAGAATGTTGCACCAGAGCCCTATGCAGTGCCAGAATCTGTGGGCTAACACCCACAGAAAACTGCCGAATTCACTTGTTTCTTGTTCCTTGGCCCATAAATGCTTACCAGGCCTCCCCTGGGCTCATTGTAGACCCACTCGTATGATAATTTGGGAATGTTGCGTCACCTAGGCCTCTTGCCAGCCTCATTGTAGATCCACTCGTATGATATTTTGGGAATGTTGCGTTGAAGCCCCATGCACTGCAAGAATCTATGGGCTAACACTAACAGAAAACCGTCGAACTCGCCTATTTCCTGCTCATTGGCAAAAAAAAATCCTACTAGGCCTCTCCCAATGCCGTCAGGCAACCTTGGCTTCTTGCCGACCTCGTCGAAGACCCACTCGTATGATTTTTCAAGAATGTTGCTCCGGAGCCCCATGCAACACCAGAATTGGTGGGCGAACACCCATAGAAAACTACTCAAATCGGTTGTTTCTTGTTCCTTGGCCCATAAAATCGTACATGGCCTCCTCCAATGCCGGTGGGACACCTAGGCCTCTTGCCAGGCTCGTTGCAGACCCACTAGTATGATTTTTCGAGAATGTTGCACCGGAACCCCAAGCAGCACCAGAATACATGGGCTAACACCCACAGAAAACTATCGAAATCGTTTGTTTCCTGTTCCTTGGCCCATAAAATCCTACCAGGCCTCCCCTAATGCCACTAGGCCATCTGGGCCTCTTGTCGGACTCGTTGCAAACACACTCGTATGATTTTTCAAGAATGTTGCGTCAGAATGCCACGCAGCGCCATAATCCGTGGGCTAACAACCATAGAAAACTGCCAATCGCATGTTTCCTATTGCTTGGCCCATAAAATCCTACCAGGCCATCCCCAACGCTGTCGGGCCACCTAGGCCTCTTGCTGGGCTCGTTGCAGACCTACTTGTATCATTTTTTGGGAATGTTGCACCGGAGCCCCATGCAGCGCCAGAATTCGTAGGCTAACACCCACAGAAAACTGCTAAAATCGCTTATTTCCTATGCCTTGGCCCATAAAAATATAACCAAGCCTCCCCCAATGCCGCTGGGCCACTTGTGCCTTTTGCCAGACTCATTGCGGATTCACTTATATGATTTTTCGAAAATGTTGCGCTGGAGCCCCATGTAGCGCTAGAATCTATAGGCTAATACCCCACAGAAATCTGCCAAAATCTCCTGTTTCCTATTCCTTTGCTTATAAAATCCTACCAGGCCTGCCCCAATGTCGCTGGGCCACCTGTGCATCTTATCTGGCTCGTTGCGGATCCACTCGTATGATTTTTTAGACTGTTGCGTCGTAGCCCCATGCACTGCAAGAATCTGTGGGCTAAGACCCACAGAGAACTGCCAAACTTGCCTATTTCCTATTCATTGCCCCAAAAAATCCGACAAGGCCTCCCCCAACACCGCCGGGCCACCTTGGCCTCTTGCCGACCTCGTAAAAGACTCACACGTCTGATTCTTCGAGAATGTTGCACTGGAGCCCCATGCAGCGCCAAATTTGGTGGGCGAACACCCATAAAAATCTACTAAAATCACTTGTTTCTTGTTCCTTGGCCCCTAAAATTGTACCAGGCCTCCTCCAATGTTGGCGGGACACCTAGGCCTCTTGCTAGGCTCGTTGCGGACCCATTAGTATGATTTTTCGAGAATGTTGCACCGGAGCCCCAAGCAGCACCAGAGTACATGGGCTAACACCCACAAAAAACTGTAGAAATCACATGTTTCTTGTTCCTTGGCCCATAAAATCCTATCAGGCCTCCTCTAATGCCACTAGGCCACCTGGGCCTCTTGCCGGGCTCATTGCAGACCCATTCCTATGATTTTTTGAGAATGTTGCACCACAGCCCCAAGTAGCACCAGATACGTGGCTAACACCCACAGAAAACTACCAAAGTCGCTTGTTTCCTGTTGCTTGGCCCATAAAATCCTACCAGGCCTACCCTAACACCGCCGAGCCACTTGGGACTCTTGCCGGGCCGGTTGTGGACCCACTCATATCATTTTTTGGGAATGTTATGCTGTAGCCCCATGCAGTGGTAGAATCCATGGGCTAGCACCCACAGAAAACTGTCAAAATCGCCTATTTCCTATTCCTTGGCCCATAAAATCCAACCAGGCCTCCCCCAATGCCGCTGGGCCACCTGTGCCTCTTGTCGGGCTCGTTGCAGACCCACTCGCATGATTTTTTAAGAATGTTGCGCAGGAGCCCCATGTAGCGCCAGAATCTGTGGGCTAACACCCACACAAATCTATCGAAATCGCCTGTTTCCTATTCCTTGGCTTATAAAATCCTAGCAGGCATCCCCCAAAGTTGCTGGGCCACCTGCGCCTCATTGCCATTGCTGACTCACTAGTATGAGTTTTAGAGAATGTTGCGCCGAGGCCCATGCAACGCATGAATCCGTGGGCTATGACCCACAGAAAACTGTCGAAATAGCATGTTTCCTGTTCCTTAGCCCATAAAACAATACAAGACCTCCCCCAACGCTGCCGGGCCACCTGGGTTTCTTGTTGGGCTCATTATGGACCCACTCGTATGATTTTTTGAGAATGTTCCGTCGGAGCCCCATGTAGCGCTGCAATCCATGGGCTAGCACCCATAGAAAACTGCCAAAATCGCCAGTTTCCTATTCCTTGGCACATAAAATTCTACCTAGCCTCCCCGAAAGCCGTCGGGCTGCCCGGGCCTATTGTCGGGCTCATTGCAGACCCACTCGTAAATGTTGTGCCGGAACCCCATGAGCACCATAATCCTTGGGCTAACACCCACTAAAAACTGTCGAAATCGCCTGTTTTCTGTTCTTTGGCCCATAAAAACCTATGAGGCCTCCCCCAATACTGCCGGGCTGCGTGGGCCTCTTACCGGGCTCATTGCGGACCAACGCGTATGATTTTTTGAGAATATTGTACTGGAGCGACATGCAGCACCTGAGTCCATGGGCTAACACCCACAAAAAACTGTCGAAATCGCCTGTTTCCTATTACTTGGCCTATAAAATACTACCAGGCCTCCCCCAATGCCGCTGGAATCATTGCGGACCCACTCGTATGATTTTTGTTAATGTTGTAGTGGAGCCCCATGCAATGCCAGAATCTGTAGGCTAACACTCATAGAAAATTGTCTAAATCGCCTGTTTCCTGTTCCTTGGCCCATAAAATCCAACCAAACCTCCCCCAGCGCCGCCGGGCTGCTTGAGCCTCTTACTAGGCTCGTTGTGGACCTACTCGTCTGAATTTTCGAGAATGTTGCACTGGAGCCCCATGCAGCGCCAGAAACAGTGGCCTAACACCCACAGAAAACTGCAGAAATCGCTTGTTTCTTGTTCCTTGGTGCATAAAATCCAACCAGGCATCCCCAAATGCCACTGGGCCGCCTGGGCCTCTTGCCAGGCATGTTTCAGAACCATTCGTATGATTTTTAGGGAATGATGCACCGGAGCCCCATCCAGTACCAGAATATGTGGGATAACACCCAAAGAAAACTGCTGAAATCTCCTGTTTCCTATTCCTTAGCCCATAAAATCCTACCAGGCCTCCCCTAATGCCGTCGTGCCACTTGGCCTCTTGCTAGACTCATTACGGATCCACTCGTATGTTTTTTTGGGAATGTTGCACGGAACCCATGCAGTGCTAGACTCCATAGGCTAACACCCACAAAAAACTGTCAAAAATGCCTGTTTTTTGTTTCTTGGCCCATAAAATTCAACCAAGCCTCCCCCAACACTGTCGGTCCACCAGGGCCTCTTGCTGGGCTCGTTCCATACCCACTCGAATGATTTTATGGGAAAATTGTGTAGGAGCCCTATGCTGAGCCAAAATCCATAGGCTAACACCAAAAGTAAATTGCTGAAATCACCTGTTTCCTATTCCTTGGCTCATAAAATGCTACCAGGCATCCCCCAAAGCCGCCGGGCCACCTGCCTCTTTCCAAGCTCGTTGCGGACCTACTCATATGACTTTTCAGGAATGCTGCGCCATAGCCCTATGCTGCGCCAAAATGCGGGGGCTAACACCCACAGAAAACCGCTGAAATCACCAGGTCTCCTTCAACACCGCCGGGACACTTGGACCTTTTGTCGGGCTCATTGCAGAGCCAGTAGTATGATTTTTCTAAAATGTTGTGCCGAAGCTCCATGCAGCACCAAAATTCGTAGGCTAACACCCACAGAAAAGTGCCGAAACCGTTTGTTTCCTGTTCCTTGGCCCAGAAATGCTTCTCATGCCTCACCCAACACCGTCGGGCCACCTGGGCCTCTTGCTGGGCTCGTTGCGAACCCATTCCTATGATTTTTCTCAGATGTTGCGTCGAAGCCCCATGCAGCGCCAGAATCAATGGGCTAACACCTACAGAAAACTGTTGAAATCGTCTGTTTCCTGTTCCTTGGCCCATAAAATCCTACCAACCCCCCGCCCCAATGCCACCGGGCTGCTTGGGCCTCTTGCTAGGCTCGTTGCAGACCCACTCGTATAATTATTTGGGAATATTGTGTCAGAGCCCCATACAGCGCCAGAATCTGTGGGAAAACACCCACAGAAAACAACCAAAATCACTTGTTTCCTATTCCTTGGCCTATAAAATCCAACAGGCCTCCCGCAACGCCACTGGGCTACTTGGGCCTCTAGCTGGGCTCGTTGCAGACCCACTCGTGATTTTTCAACAATGTTGCACCAAAGACCTATGCAGTGCCAGAATCCGAAAGCTAACACCCATAGAAAACTGTCGAAATCGCCTGTTTCCTGTTCCTCGACGCATAAAATCCTACCAAGCCTCCCGCAACACCTCTGGGCCACCTGGGCTTCTTGCTGGGCTTGTTTTGGACCCACTCGTATGCTTTTTCGAGAATGTTATGTTGGAGCCCCATGTTGCTAGAATCCGTGACCTAACACCTATAGAAAATTGTCGAAATCGCTTGTTTCTTATTCCTTGGCCCATAAACTCCTACCAGGTCTATCTCGACACTGCTGGACCACCTGGGCCTCTTGCCGGGCTCGTTGTGGACCCACTTGGATTAGTTTTTGAGAATGTTGCATCGGAGCCCTATGCAGCGCCAGAATTCGTGGGCTAACACCCAAAGAAAAATATCGAAATTGACTATTTTCTGTTCCTTGGCCCATAAAACCAAACCAGGCCTCTCCTAACGCCGCAAAGCTGCCTAGGCCTCTTGCCAGGCTCGTTACGGGCCCATTCGTATGATTTTTCAGTAGTGTTGCGCCGATGCCCCATGTAGCGCCAGAATCTGTGGGCTAACACTCATAGAAAACTATCAAAATAACATGTTTCCTGTTTCTTGGCCTATAAAATTCTACCAGGCCTCCCCCAACGTTGTCGGTCCACTAGCGCATCTTGCTGGGCTCGTTACAGACCCACTTGTATGAGTTTTCGAGAATGTTACGCCGCATCCCCATGCAGCGCCAGAATCCGTGGGCTAACATTCACAAAGCTGCCGAAATCGCATGTTTTCTTTTCCTTGGCCCATAAAATCCTACCAGGCCTCCCCCAACACTGCCGGGCCACTTGAGCCTTTTGTCGAGCTCGTCGTGGACCCACTCATATGATTTTTCAAGAATGTTGCGTCCGAGCCCCAGGCAACGCCAAAATCCGTGGGCTAACACCTACATAAAACTGCCGAGATGGACTATTTCTAGTTCCTTAGCCCATAAAATCCTATCAGGCCTCCCCAATGTTGTTGGGCCACTAAGGCCTCTTGTCGGGCACATTGCAGATACACTCGTATGATTTTTCGAGAATTGTGTCAAAGCCCCATGCAGTGCCAGAGTCTGTGGGTTAACACCCACATAGAACTGCCAAAATAGCATGTTTCTTGTTCCTTGGCCCATAAAATCCTGCCAGGCATTCCCCAATGTTGTCGGGCTACGTAGTCCTCTTGTCGGGCTTGTTGTAGACCAACTCGTACGTTATTTCTTAGAATGTTATGCCGGAGCCCCATGCAGCGCCAAAACCGGTGACTAACACCCAAAGAAAACTACTGAAATTGCCTGTTTCCTATTTTTTTGGCCCATAAAAATCCACCCAAGCCTCCGCCAACACTGTTGGGCCACCTGGGCCTCTTGCCGGGCTCGTTCCTGACCCACTCGTATGATTTTTCTGGAATATTGTATCGGAGCCCAATTCTCTGCCAGAATCCGTAGGGTAACACCAAAAGTAAACTGTCGAAATCACCTGTTTCTGGTTACTTGGCCCATAAAATCTTACTAGGCTTTCGCCAATGCTGCAGGCCACCTGGGCTTCTTGCCAGGCTCGTTGTGGACACACTCATATGATTTTTCAAGAATGTTGTGCCAGAGCCCTATGCAACGGTAGAATACGTGGGCTAACACCCATAGAAAACTGTTGAAATTGCATGTTTCATGTTCCTTGGCCCATAAAATCTTACCCGACCTCCTCAACTGCCGCTGGGACACGTGGGCCTCTTTTCGGGGTCGTTGTAGAGGAAATTGTATGATTTTTCAAGAATGTTCTGTCGGAGCCCCATGCAGCGCTAAAATTCGTGGGCTAATAAGCATGAGCTTATGATATAGCTACACCTAATTCCAGACCGATTAATGCAAGAACTATAAATAAAGGATCACAAAAAACTACCGAAATCACTTGTTTTCTGTTCCTTGGTTAATAAATGCCTACCAGGACTTCTCCAACGTAGCCTGGATACCTGGGCCTCTTGCTGGGCACGTTGCAAATCCACTAATATGATTTTTCAAAAATATTGCTCCGAAACCCCATGCAACGCCAGAATCCGTAGGCTTACACCCATAGAAAACTATCGAAATCGCCTGTTTCCTATTCCATAGCCTATAAAATCCTACCAAGCCTCCCCTAACGCCGCTGGGCAACCTGGTCTCTTGCCGGGCTCGTTACGGACGCACTCGTATGACTTTTTGGGAATGTTGCATCGGAGCCCCATGTTGCGCTAGAGTCCGTAGGCTAAC
>JAPFFP010000089.1:10963724-10978518 GCA_026153255.1 Solanum medicagineum | reverse complement strand
GATTTTATGGGCCAAGCAAGAGGAAATAGGCGTTTTGGCAGTTTTTCATGGGTGTTAGCCCACGGTTTATGGCGTTGCCCGGGGATTCGAGCAAACTTTCTAGAAAAATTACACTAAACCATCCGTAACGAGCCCGACAAGAGGCTCAGATGGCCCGGCGACACTCCAAGAAGCCTTGTAGGATTTTATGGGCTAAGCAATAGGAAACATGTGATTTTAGAATTTTTTGTGATTTTTCATAGGTGTTAGCCCACGTTTTATGGCGCAGGTCGAGAATCAGGGCCAACTTTCTCGAAAGATTACACTGAGTCATCTATAAATGTGCCTGGCAAGAGACCCAGGTGGCTCGGCAATGCCGCAAGACGTTCGGTAAGATTTTTTAGGCCAAGAAACAGGAAATAGGCGATTTGGGTTATTTTTCATGGGTGTCAGTGCACTGTTGGTGGCGCTATCGGGGGATTCGGGCCAATGTCCTAAAACATTACACTGACCCATCCATAACAAGCCCGAAAAGGAACCCAGGTGGTCCGACGGTGCCGTAGGACGCCTGATAGGATTTTATGGGTCAAGCCACAGGAAACAGGCGATTTTACAATTTTTTGTGAGTGTTAGCCCATGGTTTATGGCGTTGCCCGAGGATCCGCGACAACTTTCCCAAAAAGCTACACTAACCTATTCGTAACAAGCGCATCAAGAGGTCCAATTGGCCCAGCGGCACGACAGGACGCCTAATAGGATTTTATGGGCAAGCAACAAGAAACAGGCAATTTTAGCAGCTTATAATGGATGTAAGCCTATGGTTTGTGGCGTTACACAAGGATTAGTGCCAACTTTCCCAAAAAATTACACCAACCCATCTGTAACGAGCCCAACAAGAGGCCTAGGTGGCCCAGCGGCGCCGAAGGATGCCTGTTAGGATTTTAATGGTCCAAGCAATCAAAAACAGGCAATTTACGCAGTTTTACATAGGTGTTAGCCCACGATTTGTGGCGCTGCCCGGGGATCCGGGACAACTTTCCTAAAAAATTGCACTGATTCATCCATAACGAGCCCGATAAGAGGATCAGGCGGCCCAGCGGCTCCGCAGGATACCTGTTAGGATTTTATGGGCCAAGCATTATGAAACTTTCTTCCGAATACTGATTACCAAGAATTTGATAGCAATTTCGATAGTTTTTCGAGAGTGTCAGCCCACGGTTTGTGGCGCTGCTCCAGGCTAGTAGCCAAGTTTCTCAAAAAATTACACTGACCCGTCCGTAACAAGCTCGGCAAAAGCCTCATGTGGCCCGGTGGAGCCGCAGAACAACTTGTAGGACTTTATAGGCCAAGCAACATGAAACAGGCGATTTCGACAATTTTCGTGGGTATTAGCCCACGGCTTCTTGGGCTGCCCGGGACTCGGGGTCAACTTTCTTGAAAAATTACACTGACACGTTCATAACGAGATCGGCAAGAGCCTTGGGATGCCCGGCAGCGCCATAGGATGTCTAGTAGGATTTTATGAGCCAAGCAACTGGAAACAGGCGATTTCAAATTAGTTTTTTGTGGGTGTTAGCCCAGGGATTATGGCGTCACTCGGGCCTCGGGGCCGCTATTTTCGTGGGTGTTAGCCTATGAATTATGGGGCTGCCGAGACTCCTTGTCCATTTTTCTTGAAAAATTGTATGAACCCATCCATAATGAGCCTGCTTAGAGTTCCAATCGGCCCGATGGCGTTGGATGATGTCTGGTGGCATTTTATAGATTCCAAAACAAGAATCGAGAAATTTTGTCAGTTTTTCTTGGGTGTCAGCCCATGAATTCTAGGGTTGCTAGGGCTCCTTATCCATTTTTTTGGAAAAATTATACGCACCTATTCGTAGCGAGCCTGCCAAGAGTCTAGTAGGTTCGGTGGCATCGAACGACGCTTGTTAGTATTTTATGGGCTCCGAAATATGAATCATGCAATTTCAGCTATTTTTCATAGGTGTTAGCCCATGAATGCTGAGGCTACCGGCGCTTCGAGCAAATTTTTCCAGAATAACTTATACGAACCCATCAGTAACGAGCCTGCCAAAAGTGTCTCAGTATTCCCGGTGGCGCCGAACGATGCTTGGTAGCATTTTATGGGCTCCAAAATAGGAATCAAGCAATTTTGGCAGTTGGTGTTAGCCCACTGATCGAATGGTGCCTACTAGCATTTTATGGGCGTCGAAACATGAATCAGGCAATTTACCCAATGTTTCGTTTAGGGGTGTACAGAACCAAATTGCAAACTGCACCAAACCGACAAACCGAGTCAATCCGAAAAAAAAAACCTGATTAGTGGTTAGTTCGATTTGGTTTGGTGTAAAAAAAAAACCCGACTATAAATGATTTGGTTTGGTGTTAACTAAAGAAAGTCAATGCGAGACCAAACCAACCCGACATTGTATGCATATAATTTTTAATTTTTATTATCCATAAAAAATATTTATTATAATGGCAATATTGAAGATGACAATTGCATTATGAGTGAATCTAGTGATTTGTTGCAAGCTCAGTGGGAGGGATATATGGAACATGATGAAAATTATGAAAAAAAATTTGAACTTGAGTCCTACTTAACAGATGATGTGGTGAAGATCAAGGATTTCAATATCTTGAGTTGGTGGAAAGCTTCGTTAGTAGATATCCGATTATTTCGGGAATTGCAAGGGATGTTCTTTCTATTCCTATTTCTATTGTTGCATCTGAATCGGCTTTTAGTATAGGTGGTCGAATTCTTGATACTTATCGAACTGCTCTGTCTCCAAAAATGGTAGAAGCTCTTATTTGCACTCAACAATGGATTCGATCACCTACTAAAGAATACAAATTTGAAGACATATTGGAGGAAGTCTGAAAAATTGAGCAAATTGAAGAAGGTAATTTTATAAATTCAATTCTTGATTAAGTATGATTTTATTTTTTAATTTTATTTAGTACTCAATTTGTTTCTTTTTTTTTCAGAATATACAGATTCACCTTTGAAGATCAATTAGTCAACTTGTTCAAATTGATACATTGAAGAATTTGATCTTTTTGGTATCCTAACTTCTAGTTTTGTTATTTCTTTTGGGGCTATATATACTGGATGATTAGTATTTTTTTTTAATACTATTACTAATTAGTAGTTTCTAAGAAATTGAAAAGCAAGTTAGCATGTAAAAGCAACTTCATTATTCATATTAATCAACTTCTTCTACGGCTAGGAAATGAGAATTATCTTTCTACACATAATTTTGTAAGAAAAGGTTGGTTACCAAACCATTCAAAAGACCCAAAAAAATCTGAACACAGCACCAACCCGAAAAAATTTTAAAAAATTCAAGGTTGAAAAACCCGAATTTATTGCTTTGGTTTGGTCTATATATTAAAAAACCCAACATAAATAGTTTGGTTTGATATTTAAAAAATTCGAACTAACCCGGTCCATGTACACCCCCAGACTTTCGTTGTTGCTAGCCCACAAATTCGGAGGGTTGCCGGGGCTCTGGCCTAGTTTTATTAGAAAACTCCATGTGCCCGTCCATCACGATACCTCTAAGAGTTCTAGCAAGCCCCAGTGGCGCCAGACAGTGCCCTGTAGAATTTTATGAGCTTCGAAACAAGAATCAGGCGATTTTCTCAGATTTTTGTGGGTCTACGCCCAAGCATTTGGGGGGTGCCGCGACTCTGAACCCATTTTTCTCAGAACATTTCATGTACCCATTCGTAACGAGCCAACTAAGAGTTCTAGTAGGTTCGATGACATCAGACGGCACTAGGTAGCATTTTATGGGCTTTGAAATATAAATCAGGCGATTTTCTTATTTTTCGTGGGTGTTAACCCACAGATTCAAGGTGTGTCGGGGCTTCAGGCTCTATTTCCTAGGAATTTCCATATACCCGTCTGTAATGAGCCCTCTAAGAGTTTTAGTAGGTCCGGTGGCGTCGGATGGCACGGAGTAGCATTTTATGGGCTCTAGAATAGGAATCGTGCGATTTTCTCAATATTTCGTGGGTGATAGCCCATAGATTCGGGTGTTGCAAGGGCTCCGGGCCCTTTTCCTCAGAACATTTCATGTGCCAATCCTTTTCGAGCCCGCTAAGAGTTCTAGTAAGCCTGATGACGTTCGACGGTGCCTGGTAGTATTTTATGGGCTCCAAAAGAAGAATTAGGTGATTTTCTCAGTTTTTCATGGTTGTTAGCCCAAGTATTCATGGGATACCGGGACTCTGTGCCCATTTTTCTCTAAAAATTTCACGTTCCAGTCTGTAACAAGCTAGCTAAAAGTTCTAATAGGCTCGGTGATATTAGACGGCGTCTGGTAGCATTTTATAGGCTTCGAAATAGGAATCAGACGATTTTTTCAATTTTTCATGTTTGTTAGCCTATGGATTCAGGGGGTGCTGAGGATCTGAGCCTATTTTGTCAAAAAATTCTACGTACCTATCCATAACGAGCCCACTAAGAGTTCCAGTAGGCCCGATGGTTTCGGACCTTGCTGGATGGTATTTTATGGTCTTTGGAACAAGAATCAGGTGATTTTTTTTAGTCTTTTCATGGGTATTAGCCCACGGATTCAGGGGTGTCAGGGCTTCGGGCCTATTTTTCTTAGAAAATTCCATGTACCCTTCTGTAATGAGCTCACTAAGAATTCTAGTAGGATCGATGGTATTGGACGATGTCCGATAGCATTTTACGGGCTCCTAAAATGAATCAAGAGATTTTCTCTATTTTTTGTGGGTGTCTGAGCCCCTTTTTCTCAGGAAATTTCACGTACCGTCCGCAACGAGCCCGCTAAGAGTTCTAGTAAGCCCGGTGGCATTAGACGGCCCCCAATGGTATTTCATGGGCTCTGAAACAGGAATTGGGCGATTTTCTTAGTTATTCATGGGTGTTAGCCCATAGATCGAAGGTGTGCCAGGCCCAGTTTTCTTGGAAAATTCCACGTACCTGTTGCTAATGAGCTCGCTAAGAGCTCTAGTAGGCCCAGTGGTGTCCAACAGCGCCCGATAGCATTTTATGATCTCTAGAACAGGAATCAGGCAACTTTCTCAGTTTTTCGTGGGTGTTACCCATGAATTATGAGGATGTCGGGGCTTTTGACCCATTTTTCGAGCAGAATTCCACATTACTGTCACGTAATAAGCCCGCTAAGAGTTCCAATAGGCCCGCTGGCGTCGGACAATGCCTGAGAGCATTTTATGGGCTCTGGAACAGGAATCAAGCGATTTTCTCAATTTTCCGTGGGTGTTAGCCCACAAATTCTAGGGTGCCAGAGCTCCGGGCCCATTTTTCTCAAAAAATTCCATGTACCCTTTGTAAAGAGCCCGCTAAAAATACATAGGCTAACATACACGAAATCACAAAGCCTTTAAATGTTAAAATTTGCCCCGCACGCTTGTAAAAGCTACATCAAGCATGTACATGCCATGACAAATGATTGCTTTCCAATTCACTTTTTTCAATTTTGAAATCATTTGAAACTTTCCTTTGCCACTAAAATTTTTTGTGAATATAGACGCGGCACAAAACTCAATTTAAACTAAAATTTGACATTTTGCTTAAGAAAGTCGTCTCTCAATCTATCTTGGGGAAATACAAAGCCGATTCGACACAAAAAGACTAACGAAAAAGAAAAAGAAGAAGAATATTTTGCTCCTTGAAATAGAAATGTGCCATAAAGAACTCTCTTGAACATAGAACTCTTTTAGTATATTCAACTAACTACTATTTACGAAGACAATGGTGAATCATGCGCCACGAATTCCTTGAGAAAACAAGGTCCATTTGAAAGGCACCAAGAGCAAATTCTGGGTAGGGATAGTAAGACAATAGAGAAATGTAAAATCAACTTGAGTAAAACCCACCAAGGGCGCAAAAACTAAAAGATTTGTTCATCAAACTTATAGTCGATTTTTTAGAAATATGACTGACCAACTCTATTTGACACCAAATTTTGCGGGTTCATCCATCGTGAAATATGTATGTGTTTGTTGCATTGCAGCAACGTGAGTCTCTACTTATTAGGTAACCAATTGAGTTCAAAAAATCATGTGTTATTGTCCACAATCGTCAAAAAGAGGAAAACACAGAGTAGCTTAGAGCTTCACCTCGTGTTACGAACACATGTTTGATGACCCATAATTGCCAAAAAGAGGAGGGCAAGGGAATAAAAATGTAGTTTACTTTATTGGGTACCCTCTTAACAAAGTAGGGGAAAAAAACATGTATTACTATAATTGTCAAAAAGAAGAAAAAAAAGAACTCAAGACTTCTGACTAGTGTCAAAAAGATGCATGTGTAGCCCACAGGCCAGAATTGTCAACAAGCTTAGTTATATGCTTGTTGCATCAATGGATCACTTTGCAGAAGCAATCTGATTTTTCTCTTTACTTTATTAAATACTCTTAGTAAAGTACAAAATCATGTGTTTAGCCCATAAAGGAGAAAGGAAATAGTTTAGAAGTTAGCCTCGTCTCAAGAAGATGAAGTAGCTCACAATTGCCAAAAGGCAGTTGGGAGTTATCGTAACATGAAATTTTAGGTTCAAATCCCAAACCAGACAAAACACTAGGTGATTGCTTTCCAACTTCTAGTCTTGACGAACAAAGTTATCTAGTACTTATGGCTGGTGAAAGGTAATAAGTATCTCGTAGGATTAGTCGAGGTGCACATAACCTGACCTGAACACCATGGGGAAAAAGGGAAGGGGGAGTTAAGGATACATACATTTCGACCAAACTAGTTTACCAAGAAGGCCGAAGTAAACATACCCATAACTATGGCTTGAGAAAATATCACAGAGCTTTGCCTTCTGTCAGGCACATGTGTAATAGCCACAACTGTCAACCAAAATGAGGGGGGAAGGGGGGGAATAGTGTTTTATCTCATGCTATATGGGTTTTACCTTTATTTGCTTCGTTGGAATTGTTGTAGACGACACAATGTGGTTCTTTTACTTCATGCGTCCACAACAGATTCCAGTGAAGCAACAAGCACATAGATACGGGGCAAAACTCTAGGGTTGCAGGTAATGGACCACAAGGGAACTTGAAAACAGCAGAAATGTAGCTACAACTATCTCAATAAAACTATTCCAAATGAAAAAAATGTGCAAGGAGCAGATATATTCTAAGACTACATAAAGACTTGCAAACTAAATCCCAGAAGGGCAGAACAAAAGCGTACTGAAGTTTCTGTAGTTTGTAACATGCCATTCCTGGCATACACCGATCAAATCTCCAGCTGTTTCAAATTCTCAATTTCCAGAGAGTCATGTGGCTTCTCCTCAGCTGCAAGCTTGGTTCCTTCCACCGGCATTGTCTCGCTGCTTGAAACTTCAAAGTCAATTGGCTCCTCTTCAGAATGGTCATGTGGCTTCTCCTCAGCTGCAATCTTGGTTCCTTCTACCGGCATTGTCTCGCTGCTTGAAACTTCCAAGTCAATTGGCTCCTCTTTTTTAGTTGGTTGGACTTCAGAACATGATTTCTCTTCAGCATGGTCATGTGGCAGTTCGGCCACGCCTAGCACCGCTTTACAAGTTGGTAAGTCAAGTACCTGAACTTCAGGTGCCTTCGACACTGGCGGTTCGTCAACAAGAAGAGGTGGAGCTTTAGGAACAGGGGGCACAGCATAAACCGGCGCCACACCCAGACCTGAATGCTTCATCACCCTATCTAATGTGGGAAGTTCCTTTGCCCGAACAGGGGGTGCAGCATAAACCGGCACGGCTTGTCTTATACAGACAGGTGGTGCCACTCCCAGACTTGGAGGCCTCATCACCCTAGGAGGCTGAGATGATTGAGGAAGTGGTGGTGCAGAGAAAACAGGAATCGCATTCCGTATCGTCACTGGAGGAGCCATCCGATGGTGTGGGCCAAAATGCCTGACAGGAATATATGGTGCTGCACCAGCAGCAGGGAACTTCTCTGGTCGAACCCTGTGACTATCCATAGCAAAGGTGTCATTTAAAATATTATTGATGGTTTGAGCAGTCCTTGGACTCAATGAAGCGTCACTTCCTGTAGTCTCAATGGGTCTACTTTGAGAAGCAGGTTTTAGACATAATGGACTGACTGGTCTACCGCGAGGAGCCGTTCTAGGACATATTAGGGGAAGAAGTTTTGATGTAGTAGATGGAAGCTGCTGTACACTTGATGGTCTTGGATTAGGTGTTGGAAATTTAATTGGGAATGATATCTTCGCCAGCCTCGCCTTCAAAATGTACCTTTGTAGTGCACGTGCAACAGTAACATGCTCTTGCTCATCACTTCTTCTTCGGTCTGGTTTTGAATTTTCAGACTGCTGTGCCACTGATAGACAAAAAAAAAAAGTAGAAGAATGTCATGCAGGGATAGTGCACCAAATTATTGTTGATTGTACAAATTAAAGTTTATCATCAGTATACAAAGTGAACATCAATCTACTAATGTCTTTGATTGGTAGGCGAATATCAATCTAATTGAAAATTAGAAACTGAATATACTGTGATTTGCACACACAAATATTCAAGCAAACATTGGATTGTAGTGCTGGAAGTTCTAAAAATTGATAAACCATGCAGTACTGATGATATAAACATTTACAAGCACTCAGGCGAACATCATAGTCTACCACTTAAATACTTCTCCATCAAGTTCTTAAGAAGGTTGGAAATCACTTGACCTCCTAGCTTATCAATTTCTAATGAGTTAGCAAGATGAGAGAGTCACAAAGCTCTGAAAGAAAAGAACAGCCAATATGGTTTAATGTTTTCCATTGTTCAATAAGAATTTCAGGGTGCAACACAGTATCACTCATCCTACAGAGTAGCAATTGACTCGCTTAGCACATCCTTTTTTATAATAGAGCAGAGCTTTGAGCTCGTATCCTCACAAATACACACACACATGTGAATATATGGAAGTAGAGGCATTTTCTCAAACATTGCATCTTTTCAATCAATGATGATCCCTGTAAGAATTCGTGTTAAGAAGATTCTACACCGCTACTTAGTAAATGTTAGTTTCTAGTAATAATATATCATTGAGCTTGATAACTCGAGCAGGCTTATTTGCTTGTACTAATTAAATATTAACACTCATTTAACTGAACTCGAGCTCTAAAATCATAATATTAGAGTCTAGCTAGCTAGGCATGATAATACCAACATGTCCAGTATTATAGCCAAAGCAGAAGAGCAATACATATATGTGTGTCGCCAGACCAAACCAAGAGGCGTTCATCTCTAGGTTTGTGCATCTAGAACCACATTCGTCACCACACCACACCCCCATAATGTACTCCTGTGTAATATAGCACCGAAACCTAAGTCAAGCATACATACGATGATCTTCATGTGTGAATAGCTAAGAGGAAAGAAAGGGCAGCAAATGACAATGAGAAAAGGCACAGCGCCTGAACGGGCGGAATGGATGAGTGAAAAAAGAGAAGCATATTTTCTTTTTGGAATAAATATGAGAAGGAATGTATTCTAAATTCTATATTACATTTTTATAAGTACTAATATTCCCTACAACTAACGCATAGATTCTTTCCAAAAAGAGGGATAGGCTTGAGCTATCGTGTCTCAATAATCTAGCATACATTAGATACAATAGAATATTGAAGCGTTGTCGTGAAGCTTGCAATAGAATTGATCCAATTTTGTTGGATAACATTGATGAGGCAAATGAATGGCTAACTAGAGCCTACAAAGAAAGCATCTTGGAACTAGTTGTCTTCCCTTCTTTTGTAGCACTTCCTGAGTAGGGCATGCTCTCTTAATCACCAACCAAGTGAAGATTTTACTTTTGTAGGGATGACAATTTTTCAGAAATAGCTCAGTCACCCCAGCAGATCTCTCTTGTATGCACTATTTACTGTGAAGACCCCATCTTATTATGTTTCCACAATACCCTGTCAACAAATGTCGTGACAATGTTAACTCCACCTAGCTTTCCTAATAAATGTCACCTTTTCTATCTCTCAAACATTTAGCAATCTTCTAAATGAAATATACCATCCTGATCTAACCAACACTCACAGAATCTAGCTTCAGGGTTTACACAAAAGCAAACTGTTTGGTCCTCGGGGCCATTTTCATATTATTTGAAGTTGTATCAGGTCTCCACATTAATTGGGGTAAAAGTTTCATATACCCCATTAATGAAGTGACCAACATTGAGGATCTAGCTCTTACTTTGGGGGGTAAAGTAGGGATTCTACCCACAGTTTACCTAGGCATGCCTCTTGGGGCAAGAAGCAGATCCAAGAGTATTTGGAGCGGGGTGTTAGAAAGGTGTGAGAGAAAACTGACCAACTGGAAAGGTCAATATCTTTCCAGGGGAGGAAGATTAACCCTCATCAGCAGTGTTTTAAATGTCTTGCCTACATACATGATGTCTATATTCCCTGCCCCAGCATGGGTGATTCAAAGATTGGATACTATTAGTAGAACTTTTTTCTGGCAAGGGAACGGCTAGTTCACCTAAAACTAGTGCTAGTTGATGAGTGTTCCGATGGAGAGAAGAACCTATGATTAGCTTTTCGGGAAATTTCCAAACGAACAATTTCAACTTGCAGAATACTGGAAATAAAAACAGAAAGCCAATCGAGGACAAGAGGAAATATCACTTAGTTAAGTGGGAAGAACTGATTACCAGCAAGAAGACGGGGGGTGGGGGAATTAGAAACTTGAGGTGTCATAACCAAAGTCTAATGATGAAGTGGCTTTGGAAGTTTGCTTCTGATGACAACTTTCTTTGGAAGGAAGTGGTGGCTGTTAAGTATGGTATGGAGGATAAATGGATGACACCTGCTGTGTTTTCTCCTTATGGCTCTAGTGTTTGGAGATCCATTAGGAACTTCTGCGGGTTGCTGTTAGGGAAAACTTCCTACAAAGTGGGAAATGGAAGAAAAATCAGTTTCTGGAAGGACAAGTGGTGTGATCCGCTCACTTTGAGGCAAAGATTTCCTGAGATGTATGAGATGAGTCAAAATCAGAAAGCTTGCATAGCAGAGATGTGGCAAATAAGAGTTGGAATTTACATTTCAAGAGAGACTTCAATGATCGGGAGCTAGGAATTATTGCAGATCTCTTATTCACTATCAATCAGTTCAAGGATCCGTCTGAGGAGGGGGATTCACTTGTATGGGAAGGTGAAAGTGGTAGGGGTTTAACAGTGAGCTCGGCATACAACCTCTTTGCCCCAACAGGGAGCGAGATAGTTGACTGGCCATGGAAGATGATCTGGAAAACCAAGATTCCTTACAAAGTCAATTGTTTCACTTGGTTGCTGGCTAAGGAGGCTATTCTGACTCATGATAATCTGAACAAGAGAGGGCACCATTTATGCTCCAGATGTTTTTTGTGTGAAGATCAGAGGAAGGGAGTTAACCATCTCTTTTTACATTGTACAGGGACTGAGCAGCTGTGGCAGATGTTCATCAACAAGAGGAAAATCACTTGGGTCAGACCAGGGAGGATTAAAGATGTTCTGAAAAGCTGGAACAGGGATGGTAATGCAGATAGAAAGGAGGAGAGATGGAAGATTGTCCCACCTTGCATTTGGTGGACAGTATGGCTAGAAAGAAATCAGAGGTGTTTTGCAGGGAAGCAGAGGAGCATTCAGAGATTGAAACAAGATTGTCTAGCTTTATATTTCTTTTGGTGTAAGCAGATAGTGGTAGACAATGATGTTACAACTAGCATAAGTATAGATTGGCTGTTAAGGTGTTTTTTTGAGGGGTCTTTGTATCCACTAACTTTTCGTGGGTCATTCCTCTTATTTGTGGAATGTCCATGTGAATATATATAGAAGTAACTTTTACCTTTCTAAAAAAAACAAATTGAGGAAAATTATCTCTGGGAGCGGTTTGCTCAATCCAGTCATCTTCCCAAGATAGTCCTATTTCCATTCCCTACTTTGAGATGTAAATTATTTTCCACCAGTGGCCAAAGGTTCCTGATTGTTCTCCACACTCCCAATCCATATGGTTCTTGAACCAGGTTCTGTACACCAAGAGCTAAGCTCACCGACTTTGAACCTAAGAGCTCTTTCCATAGGGCTTCTTCCACACCAATTTATCTCCATAACCAATTCATCAACAAGCTCTCATTTTGCAAACTCGGGTTTCTAATTCCCAGGCCTCCTCCTTTCTTTATTCAGGAGCACAGTTTCCCAACTTACCAAACAATAACCTTTCTCTTCTTTATTTCCTTACCATAGAAAATTCCCACTTAGCTTGTCCAGTTTTTTAACCTCTTTTGCTGGGATAGGATTATACAGACATGGCATAAGTAGGCAGTGCGTCTAGCACAAAATTATTAAGCCCAATCTACCACCTAAAGACAAATATTGTGCCTTCCATCTGGTCAGTTTTCTGTCTTTTCCAAGATATCATCATACATTTCTTATGCCTTGCTTTTCCAAGATATCATCATACATTTCTTATGCCTTGCGCTCGATGCCCAAACAGTAGTAGCTATTTGGTCAATTTTGTTGCCAAATATGTTTTCCCATTCTTGAATATGAGGGACCTCATTACAAGGAACAAACTACTTTTTCCTACTTTACTCTCAACCCTGAAACTGCTTCAAACAAAACTAGAATATCATTTTGATGTAGTTAATTTGTTCTGCTGTAGGGTCACCAAAAATGATGGTGCCATATGCATAAAGCATATGACAAACTTCCTTCACTTCCCTCATTCTGTCTCCAATTATGAAAACCCCTAATCCACCTTCATTGTGATGCAATACTCATCATGCTATCTAACCATTCCATTGCTAAAATGAAAAAGAAAGGAGGAAAGGGGGTCCCTTGTCTCAACCCTCTTTCTGATGTGAAAAAACCCACAGGTTCTCCATTCACCAACTGTTTTGATGCAAATTTCAATATATTTCAGCCATCTGCTACCAAAGCCATTTGTCTGAGAGTATGCAATAGGAGGGACCAATTCATAGGTTCATAAGCTTTTTCTATATCTAGCTTGAACAGTATGTTAGACGCTCCCCCTTTCATTCTTGAATCAATACATTCACTGGCTATGAGTGTTGCATCGATGATCAGCCTCCCTTTTACAAAGGTCATTTGGTGTTTGTTGACCAGTTTGCTCACAACATATTTCAGCCTTTCAGATAATAATCTGGCAATAATTTTGTATACTCCCCCACCAAACTGATTGGCCTAAAATCTTTCAAATCTGAGGCTCCTGGTCACTTTGGGATCGAAGGCAATGAAAGCTGCAATGAAGCTCTTCTCAAAGGAATGGTTGGAGTCGAAAACTGCCTTCAGGAGATCCTAAGAAGTTTGAAAAAACACCATAGGAAATCCATCAGGACCAAGTGCCTTTTCCATAGCACACATGTTTAGACAGTCCATTATTTCTTCTTCTTCAAAAGCTCTTAGTAACCATATTTTTTCCTCCTCGGTGATCCTGGATATTTCGCGCAACCTCGAATTAGGACTCCAGCATTCAATCTCCTTGTATAGCTTTTTGTAAAAGTTTTGCACTGCTTCCTTAATATGATCAGGATCCTTGTTGGTAGCCCCATCAACCTCCAATGGTTCCATGGAATTGAATCTCTTGTGAGATGTTGTAATACTGTGGAAGAATTTGTGCTCCTGTCCGTTGTTTTAGCCATTGAACCCTGGATCTCTGCTTCCAAGTTAGCTCTTCTTTCTTTGCTACCTCTTCAAATTCAGTGCCAAAATGTATCTTCTGTAACAACTCATCAACTGCTAAAGAACTTTGTTCTTGAACTGATTCCAAATTTAGATCAAATTGACAATATCCTCTTTCATTTGTCTCCAATTTACCATGTTGCCTTTGCTCTACTCCTTGAATTTTTATTTTAAGCATTTTCAGCTTCTCGGCAAGTACATGACCAGGATTACCAATCACCTGAACGGAATTTTACCATTCGTGTACCCCGTCTTTAAGGCCCTCTACTTCTACCACCATGTCTCAAACTTATAATAAGACTTTCTCCACTCCCATCCCCACAAGTCAGAAACAAAAGATTGCAATCATAGGCTATTCTGGGGAGGCTGCTCTATTTGATGTGCGTAAAATGTTCCCCCAACTCTACACTAGTAGAAATCTATCGATCCTGGAAGAAACAACTATAATCCCTCTCCTCTCTTCCAAGTATAAGATTCTCCAAATAAAGAAGGATCTACCAGCTCTAACTATTCAATGTGAGATGAAAATTCTGGCATCTTACCATTCAATCTGTGACAATTTGTTCTTTCTAATGGATACCTAGTGACATTAGAGTCACTACACACCACCCAAGGTCGCTGATGTTGTTGCTCGTCTCTATCAGTTCTTGCCATAAAGAACTTCTAGCCACTTCATTGCAGTCTGCATAACTTCTAAGATACCACCAGAAGTCTTCATTGACACTGCCCTTCGAGGTTGACCAATGATTTGGGCTTGGGACTTCCATGTTAGGGATCTCACGTTCGAATCCCCTTACCAATGAAAGCAAGGGGTTTCCTTTCTGTACTGAGCTCGTCGCACCGAGCTAGCCTAGTGTAGTTCACCTCTCCTGTGTGGTTTACAAACTATTGCATAGGAGCAGGTGTTTTACCTAATGGGCACCTAAAGAATAGTGGTTGCGAGTTTTCCTTGTCATATAAAAAGGAAGTCTTTATTGAAACCCGAGAACTTTCCAATTATGCCCTGGTTACCATTCCCACCAACTCTCATTCCCAAAACCTTTTGTTCCATGAAATTAGGATCCCTCCGCTACTGCTGAGCCTCTTTCTATAGTAACGACTACATGCGCCCCTGGCCCCCCCCCCCCCGTTCACCCCA
>JAPFFP010000089.1:10949132-10963624 GCA_026153255.1 Solanum medicagineum | reverse complement strand
CTCCCAAGACTAGCATCGGATCATAATCCAGTTTTGTTGACTTGTGGTAGTATGAATCTCAAGAAATCTTACTTCAAATTCTAAAGTTGGTGGATGGGAGTTGAGGGGTCCAAGGAGAATGTGAGAATGTGGTGGCAGTCTTTCAAAGTCAGTGGCAGACCTGGTTACATTCTAGCAGAAAAGTTGAAATTGCTAAAAGCTAAACTGAAAGAGCGGAGTAAAACCAACAGGGGCAACTGGAAACAAAGTTCTTAAACTCATATGGGTGAAAGAGTGAGATCCACACAAATCATATGAGTTGAAGAATATGGGTGAGATCCAAATCATGCACCCATTGATTTGGATCCACCCCTTCAGCAGAAAACTCGAACATTCACCACATCTCTCAAAGTTTGGAAACCCCCCCCCCAACAAACTCCTAACATCATTACAGGTGGGGGCCTATTATCCACCTGAGAATCTTCTCAACAAGCACCTAGGCAGCAGAGGGTTGTCCTCATTTACTATCCACCTGCGGTTCCATTTACTTATTGTAATCGCCTCTTTGTAGTTTCCTTTTCCAAACCTGACTGGATCCTCTGTTGTAATAATTGCACCCTGTGTCCTTGATATGTTGTTATTGAAGTCTTCTATTTTGAACTTTGGAGTGCAGTAAATATAGGTAGAAATATTTGTGCATTTCGAGGACTCAAAGCTCTTACCTTTGTTATAAAGCATCATGGGATCTCTAATAAAGCCATAACAAAGCAGCCTTGCTAGGAGTTAACCTTCTCATTGTGAGTCCCCTACTCTTCACCCAATCAAACCAAGTCCCTGACACCGAGAAGGAGACTGTGATGTCATAGGACTTGACCCCATTCTAGATAAAATCTTATTCTCCGACTTGGAATCACGGAAAAAAAAGAAATTCTATGGGATCATGGGATCTCTAATAAAGCCATAACAAAGCAGCCTTGCTAAGAGTTAACCTTCTCATTGTGAGTCACCTACTCTCCACCCAATCAAACCAAGTCCCTGACACCGAGAAGGAGACTGTGATGTCATAGGACTTAACCCCATTCTAAAAAAAATCTTATTCTCCATCTTGGAATCAAGGAAAGAAAAGAAATTCTATAGTCGATCTCCGATGGTGGAAGACCACTCGAGAGAGATTCAAAAGTCCTGAAGGGACTTCTAAAGCATTTCCCTGGACACCGTGCCTAGGAGCATTTCAACTCAAGTGTTGACTATACATTTTTATCAATCTAGTAATCTATATGCTAGTGTGTACGGAAGCCAGCGGATGGCATTGCTCATCATTTTTCAAATAGAATGTATTTTTATTTAAATAGTTATGATTGTATTTCTATTTTAAATAGTTGATAATGTTATTGGTAATATCTATTTCTGCTTCACTTAAGCCAACTAAATACGTCCATTTGCCGAGACAAATCTATGCACATTTCACAATTTGGCATTTATAACAATTCTATAAGCCTCACAACATACACGCAATGTAGCATTACGATACTTCTTCACAGAGAAATAAAGTTTCCAAATAACTCGTGCAGTAAATATCCATTGGTTCAAAAACATTGGAACTACTTACATAATTTCAGAGATGACCAAGCTGCCATAGCTGCATTCTTTTCAGCTTGCTTCTTATTCTTCGCTGGCTCACCAGTAAATGTGACGCCCGCCAACTCGACTGTGCAAGTAAAGACAGGTTGATGTCCTAGACCAGATCTAAAAGTTGTATATGCGGGCAATGATGCTCCTACTCTTTGTGAAACTTCCTGTAAGAGATTCTTATATACGCCTGTCTCATCCTACAAAATCATGGGGATATGAAATAAGAAAAAATACCATTTAGAAGCAATCAGAAAGGCTTATTCTTTCACAACTAAGTCCAAGTATAATATAGGAATTTAAAACAATTAGGTACTGCATAAAATCCATATAGGCCATAATATATGGTGATAATGTTGAGCTCACTTGCAACAGCTATCATTTTCTACTGCAACAATATCTACGATAGAGCTCAACTGTACCAATGCTATCATTTTCTACTGCAACAATATCTATGATATCGGAGAAATTAAAATTTGATTTAACACTGAATTCACCTAACTACAAGATTATCATAATACAGAAATGATGCAACTTTACATATTGAGTCTAACTACCTCCAGAACCATCAGAAGTTAGAAATGTCCTCCAGAAGTTCTGGACTCCAGATCTGGCCATCTTAAATTAGAACCCTAACAAACAGAGGCATCACCTTCAGACTACTATAATAGATTGATTGACCTAAAGGTTTTGAAAAATCATTTAGTGAATGTAATGTAGTAATCAGTCTACACTTTTGGGTACATGACTTCTATGTTGGCCGTACAAAAAGTTTCCTACTTAATACTGGTGCTTAAGTTTATTCACTTTGCACAGTACAAAAAACTAAGAATTTTAATGCTTGAAAAGTAAGGGAAACCAGTCAGAAGAGGAATACTAACAAATCAATGTTCTTTTTTAATAAGACAAACAGATATATTTAGAAGATGGCTCCAAAAATGCCACCATATTTACACTCTACTCTACTTACTAAAGGACATCACAAGAAAACCACCATTCCATAGTAACTTCGATGAAAACATGCCTGAAATTACTATTTATTTTTCAACTAACACATATCTTAGCTGGTAGTATCTGAACTGCTAATCATTCTTTTTGCAGCTAACAGCCACATAACAGGGAGCTCTTGCTTCCCTCCTGAACTATGAAAAGTTCAATTAATAAGTCATAGTTAAACTATTTTATATTGGCCATTTACCCACAGCAGCAATTGGGATTGAATATCTTTTGCAAAGCTCACATAGGCAGATAATTCCCATAAATCAAACTAGTAAAAAAAAACAAGAAGTAAAAAGTAACATCCATATAAGGAAAAGTTGTAAATGCTGATCAAGAAACTAAAGTATACTAATAATATCATAACTCACACAACTACACTTCCATGATCGTCTTCGGGTAAATGACCAATATTTATTAATTTCTCTCCTGGAAGTGTCCTAGCCAGTTTATGTGCACAAGAGTCATGACTAATCCACCAAGTACGGGGTGACAGCTACCCACCCCAGGGTAAAATCACACACCACGAGTGAAGAAAACCAATAGTCCCTGAAACTTGGAAAAATCAGAAATGCACATACAACAACAATAACATACCCAATCCCACAAAAGCATATACATTGGAGATCAAAAATGTCACCTAGAAGATAAAAAGCCATTCATTTTCAGAAAGCCAATCTCAAAAGAAAAATCATAATTAAGAAAGCAAACTAAAAAAAAGGCTAAAATCGGGGGGAAATACCAGAATTCTAGCAGCAAGCGAATTGGAAGGACCACGATTAGAGAGTGAATTCAAGGCAACCTCAGCAGCAGAATGCTCAGCCTGTCGAAGTGTAGAACAGTAATTTGGACTCTCAAAGACCTCACCATTGAAATTAACCGTCGCCTTAAACCGCGGCGCATGATCCGGACCTTCTCTTATACAAGTATACGAAGGCAAGTTGAAACAACTCCTTTGCGCCAGTTCCTGCAACTGGTTCTTATACATTTCCAGCAGCTTTCAATAAACCAGTTCAAAATTCAAACAACAACAGTAACGAACAAGGATCCAAAGAAGGAAATCAGCAGATATCAATGAGATGAATCGGAGCTCCGTTTACACTCGCCGTCGGCATCGTCGACGGAGAAGGATCGCAGAGCTGCTAGGGTTTTTGTATATATAATTTTATATATTTCTTTTATATATATATATATATAGAGTGTTTAGTGTATGTAATGATTTTCTAGAGCGAGAAAGTTTCACTTGTAGAGAGAGAAAGGAGAAGGGATTCTGTGAATTTTGAAGCCAATTTAGCATAGTGCTTTTTGTTTGCATTCATCCGTAGGGAGAAATAATTTTCTGCATGCATCCACACAACATTCCATGTTCCATTTTTATATCATATTTATATTTAATTAAATTTAAATTTATCTTGAGAAATTTCACATAAAAAATAAAGCATCTATTGATATAGGTGGTATCGTACCTAGAAAAATTCAAATTCGAAATTTTTTGTTAAGAATAACTTTATAAAATTTATATATACTTTATTTTGAAAGAAATAGCAAGAGTATATGAGTCAAAAGTCGTGAAAACCAATGATACGAGTGTAAGTCTTTATGCAAGAGAGGGTAGATTTTAAAAAAAAAAAATTCCCAAGAAAATAATTGTTGTTGAATCGATTGTGAAATCAGTTTCAATATGAAAGAGTCGTTAATTCTTTCACATGAAATAGTCCATACGAATCATTGATAGTTAAAACTCAAAAGAAAACTTATCCCAAAGTTGTGCCTCGAAGGGGTGCTTATCGCGAAGTTTATCAACAATAACATATCAGTGGAATCTCACAAGTGGGATCTAGGGAGAGTAAAATGTACACAGGTAGACTATACTGCTACCTCATAGAGATAGAAAGGTTGTTTCTGAAAGATATTCATCTGAAAAATATTAAGCCCTAAAAGCAAAAGAAACTAGATATAAAAAGGAAAACCGATTATAATATAAAAATACAATTAAGTAACAAATATAAGCTGGAAAAAATAACACGAGATATAAAGACATAAGTAATCATAATAACCTACCCCTACAAGCCTACTAACCTTTTACCCTAATGTACGAACTTCACTCCTTTCTATCTAATGTCATGCCGTTGGTGAGATGAATGTTTAAAACATTAATCAAGCAAACAATACTTTAACTATTGGACTTGCATATATCTATATAATTTTAATCAATTCAGACTTATTATTGCAATTATATATAGTTATATTTACGTAATATAATAGTGTTACATTTTTATATTAAAGATAAATAAATAAATTCTATGTTTAGTCAGGATGGGGTGGGTGGATGTTGAAGGGCCAAAAGTTGACCATATGTTTCACATGTGTGGCATCAAAAACCAACATATGATGTACATCAATTAAAAATGGTCCAAATTGACTTTGCCAAATTGTCAATATCCTACGTGGAGGCAGCATATTCACCAACTTTTGAATAGGAATATATAGTTTTTATAAAAAAAATTTCAATACTTACTTGATTTTCTAAAACTACCCAATGTTATCTAAATTTAAAAAAATTATAGAAAAGCGAAAATGACTTATTGAGTTCTTCCACCAATTATTTGTCTTTTCATGGACTGACTAGTAAAACAATAAATTCAGCCGCAAATATTTTTACCTAGCATATGTTAGGAAAAAGAAAATATTCAATCACATAGAATATATACCTCAAACTTGCTAAGTATTGAACTTTCTAAAACATAAACGATTTTAGGATGATAATGATTGAATCAATTTGTGCATTTTCTATCAGTTTAAAGATCAGTCATGAATTGCGTAAAAAGATATAAGTGATTCTAAAATTTTTCGAACTTCAAATATTTTTCAAAATATTTTTAGCTTCTATCCATCGTCACAGTTGATTATTCCATTGGACATCTCCTATCAATCCCAAAAGGTTACTCTACGCCATCAAGACTTACACATAGAGGAGAAATTATCGAACAAAGTTTTTATTCTTTTTACCCATTTTGGACTTCTTTTTAAAGTCACAGTCATGTGTTTACCCCTACCGCCCCCCCCCCCCCCCCTCTTTACTACTAATATATGGAGTAATTGTTACCATGTCTTTTTTAAATTTTAATCAATTTCAATTTGATTGACTGTTAGACAACGCCTAAGTACCACCTCAAAAATATTGTTGGAGAGTTACCAGACCAATCAAATAGTGCATGTCTGTTTGACCAAGATGCCATTAAAAGTTTCTTATCTACTAAAATCAATTTGCATTTAGTGCATGAAAAAACCAGCCAACTACTACTGGATAATAGAGTTTGCATAAATAAATTATCTACTAAGTTTTGACGCAAAAAGGATCCAACTTATCAATTGTCCTGGCCCACATTCTTCATCTATTTCCACTTCTTGACATCAGCAAAAGAAAACTACAATGGCATGAAAAAGTTATGTTAGCCGCGCTAATGGAGGCACTCACAAATTGACTTAAATTTCACTATTATAACAATTTAAACAATGAGGGATAAATGACCGTTTAGCTAAAGTAATTACCAAAAAGATGTGCATTCTCTAGGTAGACAATGTAGACAGTGAAGCTATATTCAGTTTTTGAAATGATCATTCGACTGAGTGCATATTACCTCCCACCAACACAATAGGGTTACTCCATGCCCTAAGGTTCAGACATATTGGAAGACCACCTTGTGCACATGACCTTGACTATTTTGTGAGATACCTACCACCTTCTGCCGACACAAATATCGGGTTCACTCTGCCGCCAAAACTTATGTAATTGGAAGAAATCACCTCTCAAGCTGGTCTAGACATTACTATTAGTATTAAAAGGAAAAAAACGGATGACAATCACCAATGCTAGCAACACCGTTGTTATAATAATTGAAAACTTGACAGCCACTGAGGTTTATATATCCAAGACTCCGTGTATTGAAACTTCTAGTGAGCAATGAAATACAATATCTTAAAATTTCAATTTATTTCAGATAAGAACTTGTCATCACAAGTTCTTGAAAGCTGACTCATGAGTAGGTTTCTGTGGGGTAAGTTTTGCCAATAGCGCCTTGTTGTGACAATGCTCGGCATCTACAAAATAGTAGTTTCCGTCAGCCTTGAATGTTACGTAAGGTCTATTGGTATCAGGAGGCCTGATATCGGCAAACTTAATTGTCCTTGGAATAAAAGTTGCCAGCCAAGACATCATTTCCACTTCAAAAGAATCTGAACCTGGCTTCCATCTCAGTTTGTGAATATAAGGACTCACAAACCAGTGAAGGGCAGCGGTAGTAGAAGCACTGAAGAATATAACGGTAGATGCAACAGCTCCCTTTAGTATCACATTCGAATCAGTAGATGTCATGAAGGTTATAACAGGGCCTAAAGACACAGAGAGGCAACAGGTTGAAAGGGACAGAAGCTTCACATTCTTTATCGTGTTCGAGATAGGACCATAGTAGACAACTCCACCATCCTTTTCATCATTTCCTCCTTCACCTCCTTTGCGAGGCCCTATGCTGATCTTGTTGTCGTCTTGTGCCGTTGCAGACTGTGATAGACACCTTTTATGGATAGCAGCTAGATGTGTCACACGACTAGCGTCAGTTTTGGCACCACTGACAAGAGGCCAAGTTCCATAACTAGCCCGATGACCACCTGAAAAGGTATTGGGGAATAACGAGCAGAGAGCTTGACCATAATCATCAGGAACAGGTCACAAAACTGACTTGAGTAAACAAAACAGATGCAGATTGTAGAAGCAGTACAGCAAGAAAATTCTTCAAATATATTGTTATTTCTTTCAAGTATTTACTAGAGGGGAAGTATGATTTTACCACCATAACACAAGAATATTCATAATTTCTCCTGACAAACAGTTGTACCATACTTTGTTCAATTCTTATTTCATTACCTACAAGAATATTCCCTACAAATAATGGGACAATGCAGCTAAAATAAGCTGTCAATGATTTGATCTGAAGATTTGCCTATTATCGGCAAAAATTTGACATTCTAATGTAAACAGATTTCATCAAGGAAAGACAGAAAAGGCTGAGGAAGGCCAAAAATATGCAATTTCATCACAAGAAAAAGGCTACAGTACAGCATTTGGCAACCTGAAAGTGGAAAATTTAGCTTAGCAACTGAAAAAGAAAGTTATAGGGCGAAGAATCTACAAAGATGAACTTTAGTAAACCAGAAATTCCATTCCTTTAAAGTTTAACGACAAAGAAGTATGTTTTCCTTTATAGCAGATATGCTTACCAGGAAAAGTTTTAAGGTTAAATTATGAATAACAATGTAAGAGAATACTCATTCATTTTGTCTCGATTCCCAAATGCAAAGATTAAGGAAGTAAAAGACTCTAACATCTAGTAAAGAGAAACTAGATGCATGGCCAACACATTATGACAGGGAGGGAGGGTCGAGGGACCAAAAAGATAACGGAAGAAGTATTAAAAAGTGTCCATAACATGAAGATGGTGGTCGTTGTGTAGTCTCTCCCAAAACGTTAGAGCTAGAAACCTATAAATTCATCTGTACTAACTCCTGAAAGACATTTTCTTCACATGCCCACAATTTTCTCCTGCTTACTTGCCACATTAAGCAATCCACTTTTTCTCCCAATTCAGGTGGTCAAAAGCTGCACTGTATAATAATTATGCTATTCCAATTTCCCATTGGTAGGAAAATCCAATATGTTAAGTCACTGTTTTCAGACTACCACCGTACCTACTAATCTTCATATATATATACAGAGGAGGATCTAGAGTACAACATGTGGGTTCACCGAATCCAGTAGCTTTTGCTTAAACCCTGAGAAATCTACTAAATAAATATCTATAAATAGTTAATTGTGAACACCATTACTATTGTAGTATTAACTCAATGTTGTTGAAGAAACTCAACAACAAGACTCTCAACTCAAGTAACGTATAACAAAGCAATTTGAAAAAGAGAATATAACAGTAAATAAGACACCACAAATAATAGGGAGAAACCATAACATAACATTCAGAGCAAAATAACATGAAAACAAACGCACGCGAAACAACGGGTAGTAACCGAGATCAAAGGGCAAGAAACTATGAGAATAATACTAATACTACCAGAGGACCGGTATGCAAGGAGCTATCAGTATTGAGCCCCAAACTACAAAAACGAGACAATGGTCAACTAACTCTAATCTTCTATCCTGATCTGCGACCTCCGTACGTCCTCAGTAAATTGAAGATTACGTCATGTCATGTCTTGTCTGATCAAACTTATAAACTTCAAATCCTGAATATGTATACATAGTTTGAATCGAATAGCGCGTATGGGTTACATGGGACACCCATCATCAGCTGAAGGGACATTGGCTCTTATACAGTTTCCATTTGAGAAAAAACAATGGCATGCAATTATACAGTTTTTCAACAAGATTAACAAAGGGGTGTTACTTTCCTTCGTTTTCTTTCAAAGCAAACAATTATACATACATATACTGAAACAAAAAACAAATTTCACAGAAATGAGAACTGGCAAAAAATAAAAAAAGGAAGGAGGATTAAATTAAACAAGAACCTGAATGAAAATTGGTGGATTTTAGAAGATTTGCTTGAGATCGAACCAAGTGAAAAAACGTCCTTCTTGCCATTGACAAATTTTTTGATGCAAAATCCTACAGCTGGGGATCTCTATGTTTTTCAGTAGGGTTTTGGGGTTTCGATTCGCTATTTGGTGATATATTAAAAATTGTTTGTGAGCTAAGAAACAAATTGGGCATTTGGTCTAGTGGTATGATTCTCGCTTAGGGTGCGAGAGGTCCCGAGTTCAATTCTCGGAATGCCCCCTGTCCCCTTCTTCTTTTCCCTAGTTTTCACTTGGGTCTCGAAAGGTTATTGTTACTATTATTCTCCTCAAAGTGCCCCTTCATTTTTTTCCCCATTTTCACTCGGTCCCGAAAAGTTATTATTATTCTTATACTTGATGTTGAATGTTTTGCTTGAGAGGTATTTTAAAAATGACCTCTCCAACTTCATAAGGTATGGATTCTTGGACTTGATGTTAATATATTTTACTTGGGTTGATGTTATGAGGTTTAATATTTTTGAAACGAGAGTCTTTCACAAACAATCTCCTATCTCTATTAGATAGTGGTAAGATTTGCATACATTTACCCTCTTCAAACCCCACTTGTAGGATTCCACTGGGTATGTTCTTGTTGTTGAGGTCTGTCAGAAATGATTTTTCCATCTTCATAAGGTTTTTTCCTCATTTTCACTTGGTCAAAAAGTTACTATTTGTTGTTACTATTATTCTCCTCAGAATACCCTTTTTTTTTTCTTATTTTCACTCAGTCCCAAAAGGTTATTATTATTCTTATACTTGACGTTGATATGATTTGCTTGAAGAGGTATATCGAAAATAACCTCTCTAGCTTCACAAGGTACGAATTCTCACACTTGATGTTAATATATGTTACTTTAGTTGAGGTCTATCAGAAATGGTTTCTCCATCTTCACAAGGTAGGAATACGAATGCGTAACACCGTACTTTCTAGACTTCTATTATATTATTTGTCGTTGATACCGTTATCATACTCAATGTTAATATATTGTGCATGAGTTAAGGTCTATCAAAAACAATCTCTTCATTTTCATAAGATAGAGATAAAGCTACTAACAACATTCTTTCCCAAACTCCACTTATACATTTCACTTGATAAGTTGAATTTTCACTCCCCGTATTTGAGGAGTACTAATTTTTTTTAATTATTAGTATTTTGGACTTCAATAATTTGGTAATCCAAATCAACTAATTAAACTAGTTCAATTTCAATTTTCCTCTATGGAATATTAGTCAGAGATGAACCATTCTCCTCTTTGAAATGTCAATATAAGAAAATAGTCATGAAATAGTAATGCCTATTTCATTTAAAACAACATTAGAAAAAAAAAGGGTCAACTCTCACATTTACTTCTCTATAAACAAAACAATAAATGTGGATAAAACTATTTCGTCCATTAACTTTTACTTATCACTACTTTTACTTATCGAGGTCAAATTATATAAACTTTGATCGACATTTTAAAATATGTTTTTTCATCAGATTAAATGAGAAGGATTGTAATTTATTGCATTTTTCGTATACTTTTCAACCATATAAATTTTAAATTTTAAATATTAAATTTAGCCATTTCAATTTAGTTTCAAAGTTTAGTAAAATTGACCTCGAAAAGCGATACAATGACTAATAAAAATAAACAGAGAGAGTACCTAACTTCAATTTCAAAGCATCAAATGACTTCTATTTTACTTTTTAAAAATTTAATTATACCACACTCAAATACATTAAATCATCAAAATTTAAAATCAAATTCAATAATAATATAGTTGAAATTCAATTATTGAACAATCTTGATTGCTTCAAAGATGGCCAAAGTAATCATATACTAGCTTATTTAATCCACTTTTTCCTCTTCTTCTTTTTCTTTTTAATATTATTATTATTTATTATTATAATTATTATTCTTTTCTCCTACTTATTTTTAAAAAAAATATTTCAACAAAAGTAGGAGTAAGGGGTTAGTTATTCTTCAATTAGTCAGAAAAAGCCCGCGTAAGAGACATATTCTCATTTGGCGTGTGGTCAATACGCCGTCGTTTTCCTCTTCCTCTTCACCTACGCATCAACTACTCCACCTTCTTTGATCCCTTTCTTCATCGCATTTCTCTCTTTATTCACAAGATTTCTTCATCTGAGTTTTCATAGCAGTTTTTTTTTCAGTCCTGAGGTACATTTTTTTACTTTTATTTTAATGTATATTTGATTTATTTGGTAGTTTCAGTGGGTTTTTTTTCTGGTTGATTTGAGTTGTTTGGTTGAATTTGAGAATTGGGTATTGATTTTTAGTGGTTTTTATTAATGGGGTTTGCTTAAAAGATGAATCTTTGATATTGGAATGAAAAGGGTCTAATTGGGTATAGCTAACTCCAAAGAGTTTGGAGTTTACTTTTGTAGTTATTATTTTGTTATATTGGAAATGGGATTTTGTTGTTGAGCTGAAATTTTGATCTGTATTGATGTATAAATTTCTTCAATCTGAGAATTTTTTGATTTTTCTCTTTTTTCTGCTAGTTACTGTTTAGCTAATTTGCTGGGGTGATGTTTGATTTTATGTTGTTGGTCGAATTTGGGAACTGGGTGTTAATTGTTATTGCTTTTTATTAATGGGTTTTGGTTAAAAGATAAATTTTTGATATTGGAACGAAAAGGGGTCCAAATGGAGCAAAATGGAGATAGAGGATTCGATGTAGCTTGACTCCAACTAGTTTGGAATTGATTTTGTAGTTGTTATTGTGTTATATTTCTAAAGGGGTTTTCGATCGAGCTGAAATTTGATCTGCATTAATGTGTAAATTGCATAGAGAGTGTTGTTATTCCAATCTGAAAATCGTTTGCTGCTCGATACTACAGTTTAGCTATTTTGTTGGGGTTATTGCAGTTCTTTTTTATTAATTTAAGTTCTTGGTCATATTTGACTACTGGGAATTAAACTTGTTTAAAAGATAAATCTCTGATATTGGAAGAAAATATGGGTCCAAATGGAGCAAAAGGGATACAGAGGATTCATACAGTTGGCCCCAACTAGTTTAAGATTAGGTTGTAGTAGTTATCATTGTTGTTATATTGCAAATGGTTTTTTGTGTTTGAGCTGAAATCCGATCTGTATTCATTCTTCCATGAACTACGAGATCACACCTTCCATTCTGTGGTGTTTTTCGTGAACTCTTTTCTGGACTTCCTTAGTGCTTTGTATTATCAGAAAGTGGTTGGCGTGTGATGCCTTGTCCTCGAGTTTACTTTGTTAATTGGCTCTTGAAGCTTCTGTTATTCAAATTTATTTTGATTTTTTGTCTTGGTCATTTTTCTTCTTCCAGTAAAATGGAATTTTTCTCTAGGAAAACAAGTGATGACTCTTCAGGTTTCCAGCAAGACATTGCTAGGTGCCCATTTTTGACGAATATCAATGAGCCAATGAATTTTTCCTTCTCAAGCTCCCCTGATTTTCCCATTCCAGTAAGTTGTTAATTGATTACTTATTTGCAGAAGAGCTTTTTCTTTGCATCTTTGTAAAATAGTTTGCATGTTGATGAATTGATCCTGCTAAGGCCTCTCATTTTTGTCTACCATGTTGGTGGGGTGACCATGTCTCTGTCGTACTAAAATTGAAGTGAAGTCTTTCTCATTATTGACGTTGCAGCTGAATCAGGTACATGGAGGAAAAGGTCCAATCTTCGAGGATGGTTTTAACTTCGACATGGCATTCAGGCTTTTCCATGGGCAGAATGGTGCTGTCCCCCTTTCTGGGAGACTATCCATTATGAATCAGAAACTAGATTCTGAACCAGCACCACATCATTTCAACCCTTTGGTGGCGAAAGCAGCTTCCATAAGTCTCTCATCTTTTGGATTTGGAGGACCCTTTGGTTTTGATTCATTCTCTCAGAAGTGGAAGAACCAAAAGAAGGCTGAGTCATCCAAAAGACAGGTTCGAGCCATTTCCTTTCTATTTTGTATCTCTCAAATTTCTCAATATGTCAAAACTGCTGAATTTCATTGTAACTTCAGAAATATGACTTGTCAAATGTTCATGGTCCAGTGAAACACTTTATTTGACTTCTTGGTAGCAATATGTTAAAATTGCTGAATTTCGTGTAACTCTTGAAATATGATTGTTGGTGGACTTGAGAAACTTTTGATTTTTGATAGAATAACCAAAAAGTCATATTGTTCTTGCTAACCGTCATTTTGGATCTCTCAGGGAGGAGATTCAGAACATGAAGCACTAAGCAATGAATGGTTGCAGAATGGGAATTGTCCTATTGCAAAGTCGTACCGTGCTGTGAGTACCGTCCTTCCTCTTGTAGCAAAGGCTTTTCAGCCTCCTCCTGGTGTGAAACTCAAGTGTCCCCCTGCTATAGTTGCTGCCCGAGCTGCTATATCACGGACTGCCTTTGCGAAAAACTTGCGACCACAACCTCTGCCTGCAAAAATACTAGTTATTGGTGTTTTGGGCATGGCAGCAAATATTCCTTTAGGCATATGGAGAGAACACACTAAAAAGTTTTCACCATCTTGGTTTGCAGCTGTACATGCAGCTGTTCCATTCATAGCCATTCTGAGGAAGTCCGTTTTGATGCCTAAAACAGCTATGGCGTTTACCATAGCAGCATCTGTTCTGGGGCAAGTGATAGGCTCAAGGGCAGAACGACTTCGGCTCAAAACAATCGAAGCTAGGGAATTGGTTCCTACAGAAAACTCTACTCCAGGACACATACATTTAGTCGTTGATGGAGTTAGAGGGGGATACTGCAACGACATTGTTGCTTCGAACAAGGTTCCTCTGCATGCCGGTTTCCTTTCACCGACTAGTGTAGTTAGCTGATGCTTGACGTCTATATTGTTGTATTGATCAACTTTATGCAGGATGTGCCTGCATCTATTCTTTGCATTTGTTGTAATCCATGAGCAAAGTTCAGCATTATTCTTGTTTGATGAGAGTGTGTGTTTACGAAATATCAATAATATTTTAGTGTGTTTCCTGTGTCAAAATATACCAAATTGATTTTCTTCCTATGATTTTGGTTCGACTATCAAAGCTCTCGAGTATTTGACAATAACTTGATGTTCCTCTCAGTGGTGGAGCCAGGAATTCATACAAGAAAACTCAAAGAACTAGTAGAGCGCCACACCACATCTATGATCCATGACCTACAGTAATTTTTCAACCAAACAACTACTAGATTAAAGATACAGAAAAAGTCCGTTTCATTACAAGTGTATGAGTACAATATGGGAGAGTTTTACAAGTTGTTTGGCTTCAATT
>JAPFFP010000089.1:10888852-10929403 GCA_026153255.1 Solanum medicagineum | reverse complement strand
GGGGGTACCGGTATTCTATATTACTTAACTTTGTGTTTAGTAGTTCACTTGCTGAGTACTGTGTGTTTGGTACTCACCCCCTTGCTACAACAGTTTTGTAGGTTGCGAGCCCGGATTGTCGTGATACTCTCTATTTATCCTTGTCCGAGGCTTCCTATGGAGATTGTGAGAGGTAGCTGCTTGTCATCCCAACTGACTTTTTACTCATATTTATGATTTTGTTCTATTCTAGAGACAATATCATTTGAAACTTGTGTTACCTTTCAAATCTATTGTAATGCATTAGAAGCTTGTGCACGTGACAACCAGGTTTTGGGGGATTTTCATTAAGTTAACTATTGTCAGCAATTGAACTTTCATTTTTATTATAATTCCGCATTTTTAATGTTATAGTTGGGTTGTAGGCTGATTTGTCTTGGTGGGATAAGACGAGTGCCATCACGCCCATTTTCGGGTCGTGACATTAAAGAATAGTAAGAATATTATTTGTGTAATATTTGATATATTATTTATGTAAATCCTCCTTTCAGTAAATATAATATATTTTATAATAATGTAAAATTAATTGTACTGAAATATTTAAAATTCACACATAGTACTTCTAATATCTATTATTTATTGAATTTAAAATGTATTATAGTTATTTATTATTATTTTCTCATATTAATTATGTCAAAATAAATATTATATTAAAAATATATTACTCATATTCTCCACGTGTATTAAAAATGTCTATAATACATATGGAGTATCGAATTCAAAATGTATTACAATTGTAGTTTTTATTTTTATTTTTATTTTTATTGATGGTGTCTCTTATATTTGAATTTTAAATATTTAAACACTATTTAAATTAGTTTATATTTTAGCATATTAAAATTGTGTCAATGCATTATATATGTATTTACATAAAACGAATTTTCTAATTTAAAGAATAGTAAGAACATCATTTGCGTAATATTTAATCTAAAATTGAATTTTAAATTAAAACAATTAATTAATATTTTTAAAAGAAAGAGAGAGAGAAAGTAATAAAGAGAAATGGAAGAGAAAGGTTCGCTTTCTCCTTCTCCTTCTTCTTGCTATTTTTAATAACAAAAGTATAATTATGTTTGATAAGATTTAAAATTATGCTAAAATTCGTAATAATAATTTAAAAATATATTATTTATATAAAATGACCCTAGACTAAATTAATGAATTAGGTGACCGAAAGCAAATTCTTGGTCAAAAAGATTTTAAAAGAGCTTTTCATAACTATAATGAGAAATAATATTTTTCATCATTATGTCTTAGATTTATTTAAATTTGATCATCTTTTTTAACATAATAAAAAATATTAGTAACTTTATAAAAGTGTATCTTTATGTCAATTTACTGATGCGTGGCATATGGAAGTAGCTTTCATGATGTTGTTATTGTTGTTCTTCTTCTTATTATTTTTATTTTTTATTTTTTAAAAAAACAGAGACATCATTATCATATCTTATCATTTTATTTTGGCCCATCTAAAATCCCTTTTCTCTGCAAGAAAATCTACACTTTATGTCATCCTTATTTATATATTAATTATAATAATTCTATGTTAAATGTAACCTTCAGTATATAAAGTCATATGAAGGCTGTATGTATTTTGGAATTTTGTACACTACACAATACTAAAAAACAGGATAAATTTTATAGCTAATAAATAAGATTTGTTGTTATTTTATAAATTTCTAGAAAAATATTAGTGATGAGCTTTAGATATAGATTAGCGATGAAATTTATAGTTAAGTTAATATATTTCTTTTGTTGTAGGAATGGGTTTCCATCCTTTTAATCTTTGATTAATTTACTACTATAACCTTATTTGGATTGAAATATATGGTTTTAGGTGAAAAATATGTCATATAATTTGAAATAATTTCAGAATCACATTTACCTTGCAGCCTTTTGCATTAATGTAGGATAAGATTACGTATAATACTTTTTTTTTAATTGAGAGTAGGGGAAGGAGAAATGGGGAGGAGAATTACAATGTAGGGAATCGAACCTCACCAATAAGGTGAGAGTTCAGGTAGTCAACCAACTGAGTTATTAAGATTCCCTAAGATTACGTATAATACATTCTTATGGTCTGATTCTTCCCCGAACTCCATACATAACGGGAATTTTAGTGCATCGAACTGTCGTATTTTTTAATTTTATTATGTCAAATATGAAGTAACGATACAAGTATAACTTTAACACATAAGTGACTAAAAGTGGTACAATTAGTAATTATGATAAATGTATTGTTAATGTGCTTTAGTTAACTGAAGTTCAAATATACTTAGTCTAATATTACAAACATTTCTTTTTGTATATATATATATATATATATATATATATATAATGACAAGGGAAACTTGCAATTGCTATCCGTTGGTTTGGGCACATTGGTAAACCCCCTATCCTATGTAATACCTTGCAAATCATATATGAGAGGTAACCCATAGCAAGCCCAATGTGATGAACTCATCCCAAAAGGCAAAACTCTTTGTTTTCGCTAGCAAAGGATTTTAAACTTGAGACCTCCAATATGGAAGCCTCAA
Source organism: Solanum medicagineum (assembly GCA_026153255.1). NCBI lineage: Eukaryota > Viridiplantae > Streptophyta > Magnoliopsida > Solanales > Solanaceae > Solanum > Solanum medicagineum. The sequence goes on along the minus strand of JAPFFP010000089.1, from coordinate 10,926,827 downwards.
ATCTAAAATTTATCATGTGTCAAAAATAGGAATAAAATTGGTGAGTATTTTTATATTTTCAGACTCTACTATGGATTTTTTTTTTTAATATGCTATTATTGTTGCAACTATTGTATGTTAGAAATTGAGAAGAAATTGAGAATAATACATCATGATGAATTTCAGACTATACTTGCATACAAATGGAACCTTAAGACAATTTAGGTAAATATTTGGACAAGAAACACAGTTACTTCCTTTTTGCAAAAAATAAAAAATTGTTTCATAGGTTTATTTCTTAGGCACATGAAGCATGATGATGTCCTAGCCCTAATTTGACCAAGACTTAATAGGCTATAGCTTTCCTATCTATATGCAATGTCTCTCTCTCACACAAAAAAAACACAATCATGATGTCCTTTTCAAATTTAGAGTACATGATTTTTAAAGTAATATTTTTTAAAATAAATTTTGCTTAACTAAATTCTAGTTGTTTTTTCCCACTTCATATCAATATAGAGTTCGATTATATTCGAATTTATGTTGCGTAGAGCTCTACTTGGAGGGGGAGGGGGGGGGAGCACACCCTAGTTATCAAGAATTTTTCTATTTTCAGGGCTCGAATTTGAGGTCTCCGGTTAAGAAAGAAGCAGACCTATTCGCTACACTAAATCCTTTGATGGTAATTTTCAAATATTTATATTTGTATAGAATATATTAAAAATTACGTACACTAGAAAATTTCACATCGAAGACAAAACACTCCTAATAAAAGGAAAAACAGAGGAGGGATTAAAATGACCCTCAACTATCTAAATTGGTATAAAAATTATCCTCCGTCCATTTTTCGGCCTCAAAATACTCCTGACGTCAACCTTTTGTCTAAAAAATGTCCTCATTTCTAACAACTTACACTCATAAGGGGGATGGAGGAAAATATTATACCAAATCTCATAGTATAAGGACATTTTAGACCTTATACGTTAAAACAATTTGAAAGAATTTAATAAACGATAGTATCATGTGATTGACCTGATTTTGACTTCTACAATAAATTAAAATTATAAAAAAGAAATTAGTCATCTACGTACTTTCTACCCTCATCCCCCAACCCCGTAACTCCCATATCCTTTCTCTTCCACTTTTGTCTTCTTGGATCTTGTCCATAATTTTAAATATTTTTCAACTTAATCAAGCAAGAAAAAAAAGAGAAAATAATGATGATATTCATATAAAAAGAATAATTAATTCAATAGAAGATGATTTAATTAAGTAATTATCTACACCTATAACACTTTTCTTTTGTGTGTATCCAATGTTTAAAATGAAAGAATGAAACAATCTTTTCTCATATTTTCATCCCCATCCTACCATGGTAATAATACAGACAAAAAATGAACAAGAAAGTTTATTTCAAGTTTGAATCCCTAATATCTTGATAAAAATATTGATAGAAAATTTTATATTAATAAAAATAATCTATTTTAGATGAGCAGGACGAGTATGCAGTTTTGTTGAATCCCCATCTATGAGTTAAATTAATCAATGGAGAGTTGATTTAATATAGACTAATAGAAAAATATTATAACATTAATAAAAAAATTTAATATTATTTCATAAGTGCATTAAGTCAATATATGAATCATATGTGATTTTTATCATTTATTTGAAAAGGATTTAGATTTGAACCAGTAAGCATTAATCACTAATTTAATAAAAATTATAATTAACTTAACATGGACTCTCCCAACATGTTATTTTCTCCTACTGTAATTCACTATTAAAAATTAAGGAATTGGTTTGTAAAATGGCTCTCAAAAGTAATATGATATCTTCTCCCTCTTATGGGTTAAACTAGACTAATATAGTATTATAAATGTTTGGTAAAATGGTCTTAAGATTCGTTGTTTGTATTAAGGGTCAATTAAAGTTAAATTTAATTTGTATCGAAAAATCTTTTATTGGGGTTAAAATATTCCTTAATGTTGATAATTCTTTATTAAGAACTTAAATTAAAGATGCATGGATAAAGATGAATGAGTATTTATGGGTCAAGGTCGGTGCACCAGGCTTGTCTAGTGCAGGTTATCCTATGTGGTTTGCGATCTATTGCATAGGAGCAGATGTTCTCCTATGCGCATCCAAAAGAATAACAGCTATAAATTTCCTTGTCATAAAAAAGAAAAGATGAATGAGTATTTACCCGACCGTACAAACAATGTTGGTTGGTAAAAGGTTAAATATATTTAACACACACAAAGGTCTAACATAATATAGACAAAAATTGTTCACACACATGTAAACCTGACTAGCTTGTTTTATTGATGTCAACTCTAGAGTTTTATTGGTGAACTTGCATAGCCAGCAAAAGATTCTCATAAGATATTGACCATTCAAAGAAAAAATAAATTTTAAATAAAGTTAAGAAGATGATTGCAAATTTTCTTCCTCATTTGCCATGTACTTTCTTGGCAATGTCACCTACAGTTTGCTAGCTAATTGAACCTAATTCTTGAATAATATATTCTAACAACTAAACCTTATGTTGATTAAGATACTAAACTAATTAGACTATATTTTATATCTTTAATAAATTGTTTTCTCTTGACATTCGATGTTTATTTCACCCTAGATTTGCAATAGAAAATCTCCTTGAGTGCTTAATTCAAGTGACTATATAAATATTCAAGGGAGGATCTACGAGGAGATAATAGTGTTTATCTGAATCCGCTTGACAAAAATTCCACTTTATATATGTATATATTTTAGAAACGAGTGTATATATAGAGAATTTGAATCCTCGAAATACAAGACTATTCATTGGCTCAGTGATTTAGGAGGTTTAAAATTTACCTTGAGTTTCCAAGTCAAATCCTAGACACTATATTGTTCGATCCCCTTGATAAAATCCTAAATTCATTACTCGAACTCGAAACTTTTGACTCAGATAATTGCTAAATTGGTGTCTATTACTAGCTGGCCCCTCCTCTCCCCTTTCTAAGTTTTTATCCAAGAATTTAAGTTATATATTCCATGCAATGCATATATAAATTTAAAGTTTATGGTCGATTTTTATAAATTACGAATGTAGCTTAGCTACATAGCAAGTTTAGAGCCTTCTGATGGAGAAAGAACTGTGACTATATAAGATATGTGAACTCACAATCGATGACATCTTAAATTCACCCCATGATTTAATTTTTTAAAACATTAAAGATTATCCAAAAGATATCTATAAGATAAAATCGTATAAAATTTATGATTTGTAATGTTAAAATATTGTGAATTACCTTATATATCAAATGAAGATGATCTTATACAGGGTGAAACTACAGATGAACACCCTTCGTCGGAAATTTTTTTCGAATATATATGGTAAATATTGATAACTTTGATATATATCAGTTTTTGAATACCCTTGATATAAAAATCATTTATTTATGTTCTAAAAGTATGAATACCCTTGACAAAAATGCTGACTCCGCGATATATTGGTTTTTGAAATCACAATGTATATAACTTAAACTATTGAGATATCATGATTTAGGGTGTATAAAAGTATGTTGATAATTGGTTGGATTAGTTGTAAAACACGTAAAATACAAGAGAAAACAGAAGATAGAAAGAATGAAGTGATAGGAGTAGGGGGGGCCAGAATAAAACAGAGAAGATAAATTATGGGTAAATTGTTGATTTACTTTTTATTTTTTCTGTTTTTAACTTTATTGTTTATTTAAAGAAAGGAGGGAAAAAGAAATTAGGAAAGTTGAGAGGAATCCATATTGTTCCAAACACATGCAGACAAAGTAGTTTCAGAGAAGAAAAGCAACTATTGCTTTGAGACCAGAAAAAAGGAAAGTGAGAGAAAGAGAGAGAGATATTTTAATATGAGTTTATGTTAAATATATTTTTAATATATTAAAAAAATTAATATGATCATTATCTTATCATACAAAGAATATTAATAGGTAATTATCTTTTGAAAATATATTTTGAAAATAAGATAATCACTCAATATCTAGTATTTTTTGCTTATGAGATTTGATTTTTTAGACGAGGATTTTTCGAAAATAGCATTTCTATCTCTAAGTAGTGATAAGGTTTGCGTACATTTTACCGTGCTCATGTCTCACTTATGGAATTCCATTGTTGTTGTTGTTGTAAGATATTCGGTCAATAACATGTTATAATTAGTCAAATGTAATTGATAATTGGAAAAATATTATTAATGTATATAAAACTTGAATTATATGATCGGTGACAAATCTAGTTATTAATTTACAAGAACTCAATTATTATATATTTTTATATCAAATTTAGATTATTTTACTAATTCATAACTTTAAATCTTAGATTTATCTCGAAAAACAATCCAAGGAGAAAGCTTAGTAAATTGATGAGGGATTTAATAACATAGAACCCATTCTTTTATGAATTTAAGTTATATATATATTTTTAATTTGTTAAAAAAATCACAATCCTTTAATGAGATGAGTTTTTGTCTGATAAAGATCTATGATTTATTTTTAAGTCACAAATTTAATTTTTTTTTTTAAGTTTCATATCTGATCAAACACTGACAAATAAATTAAAACAATATAAGTTTTCACTAAAATAATGTAATTTCTATAACTGTCTGTATAAATATTTTTGATGTCATTATTATATAAATAAAACATATATTCTTTCTTTCAAACCCCACCCCCACCTCCACCAATATGAACACATTTTCCCCTCTTTATATGTCTCTATATATCTACTAGGTGAAGAAGAACCCTATAAAAGTTCCTTCTATCTCTCTCAAAGAACACAAAAGAAAGAAAAAAACTTTTAAGAGATGAAATCTCTTTTCTTGCTTCTTATTTCTTGTGTATTTTTTGTATAAAATTTATTAAGGCTATGCTTGTTTTGTGCCTTTTAAAAAGGGCTGTTAATTCAGTTTTTCTTTTGAATAGATACACAAAAATGAGTAAAAAAGAATCTATCTGGTTTTCTGGTTGTATACACAATAATAGTTGTTGTTATTATTATTTTTTTCAAAAAAAATAAATGAATTGTGGGGTTTAAAGATCCATTTGATTAGGACCCTATTTTGATCATCTTTTCACTTTTATTTTTGCGGTATAAAAACCATTATTTTCCTCCTCTAAATTCATTTTTTTTCATCTTCTTGATTCTTGAACAAGAAAAAAATGATCATGGAGAGTTTATGATTTAATCAGCTAATTATTACTATTATTATTATGTATATATTTGTGTGTATGTGTTGGTGCGTTTGTGTACACGAATATGCCTGGCTCCCTGTATGCCATTTGGGAAGCTCATCGTAATATATCGATGGGCCTTGTTGAATGGCGTATGAGGAGCCAAGCATATTCTGATATCGTGTACATGATGTTGAAATATGTGACTATCTCATAATATAAATGTATAAAGTTAGCTCTTTTAAGTTTATTTTTGTGCTCTTTTTTTTCTGCTAGTTCAATTTGTTTAGGTTGAGATCTATGCAAGTTTATGGTGTTTGTTGAAGAATTCTTCACTCCAAGTTGCAAGAGGTAATTTTTTTTAATTAATTCATCTTGTGTACTTTCTAAATTTAGGGTTTTTTAATTAGTTTGCTTTCTATATTTCTTTTCTGGAAAATAATTCTGTTTTGTTTTTTCATTTGCCATGTGTAATGTTTAGTCAATTAGTGTATGTTTAAGTTTTCTTTAATTAAATTTTATTGTTTAGATTTTCTTGAAGCTGTTGTTCCACAACAAACGTTGATATTAGCAGATGGATTAGTGTTAGTGAAGCTAATAATTAAGCTAACAAATAGGATTTTTAAAGTTTATCTTCAAGTATATGTTTTTCTATCAAATTTGATCAGAATTTAGAAAAATTTCTTCGAAATAAATTTTCACTTTCGCTCGCTCAAGGAACTTCAATTTTTTTACTTAGTGAAATTATGTTGAAACACGACATCATGTTTGAAAAAGGAAAATTTTGAAAAACATATATTTTCAAATTTCAATTTCAAAATCTATAGCTTGATGGGGCTAATTATTGATGTATTTAGAATGTTATAAGTTTACATTTCTTCTTTGGACAAAGACATGACTTCAAGGTGATAAATGTGCTTTTGTTTCATTCGTTGAATCTAGAAATTTATTTATACAAGTTAGAAAATGTATTCTTACTTGTTAGAAGGTAATAGACCATTGGGTTGGGTCTTTCTCTGATTCGAACTTTGTACATAATGAAAATTTTAGTATGTCGAAGAAGGTAATGTCATTATAATGGTGACACTTTTTGTTTTGTTAACTTAAATTCTTTGTGATAATCCTTTTTGTTTTAGGGTTTTAGTTCTTGTTAATTTGTAGGTATTTTTTGGTATAGGGTTTGATAACTCATATCATGTGCTACAAGTAAAAAAGAACTCATGGCTATAAATTTGGATCTAAATTTCCGCTTCGTTCTAATTTAGAGATTTTGAGTTTAAAATTTGAATATAAAAAATTGTTATTAAAAATATCGATTTCAAAAATACTCCTCACAATAATAATATGTTTCACTAAATAATAGAAAGGTAGTTATCAAAACTAATTTAACTAATTTTTATAATTATATTATATATTGCAATTCTTCTTATGTCAATATAATAAAAAAATAATACAATTTAATGCTAATCAAAGTTGGTTTAGTTAATTTAAACTCTTGATAAACAAAATGTGAAAAGTATGGTGAGTCAAATAGTCATTTTGTACCCACATAGAATTTGAATTATTTTTATTTTAATTTTGTGTTGTGGATATATTTACTCCATGAGGCATCGAAACTATACATGTAATGACAAGCATGAAAGTTACAATTTATGTCTGTTACCCTAATAACATCCTTTCTCTGGACTTGTGCGTTTTTATCGGTATAAGAAATTTTTACATAGCTATAACAAATAATACAATTTATTTTTAAAATTATGTATATTATATTTTGAAAAACTTTACCGCTAAATAAAATCAGTGATAATATTTTAATTTAAGGCATTAAGTAATCTACACTAATTTCTTCTGTTTATGGGCTCGAATTTTAATGGATAGATTATTTCATTGGATATGTTGTTATTATTCGTAACAATAAGAATTTAATCAAATTAAGAAGTTAGTCATGTGTTTTCAATACATTATACTTGATATTATTGTGAAAATATTATTTATTGTTGTGAGATTTGAATAGTTTTGTTTAACTATTAAATATTAATAGGCGATTTTTTTCTTTCTTTCCTTTTTTATATAGAATGCGTCTAGTCTTATTATTATTGTTAATATTACTCATATGCATATATTTACTATAGAGTTACGTCTTTCATCAGTCATATGTACATTACTCCTTCCGTTTTAATTTATATGATTCTCTTTTTTTTTTAGTCCGTTCTAAAAAAACTTATTTTAAAAGCAATTCTTTCTTAAATTATGTAATTATTTAATATTACCTTTTTCATTAATGTCTAGTTTTTTGAACCGTTAATTAATGTATTACTGATCAGATTTTATTCTGTCCTGTCTTTGATTATATTTTACAGAGTTTAGAAGGACATTCTTTTGTTTGCACAAATTTGTCTTTGAAAATGATGAATACTTCTATTTGTAGAAATTATTGTAGGGTCACATGTTGTATTCTGACTTCAAAAAATTTAAAAAAAGACATTTTTCATTAGAGCATTATTTGAGGTTAAAATTAAATTTCTTAAACTTTAAATTGAAAAAAGTCTTGTTAAACCAGTTTAATTTGTTTTCTTTGTCGATTGAGCTCTTCACACTGATCTGTGCAGAATATGCCTTAAAAGATAGTGATTGTGTCCCTTGTCTTTAAACAAATAAAATAATTTAATTTTTTAAGCTTTGAATTTTCTCTTTTTAATTAAAATAATAGAGTACATTGTATATTACATAAATACTTGCTTGATTTTTTCCAAGGTAAGTTGCAAATATAATTAAGCCTTTTGTTCTAATTTATGACATTGTTTTCTTGTTAGTTTATTTTGACACTTGGAAAGAAAAATTTACTTTCCAATTTATTTCATGTTGAGAGTTTTTATAACTACACAAAATTAGGATATTGTATGTTTAAACACTAAGTTTCAAAAAATTTATAATAGCCACTGATATTGCATGTTTTAGTAGGGTACAAGTTTATCTTAAGATATGTCATACTATTAGAATTATGCCATTGCTGTTGTTCGATTATTTTTTATAATAGCCACTGATATTACATGTTCGATTATACCATTACGTAAATCATTGATCGTAGAGTATTTTTAAGGACAAATATAATTACTGCATGCTTTTAAAGTTGGTACGAACTTTGGGATTCTTTTAGGGTCAGAGGTAGCTAGGTCAGTCACTATACAAGAATAATTTGTACAAAGCTTTGTGTTTACAACTTTACCTCATGTGCATTCACTTTCACAACTCAATTACTTAAAATTTCTTAATGGTGTAGATTCGATTCTGATTTCGTAGAGTTGATGCTGTTATAATTGGTTGTCTCCAAAAGCTAAGAGGCTTTTATTTTTGAAATAATTGATAGTGTTTTGTTGACGCCTTGCCTCTTACTATTTTAATAAATATTTTATCTATAATTTTATCCATTAATCAAGATGTTATTGCTCTATTTGTTCTAGGTTGCGTACTAGAAGGGGTTATAATCATAATTATCTAGAAGTATGGTCAGATAAACAAGATTCTTTTATTTTTCATTAAAAGTTTATAGAATGTTGGGAATAGAGAAAACCTAATACAGTACATTTCCTCCTCTTATAGGCTTTATCAGCATGAATTTGAATTAATCTAGTCTCTGTGTTTTAAACATTGTCTGTCAAAAATAATAATATATGTAAGGTCAAATAATTTTACATAAATATAATAAATATTGAATTACTTTAGTTTTAATGAGTGTTTATTTTTTTATATTTTAAATTTTTTCGTTAAAATTTCTAACTCAGCAACTAATTATTATTTTTATTATAATAAGTTGGAGAGGGGGAAATTTTTCCTTTTTTCACTTTGGCTTTTTACAATACCTATGTGCTGTGATCATCTCTTGCTCTAGTTGGTTATCTACTTACTAGGGAATTATTATATAACATGGTCAAAAATTGAAGAAAAAGTAAAAGCATGCACATATATATTCCTTCTTGGAATTAAGAAAAGAAAAAGAAAAGAAATCAGCTTTTCTCAAGGGATCTCCATTGGATTTGAATGATTCAATAGGAACTAGTAACATATTTTATAAAATCAACTAACTTATTTTATAACATATGCACATATAAAATTATCGGTGAGGCTCGCAAATCTCAGTGCTAGTCTAAGTGAATTTCATACGGTGGGGTAAATTTCTGCGAGAATGATGAGTCCAGAAAGGCTGTATGTAACAATCCATATTTAGATAGAAGTTTCACATTGGCAAAACACAATATATAAGTAAACAGACATGTGATAAAGTTTTGGGGCTTAGGCCAAAAGCTGACAATATCACTAGGTACACCCAAATTAATCTAAATACACCATCAAAAATAAGTCTCGCCTTTATATATAGATTAGTAATTCACTTATTTGTGATTAATTACAATTTTAATTTTAAATGATTGAGTAGTATATAGTTATTTGATATTTAATTTTTTTTAAAAAGGAAAAAATTACCTAAGCGAATGTCTTTTAATAATATTTACCAAAATTATATTTATTATTATTTTATTACCATTTATAGCAAAATGGGAGATTGGAGAGAATTAAACGAATTTTAATAAAAATATTGGACAATTCAATCAATTTTAATATAAAATATTATATTATTATAAATGATAAATATTTTCTAAATATATTTTCTTCATTTAAAAATACATAAAAGTTAGACTGAACTAGTAACATGTTTAAAAGTTTTCACCAACCAAAACTTACAAAGGTTCTTTTACTACTAACCTAACCCCTATCCACAAAACATTCTTCTGAATTGCCAGCCTATTGTCTGGAAAGAAAATGACAATAAAAATAATAAAAAGAAAAAGGTTAATAATAGTGGCCACTAAAAACCTCTATTTTCTGTTTTTTTCCAGGGAAAAAATCATTTTTTTATTCTTTGAAAATCTGCTTAAAGTAGATTCTATTTCATAATCTTTAATCTGTAAAAAGTGAGATCTTTTTTTTTCTTTTTTTTCAACTTTATTATTACCTCAATTTCTGATGAATATTTTACTGTTTAACTTTATTCTTTCACAGTAAAATGGCACAGACCCTTTTTCTTGATTGACACCTTAGTGCTGTTTTTGTGCGCTTTTTTTTTCCCTGACTCAATATTACCTTTATTTTTGCATAATATTCCTTTTTTTACATAAGTAAAATATTATTAATTTGTTAAAGAAGTCAATTTGTATTTGTATTATTTGAAATTAGGCATTTTACCTTTCATTAAAGTTTTAGTCTAATATTAACACATCTTTTCGAGGAAAATCTCCTCTCCACTCTCGGGGTTTCGACTTGATACGATAGTACTTATTCTGAAAATTTTTATTAAGAGCATTCAAGATTCTTTATATATATATACATATTTATATATGCATTAAGGATCAACAGACTACATCACACTTTTGAGTTTATATTTTATGGATTCAACTTTTGAAGTTTTGATCATCTATTTGTAGGATTAATTCTTTAGTTTTTTTTAATTTATTCCAAAAAGATATGATCTATTATTTGCTTCTCATGTTCCGTAAATAACAACTAAAATGAAGAGTAATGTTAATTCTAAAAAAAAAAATAATAAAAGTAGCTAAATAACGAATATGGTAAACCATTGATTATAATTTTTTCTGAATGTAATGAAGATATAAATGATTTTATCACTGATCTGTGTTCTGTAAAAATTTTTAGAAGAACAATATATATGCGAAAAGATTCTAAAGATATATATTCTGTATTTGTATTCTATAGGTTCTGAAAAAAGAACAAGTACTAAAAAAGATTCTAAAAATATTCAATTTGCTTGCTTCAGCCTTTCTCTTTATTTCCTAGTTTTGATAACAATAATTTTATCCTTATATGGATGAGTCTTGATATTGGATTTGAGTTTAGAAAATAAAAAAAAAAAAAGAGGAAGAGCACTTATTCTGTTTAATTTATCGTACGTAATCAAATCTGAATTAGTCGAAAAATAAATTTCTTATTTCATAAGTAATTAAATAGAAAGTATTATCTCAAAAACTATTCTATATATCAATTTCTGCAAAGTTTAGAGCGGCGGAGTGGAAGGTAGGAGGTGGAGGGATGGTGTGTTGCAGGATATAGTGATGGAGTTAGCTGGGAGTTAGGAGGTTCATCTGAACCAATTTAGACGAATAATTATTTTTTTTAATATATGATTAAAATTTATTTTTTTATACATAGTAGATATCAAATTTCATTCGGTTAACTTGTGTATTTATTTCTTTAGATTTTGAACAGCGTTAATAAAATTTTGACTCCATTACCAGACTAGAATGGTGAGGAGACAAGTAATGTGGAACTCAGTTTTTCACCTATTTCATCTTCAATAATTTAATCATTCCCTAACTTGTAATTTAATTCCTAAACCTTAAATTCTAGGGAGATTGTTATAGGGGAAGATTTGGACTTGCAATTAATGGTGAGTAAATGTCCCCGTTAGAATATGTTTGTGAAAGTGGCTAAGAGTTAGTATTTAAGTAATTATTTGTTGATTATTGTATTTGTTTTGATTATTTATAGACCAAGAACGAATTAAGACTTTCGAAAAGGAGAATTTCCTAATTCCGTAGAGTTCAAGGCTTGAACTCGAGGTATTGATCATTTAATATTTTCATCTGCGTGATATATGCTTATTAACTATTTCATGGTACTTTTTGCATGTAAGTGAAAAGGGAATAATGATTTGAAGTTAATTTATGATTTCTCAGGTTTAAGCAATGAATTCATTGTGCATTGTGATTGTAGATCGAATGTCATGTTCCAACATATTATTGAATCGAGTGGCTTGTTCTGATATATTATTGAATCAGATGCCAAGTTTTGACATTATTTTATCGGTATCATATTTCGACAAATCATTTAATTGAGTGTCACGTTCCGATAAACGACTTATTTGATTTGAGTCCCTTGAGAGGACTATAGTTGAATTTGAATTGAGATTGATAATCATGAAATAGGTATATCCGACATGATTGGTGAACTTATTGTTTCGAGTATAGGTATGTTATATTGCTTCTAATATATCTTATTAGAGTAACCACACGATCCTATGAGTATATCATTATTATATGTATTGATACTGCGCTTGTTCTTTATTTGTTGAACAGGGCTTCTTCAGTCAGTTATTGAAAGAACTCAACTAGGTCACTGTTGATTCGGGTCGCAATGGTGAGCCAACTTCAGGCTACCATTTATTAATTATTTAATCTCCGAAGTTGCACCCCCTTATGTTAGATTTTTAGTTAGAGTTTTAGTATAATGACTTTTAATTTTTGGAGATTGTTTTGTTTGATTAGATTCCTATTTTGAGTTTATGAAAACTCAACTTATTTTACTTGCTATAACTTGCTTATGTAACTTTAAATGTCTTAATTGTGCTAGATTAGTGTAGTTGTGTTAGAATATTGGTTATCCCACTAAAGGATTAGTTTAGATGCCATTCATGGTCCGTTTGTGATCGTGACAATAATTTTAAATTTTTTGCCTAATTAAATATGAGAAAAATTGAAAGATACACCCTTAATTTATGTATGTATTGTAACAAACAATCAGATTAGTTATGAATGAGTTATGGTGAAAAGGAAATCCCTTTGAAGGGTCATAATGTTGCTAAAAGCTTAAAAAATGAAAAGGTGACAAATAGGCGAGTTGGACCAATTCGGTCAAACTTTAGTTGAGCCGAAACATGTTGAACATAACTTGGTTTAATATTTTATATATAAACAAATAATTACTCAGCCTGAATCACATCTTAAGCAAAGAAAGAATGTGCTTTAATTCATTTGCGAATTCATGAACTTTTTAAGGAAAAAACGATTCAAGATTATGTGATGCAAACAGACGTTTATGAAAAAAGCAATTAACTTAGAATTATGGTTTCTAAAGCTTGGCCCAAATTCCCCTATGAGATTGCATCCTGTCTTGGAGGGCCTGTTCTAATTTTCAATAATTTTAGAAAAAACTACATAAAATAAATTTAGTTGTGAACTATTTACTCAAATTGAATCCAACTCAAACTTTACCTCTCTTTTCCTTTTTTTATTTCGTCTATGGTGTCAACACGACGCTAGCACAACGTTAGAATGATGGCTATGAATTAATTCTTTATGATACTCCTTACTGTATTGATACCATATTAATAGCATATATTCCATCGGTATATTGATGCCCTATTGGTATCATATAGGACTGCACTTTTTTTAAAAAAATAAATAAGAAACGATCAAGAAAAAATTATTAAAGTTATAATCTTGTTTATTAAACACTAAATTAGTACAAAATATATTCTTTGTAATATTTCGTCGATATGTTGATACCATACCAATATCATATACGAGTGAACTTTATCTTCAGTGAAACTCTATCGGTATATTGATACCCTATCGGCTTCCTCTGTGATACTTCATCAATATATTGATGCTATATCAATATCATATAAAATAGACACTGATTTCAGCGTATGAATTTTAATAGCAAATACATTAAAAGATTATTAATTATAATTAATTAAAAAGGCACAACAGTAAACAAAAAATATAAATATAAATAGGGGCATATACTTTAGCTTTCCGATAATTTTATCCTTTCTATTTGACTGCATGATAAGTAGAAAGGTTCATTATATTTTTGGATGGAGGCTTAAAATGAATGAAAAGTTCATGGAAAGTTGTATTTTGATCGTCTAATTTAAGTAATATTCTCTTACATCTTTTTGGTGCACGGATATTCAATATTAGATAATCTTTTGGTGAAAAAATGTAGTACTGTTTTTGTTATATACTCAAAACTCATACTTTCTTCGTTTTAGATTAATTAAATTTTTTAAATTTTTTTCAATATTCAGAATATTTAAATTGTTCAAAGTTCAAAATAAATATTTAAATCTTTTTTTAAATTTGTCCTTTCATTTATTAAACTTTTATATTTGTTAAGAGATAAATTAGACTACATATTCATGATTTACAAAGAGCAATAATGAAAAATATGGTGTAAATTTTATCTTTCAATGTCTTTCTTTAATATGTGTGCATTACCTCATAAATTCAATTAAAATGAGACAAAATGGGTATGACGAAAGTTTTAGTCAAGGTTTATAAGTATTTTTGATTAACTTATTTTTTAGTTTAAGATTTTTCATCCCATGTTTGGTACTCATATTAAAGTCCGACTATATTTGACTTCGTATTGCGCGCGGCTCCATTTTGAGGGGAAGCACTCCCTATGAAGGATTTTTTCATTTCCAGGGATCGAACTCCCATTTGAAGGTAAACATTCTCTTAGATTCGGACTATATTCAGATTCGCACCGCACAGGGCTCCATTTGAGGGGAAAGTACTCCCTATCAATGAATTTTTCATTCCTAGGTCTTGAAGCCCCCATCCGAGGGGAAACACTCCTTGTCTAGGATTTTTTTATTCGCGGACTTGAACCCCAAACCTTTGGAGGAATTGTCTCATATGCTACACCATATTCTTTGATTTGAAAGTATTTTTTATTTCTTTCTAAATTTTATATCAAGTTAAAATTAGATAAATTAAATTCAAACAGACAAAAAGCAAGTAGTAAGGGGTCGTTTGGTGTGAAGGACAAGTGTAACTTATCCCAGGATAAACTTATAGTGGTCTTTAAATTATTGTTTGGTTGGCCAATCCGGGATAACTTATCCCGGGACTAATAAATAGTACCGGGATAAGTTATTCATTCTATTTAGTGGTATATTAATCCTGGGATAACTTATCCCGGGATAAAAAGGATAAATGACAAGAAAATCCGTTTGAACCCCTTTTATATCTCACTTTGTATATTCATATTATTTTTAATACAATGTATATAATAATATTATGACCTTCCCTCCTTGTTTTTATGATTCTTCTTCATATATTTCTATTGAAAAATTATACTATATGATATGATTTTTTTTTGACTAATTCTTATATTTTTTATATTTTAATTTTTTATAAATCCTTTTTTACTTTAATAAAGTCAAAAATGAAAGTTCTATTTTTAAATTAAATAAGGCAAAATTTTTATTTTAAATGTATATAGTATTATCAAGGAAATGCACACATTATAATAATTAAGTTAAATAAGATGAAAGATTTATTTTAAAAATAAATATTTGAATAACTAAAGCTGGCAAAGAAAATATATATATAAAAGATAATAGATTGAAGGATATTTTTATAAAGAAATAACACATTCTTAAAATTTATTCAATAAAGCAAACACTCAATAACAAATAATCTCAAGATAACTTATCCCAGTATAATTTTTTCCCTTCAAGACCTATAGTCAAACCAAACCCAGTTTTAAAAACCAAAATTACTAAAGCAAAGTTATGGATAGTGTACCGTGCACCTCAGCAGACTGTCTGGAGACCTTCTTAGCATATTTGTGTGGCCACTTTTACTCATTTTTCCACACTGCCACACACATGGGGAAATCCTAATGAAGCCGCGTTACTGGAGAAAAATGGACATAGCAGAAATGAGAGCGAGGGGGTGGGGGGTGAAGAAAAAACGAAGAAGCGACATTGCTGGTTGAATAAATAAATGGAATATGTATTTTGACGTCAATTCATTTATCTTAACTGTACCTACTAAAATTGTGAGTTTTGTCGTTATTATAACCTAAAAAAGATTAAAAGATTGTCTTTTGTGGTTCCCTTTTAGTTTTTGACAACATTGAGAATAGCAAGTTGATTACTTTTTATGTGCTTTGATTATGGTTGATCAACTATGGTTTTCAAGCCAGAAATACCTAAATCATATGTCATTTGAAGGTTCAACATTCTAACTTTTTTTGCTTCCGCTCTTGATTTGTAGATTGTTTATGTACCATCTGTGGTTGATAATCCTTTTCTTACTGATTTTGATATGCTTAAGTCATTGGGAAATAACCTCTCTACCTTAACAAGGTAGGGGGCAAGGTTGTGTAGACCTCACTTGTGGGATTTGTTGTTGTTGTTGAGTTAAGATTGTTTTGTTTTGTGGGTGGGTGATTTGTCAGGTGATGATGCTCTGTGTAGGGAAATATGGAAGGCCTGTTCTGGTTCATTGTTGGATGTTCCAAAGGCTGGGGAGAATGTGTATTACTTTCCAAGACTTCATGTTGAGCAGGTTATCACTATTTATCTGTTAAAGTTTAGGCCTTTCTTGAAATTTTTGGGTCCTAAGTTTATGCACCATGTGGGATTTGTTATTATTGTTGTTGTTGTATCAGTTGAACTCAGTAAACTTGGCTACCTTAGCCTGAGTTTTTCCTCCCTAATGATTTTTTGGTTTTGGCCAGCTGGAGCAATCATCCAACCAAGAATTGATTGAACGACTACAATTGTCCAACTTACCCACAAAGATCCTTTGCCGTGTTCTTCACATTCGCCTTCTGGTATGCTTGATCATTGACCATTTCAAATGTTCTTGACAGAGTTTTTATCTTTTTGTGGAAGTTTGTGTAGTGAGTTGATGGATCTCAAGTACTTTTTGCCTATTACTCTTAGGACTGATGAGGAAAAACAATCTCCTCTATATTAGTGTCATTTAACTATCTTTGGGAATTCTGACAAAAAGCTGGTATTTTGATCCTATAAGGTCAAGTGGGAAGAAATGATCAGATCCAAGATAAGATTTTGATGTGTAAATCATTATATGCTAGACAATTAGAGCTTAAATGAAGCGATATGCATATACGTGACCCAATCTGCTTGGGGATGAGGGATAGTAGTATTAGTTGTTGTTTTAGCAGTAGTTCTTTGTTGTTGTTGATGACTATTATTAGACAATTAGATCCCTTGTTATATGCTAGTCGCAATTTTTTGTGAGCTTGTTATTGTTGTTGTTAACAATTAGATCTCATGGTTAATGCTAATCACGAGGTGGTGAGTTAGCCTCATGGACTAGCTATATTGTTCCTTTAAGTACTCATAGACCGTGTGATTTGAGTACCAACAGGTAATCCTGCATTCCTCTTTTGGGTATGGATCCTCTATAAGGCAAGTGACCGATATTCACTCGCTGTTTGATAATATGTGAATTTCATTCATCATGTGATTTTATCCTTGCATATAGATTTTACATGGTACTACTATGCCCACCAACATAGCCTATTCTTTAAGTTGACGAAGAAGTATACATAGAGTAATGAGCCTCAATTGGTTGGAATTTGGAATCAACTCTTGGGATACTTATTTTGATTTTGGGTTTGTGCAAATCTCATAGGCTCAAGCAAAATTGACGCACCTGGTTATCTGAGGTTAATGGTCCCTAATTACTAAATATTGTCCATTTCTAACATGCTAATCTTTTTAGGCATAATATATGAACAAACACTCAAACTTGGCCTCAACTGTCAAGTAAACACTCCAACTTTTAGTATGCACATCTAGACACATCCAAACTTTATGTGTCACGCTAGCATCGGGTGTCCACGAGACAAAGTGAGGACGAGTTGGAGTTTTTATTTGTCAGTTAACACCAAGTTGATGTGTATAGATATGCACTCTCAAAGTTGGAATGCGTATTTGCTAGTTTAGGCCAAGTTTGAGGGTTTGTTTATGTATTATACCATCTTATTCTGAAACAGTCTTTGTTTAACTCAAGATTCGCGGAGCCATTTGTCTGCAATAGTTGTTTTTTTGGTAGGTTGAACATGAGACAGAAGAGGTTTATGCTGAGACAATATTATTGCCAAATCAAGATGTAAGAACTTAATTTACTTGGTCCTCGAAGATTTTGCAGAATAACACTCTTGTTTACAGCCAAGAATACCATTCCTTGCAGCAAAATGAGCCAACAGCTCCGGATTTTAGTTCTCTTGACACTCCAAGGCCTCAGTTTCAGTCGTTTTGCAAGTGTTTAACTCAATCTGATATAAAAAGCAATTGGGGACTATCTGTGCCCCTGAAAGATGCTGTCAAATGCTTTCCTCCCTTGGTAATGCACTAATTTGTTTTGTGTATGAAGCGTGATTTGGAAGTTTTCCCTTGAGTCGAGGGTCTATCAAAAACAGCCTCTCTACCTCAGAGGTAGGGGTAGGGTCTGCGTACACTTTACCCTCCCGAGAGCCTAGAAAGTGGGACTACGCTGGGAATGTTGTTGTTGTGTGTGTGAATTCATATAGCCGGATCCAACTTGCCTGGGATTGTGGTGTAGTTATTGTTGTATCTCTTTTATATGTGAATATTTAAGGTAAATGGTTGACTGAATTTTGATTTTTGTGATTGGTTTCTTCAATTATCAGGACATGGAACAAGAAAAACCAAGTCAAGAACTGATAGCAAAGGATCTTCAAGGAAATGAATGGCGCTTTAAACATGCATACCAAGGCAATCCCTCATCTCCTATGTTAAGATTGAATATCAACTGCGTATTATTGTTGTTTATTCAACTTGGTAAATGATAAAGCATGAGACCTAAAGTTTTACCAACTATGGTAAAATTATGAGTTTATGGCTCATCATTGAAAATGTTGACGAAACCATTGTTGTACTTTTTAGATTAAGATGTTTCTATTCTTTTTTGTTAAACAAAATAAAATTCCAGAACTAAAAATTAAGTGAATGAGCTATATCTATATCTTGACGTTCTATTCTCTTTCTCTCCAAATTATTTTCTACCTTAACTACACTGAGTAGGCCAACCACGGAGGCATTCGCTCACAAATGGCTGGAGTATATTTGTCACTAGTAAGAAATTGCTTGTTGGGGATTTGGTTGTGTTCTTAAGGTACTTTTCGATGACATATTTTTTTGTCTTACTGTTGAGCTACATCTTATGCAATTATGTATCTTGGGAGAATCTTCATCTTTTTGTACCTCATTTGATTTGTTTCCCTTTGATTTTGCTTCTAGGGATGAAACTGGCAAACTACATGTTGGGGTTAGACGTTTATCTCATCAACGCTGTTCCATTGGAGCATCAACATTTTCAAGACAAAGCATGGAAGGGGTTCTTGCAGTCGCTTCTTATGCCTTTGCAACCCAAAGTCTCTTTTTCGTCTACCACAAGCCATGCTACAAGTAGTATAACTTTTGAACTAAAATGAACTCTGCAATGTGAAATTCACAGTCATAGTTACATGAATATGTTTTTGGTTGAATGTTACAGATCAAGTCAATTTATTATGAGTGTGAGCAAGTATTTTGATGGTGGAAGCCATGGACGTGGAGTTGGCACGATATCTAGAATGCAACACGGGGTTCATGACTCTAATGTTAGAAGGTAATGGAACAATGAATTCCTTAATAAATACAAGTCTTTGGCCGAAAGAATTGCTGTACATTAATTTGCTATCTTGATATGCAGAACAAATGATTTGGACCAGCTACTCGATTGTGCTCAACCTACAATGATGGATTTGGAGATCAGACAACAGACAGTTGGACTTCAATTGCATGCAGCAGTTGTGAGGGAGAATAATGAGGTATCTATTCCAAATGAAACTGTAAGCATCGGAGCTCAAGATGAGGACTTTGATGAGCTATTCAAGGATTTTGATTTTCCAGACTCTATAAACATTAGTCTCGATACTATAGCTTTGGAATTGGACAGTGATTGGTTCCGATCGATTCTACAAGGTAATAGTTACTTCAATCCAATTAATGTGTCTTACTTTCCTAGTTAGTCAGTTTAGAAAAAGAATACCATTTCTCCCTATCTATAAGTTGTTAATTCCAACATTCTCATTTCACCATTAATGATATCACTTTTGGTATGCTATACATACCCTGGTTGAAAATTTACAAAATTCGTAAGTCTTCTTTACATTGTTAAACTTCTCCTCCCGTCGAACTAAATGCATAAGAAGGGAGTGTATCATAAAATGACTATACCACAAAGAATATTTACTCTAAATTGTACTCCCTGTGTCCCAATTTGTGGCACCCTTTTATCTTTTTGGCCGTCCCAAAAAGAATGCCACCTTACTGTAATTGGAAACAATTTACCTTTAAAATTTCTTTTCTACCCTTAATGAAATGACTCTTAGCCACACAAATATCAAAAAAGAATTATTTTAGACCACAATTTTTAAGTCTTCCCTTTTTTCTTGAACACCGTGCCCAGTCAAAGAGTGCCACATAAAATGGGACGGAGGGAGTAATTTTTTGGTTCGTCCTCCATATTCATGAATCATGATTCCCCAATTTGGATAGTTTCACAAGGTGGTTGTTCCATCATTGCATAAAGGGCAAGGAACAAATATACCCCTTGTTAAAATAGTGATGCATATATATTCCCTTGTCGTCTAACAAATGGTGCATATACACCCCGTCGTCTAACAAAATGGTGTATGTTTATCCTTTTCATTAACAGAGTGAATTAAAAATAAAAAAACTAAAAACTGATTTTAAAAGTCCAAAAACGTCACGTGGCTTAAAAGAATTACCTCATCCATTTTTTACGCGCCCAGACCCAACCCAATCTAAACTCATTTTATGATTGAGTGGAAGAGGAATTGAATTTTTTCTTTTTTTACACATTGGGTCGGGTCTAGAGGTGTAAAAAAGGGGTGAGATAATTTTAGAAAGCCACGTGACATTTTAGAGAAAACAGTATTATAATTTTTTCAATTAAGTAAATGTAGATATGTTAATGAAATGGGTAAATATGCACCATTTTTTTAGACGATAGGGGTAAATATGCACCACCTTTTTTGACAAGGAGTATATATGCTCTAATTTGCAAAATTGAGGGGTATATTTGTCCCTTTTCCCTTTAACAAAAGCCTGTTGGGGATTACACTGGAAATGTTGTCGTATCTGAATTCATTTTAAGAAAGCTAAAGCTCTTCTGTGTAGATTTCGGTGAATGTCTTGAAGAGGAAGAAGAGGCTATTCCTCCTGATCAACAGAATTATTGTGAAGATCACTCTAGACAGACTTCTTCTGTTTTGGAGAATCCGACTTCCTCGCAAGTTATGTCTATCTCTTCAACCCCGAGTCAGATCCCCTATGAAGGACCTGGTCGTGGTGACGAGCAAGTTCCTTGGGGAGGCTATCAAGTAGCACGACGAACTTTACCAATACTCAATAGGGTTGTCTCGCGGTACCCTGATTCACTCGTGAACTTCAAGGTCGCAAGCAGCATACTTCAGTCAGCGTATTTGGAAATATTGGCAGAGTTAGTCTACTTTCTTGATAATCTTACAATAGTGAACTTGTCAAAGGATCAGTTCAGTGTTGCTAGGCAACACATCTGGGACCTAAAGTTAAGTGGCATTGAAATAGGCTGGCTAGAAAACCGTTTACTGCATATCGATGAAATATTTATGATGAAAAGTCTATTGCAAGAGCGACAAGCAGTCACACGTAGAATGGAGGAAACATTTAGGCAGCATGCTGAGGAACTCGGACGTATCGACAAGGAGCTTCATGAACTATCTCTAAAGGTTGGCCCAAGTACCCCTACGAGATTGCACTCTGTCTTGGAGGGTCTGTTGTAGTTTTCAATAGTGTTGTCCTTTTTATTTGACTGCATGATAAGGAGAAAAAGCCACACATAATTCACTATATCTTTGGACGGGGGCTCAAAATGATCATATTTCTTTCATGTGAAACACTAATAGTCCACATTCTTTGATGAAAAAGTGGTGCACTTTGGGTTTAGAACTGTAAGTGCATCAGTTTTTGAGAAAATGTCGACTATTGATGCTCCACGCCAGAAAGATGTGACCATTTTGATCTCAAGTCCAAAGAATATGGCAGACGAATTTTTAGTTTATGGATTCTTTTGTGGACTTATTATATGAAAAGTTTGTTCTATAATAAGCCCTTTGGCTCTGTCTCCTGCCTCCAGTTTAGAATGACTTTTCTAATATTATATATTGCTTTATAAATTCTGATTCCAGAAAACCATCTCATTGGGTCATTTGCAACATGTTCCTATTTCGGTAGGGAAAATGGATCTAATTATGATGTCAACTACTGATACTATATTATTATCATATAGCATTGAACTCTTTTTTTGAAGAAATAAATAAAAAACGATTAAGAGAAAATTATTAAACTAACAATCTTATTTATTAAACTCTAACTTTGATGGTATCAAGCAGTTTCTTACTCTTTGATACCATAGAGAGTATAGGTATATATACATATTTTGATGGTATCAAGAAATTTTATTGAAGCATTGTCTCTTCCTTCCTAATATCATCAAACTATTCTCATGGGACAGAATAACTAAAAATACGAGATATGAAAATTAAGGAATAGTTGAATAGCAGCTTGTAAATTGTTTCGGTTACAAATGTTATTCTCCCTTTAATTTTTGCCCCTCAAATTGGTGATCTCCCTCTCTACCATTGACATCAAGAAAAAATATTGCAACACAAAAGTTTATATTTTGTATGTTAATGTAACACAAGTTATGTTTAATTCCTATGAAACTTACTTCAACAAAGGCAGAGGTTCAGTTTTAGAACATTATACCTTAAGAAGTTCATCACCCACATGTCTTGTAAAACTTAGTTCCTATAAAACTTATGTCGATATAGACATAAGTTAAGTTTCTAACCCACAAAATTATGCCTAATAAACATAACTTATTCGTACAAAAACAAGGGTAAAATTCTCTAAATTTTTATTTAGTGAATTAGATACTACACTACTTGTGTCGGACCCAAACTTTTGACTTCAAAATTAGAACATAATTATTGGATATTTTGACCCATTTCTTTAAATAAGCAACGTTGTGTTTTTAGGTTTAGATCGAAATGGAATATTTGAAAATCAGAACTGAAATATTAGACTTGTTCTGCTTCGATGAAGTAAGTGAAATCATTAAAGGCTAAACAATGTTTAAATTATAATCGAACTATCCCTAACCATAAGTAATAATAAGAAAAGCAAGAAACAACCAAATAAAAACACACTCACACCAAATACTTATACTAAATCAAAATATATACATATACTTGTCTCTCAATCATGGTCATACAACATGTATTTCCATTGATTTGATACAAATAAACAGTTGAAAAAACAATCACCACAATGCCTGTCCTATGGCAGGCAAAAGGTTCCCACCAAGATTCATCAAATCCCTTTTTGTTTTCTATTTTTCATTATAAACAATTGAGTGTCCTTTTCACTTCAATCCATGGAAATTTCCCAAAGGAACCCACTAGCTTTCCCATTTCACTCTTCCAAAAGTAAAGGTTACTATTTAATCTTCACTTTTTCTTTGTGTGTGACACCATCTCTAATTTTGAAAGCAACTTTTCCTGCATGCAGAGGAGATAAATACTAGTTAGGACACAATTCAAGATTTTTGATAATAATAACTAGATCAATAGATAGGAGTTTCTTGCTAAATATTCTAATTCATTATTGAAAAGTAGTGAATCCATAATTACTGCATTAAATTTGCCCTTGATTTGGCATGAGGTATAAGTTACTTCCTCTGTCCCATATTAACTGAATTTATAAGGTAATACACACATATTAAGAAAAATATTTAAAGACAAACTTTACACCATACTTTCCACTATAAAATCATAAATATATAGTGTAATTTATTTCTTAGAAAATGTAAAAGTTCAATAAATAAAAGGGCAAATATAGAAAAAGTTTCAAACATCCACCTGAACTATGAAAAATTCAACTATCTTGAACCTTGAAAAAAATCTCACAAATTCAATTAATTTGAGGCATAAAATGTAAGATTGTTTTACCCCATGTTTGGTTGGAGGTATAAGGTAATCCTTGGACTATTTATCCCATAAGTGATAGGCTAACTTATTCCGAAATTAATTATCCTCGGATAATATGTTGCCAACAGAACCAACCCAGAAAGGTTGGTTTGTAAAACAAATGAGATGCAAAATTTAGGCAATCATTGACTGAAATGTAAAGTGTGTTTGGTAGGAAAGAAGTCTGTTTTGACGAAAACAAAATACTTTTTTGAAAAATAAGTACTTGAACAATACGTGGAGGTAAGGTGAGTTGGGTTAGGTGCAAGGTGCTTTCGCCTATTAATTTCAACTAGTATGTTGTTTGAATTTTCAAAAATTATTATTATGGTCGAATTAAATAGTCAAAATAAAGCATTATTTTTGAAGGATGTGACACATGATTATCAATATTCTCAGCACAAAACAAAATCAGTATAATTTCATTTTTAACATAATAGCATGGTTTCTCTTCTTTTTAAGATGATGAGTATTCTTTCGACCCATTTTTACGCATCACTATCTGCCAAATAGTTTTCTTACTTCAGTGGCCCTACTCTAATAATTGTGTCCAAATCATATATAGGTTGACAAGCTTTAAGATTCTTTTCTACTAATTTATCGAGTACACAAACGTTGGAGATAAGTTGTCCTTCAATTAATGAATTTTTGTTTAGTTACTGTCTACTGTTTCTTGTTGTTTGTACTTGGTTTATCTATATATTATTGTTGTTGTTAAGTTAGGAATGTGAGACAGAAGAGGGACCTACAAACCAAAATAAACAATCAATTTAAAAAATGAGAGAAACAAATTCTGATATTAACATATATTCTCTAAAAGTAAAAGTGACACCAAGAGATTCCCAAATTGAATTTGACATCAAACTCCTAGCTCTTATTAGTTATTGAATTTATAATTAAGATTTTATGAATTTTGAATAGGTTAGACCAGTCAAATACAACAATGACAAATGTGTGAGAATTTTTACTCTACCAAATCATTTAAATATAGGTAAGCGTCAAAATAGTAATAGATTTTTGAAGAATCTGATAGCAAAGAACCAAAAGTATTGTGGGGTTGTATAAAATGATTGACAAAAATGTCATCTTGAAGAAAGTGTCGGTAGAATTCAACTCTCCATCTCATATAAACTACTATTACAACCACCAGCAAATGATTTGATGTTTTAAAAACAAAAATAAAACGACAACACTGAGCTCACGGATGCACACAACAACACCAAAATCTTCTTGAGATTTCTGTTCACAGAACCTAAATTATTGGTAAGAAAAAACAAATAAGTAATGTTTTTGGTTCATATGATCATAATGTTCCAATAATGAGCAAAATGGGTCAGATTTTGAACTTTATGGATTCACAATTCTAAGTGTTAGTAATTGATTTTTAAAACATACGAGATATGGATCAAAACTATTAGATTCAACAGAACCAAGTCTTCTCATGGATGAAGAAGATCCGAGGGATTGGTCCAAGAACAAAAGAGCCTTGGATCAACTTGAATTGATCAAGATTAAAGAATGAAAATATTCCTTGGTCGAAGAGATTAGCCCATTGGTTGAATCAAACAACAATATACCCGTGGAATCATGCAAAATGGGAAGATAGGATAGAAAGAAAGCTTACCAAATCTTTTCTTTTTTCGATCTTTTCATTTATTTTTCTTGATTTGTGAGATGTTGCTTAAATGCAACAGTGGGAGCAATCCTGCAACTCCTCCTCTGATGCTCTTGGACAAGTTCTCCAGCAAACCAATCAAGTTTCTGGAAATTGCTTTGCTCTGCAATTTTCTTACCACCAAATAGCAGAGACTCTACATTTTTCTGTTTCAGCATTTCATCTGCAATTCCCAAAAGCTTTTTCACATTGCTAGGACTTGGATCAGTATCTATGTTCACCCCACAACGACCGAGGCTTGATCCACTAGCCTGCAATCGAAACAAAGGGTTTAACTGACTCTGTAAAGACATTATTTACTAATACTCTGTCTACAACAACAAGTAAATGTTTGTAAACAAGTGAGATTAGTAATCTGACATCCACTTATAAGTTAAATTTCAAGAAATATAGAGGAATCTTGAAGTTTAGAGATAGCATTAATCATCTACTGTACTAAGAAATCACACACTAATACTTGTATGGTGACAATTTATTATACTTGGCATGTTAATATAAACTTAGAACACAAAAGGCTATGGTTTCTCTTTTCATCCGATGTCCGAAATTCCAACAAATCTTTATCTGTGACACATAAGGCCAAACGTGTCCTGCCAAGATTTTTTTCCATATCTAAATCTAGTCTAGTTAAAATAAAGAGATTATAGCCGTCCCGTTACAACCTTAGTCAAATGGTTAGCAAGGACAAAAAAGACCTACATTCCATAATTGAATTTGTTTGAGTTATCCCACTATACTTCTGAATCATCATCCACTAGAGATTATTATATGTCATCAAGTCAATTATCATACCTTTATGCATATAATATTCTCTAGTGCATATCTCATTGGTCAATCTCCTAGCAACCAAGAATACTTTTTTACATCCACTACTGAATATATTTATATATAGTAAGCTTGTAAAAATCATTAACTTTTAGATTCTTCCTTAATAAGTAATCTGTAAAAGCTAAAAACCCCACCTTTGGCTGTAAATCAACAGTCTCAAGGATACCAATAGTGTGAAATTTTTTTACATTATCAATATAATAAGTCAACTATGAGTAATTAAATTTTGCTAGATTATTTTTTCAAATTTTGATGAATATATCTAGTTTATTCTGTTTATGGGTTTTTGTGACGAGGATTCCTAGGAAACAGCCTCTCTACCTAAGGTTTGCATACATTCTACGCTCCCCAGACCCTACTCGTGGAATTCCACGGGTATATTGTTGTTATAGAATTGTCCAATATCTAAGATGGTGAAAATAGCAGATAACTTCAGAGTTAGTCCAAGTTGACCATAACACCATATTTTTAAAAGAAAAATTGTTAGAAGATGATGAATGGTCATCAGTGCCCAGATAAATATGGAAACCACAGCTGTGAACATTTAATGTACTAAATTGGCAGAGAGTGCCCCATTGATGCTTCTGCATCTAGCTACCATCAGATATTATCCACTTCTGCCAGTTAGACGTCAGAAAAGGACTCCTCTTTATTATATATATTCCTAGGTGGAAAAAAATTCAATCTTTATATTATTACTATTACTACTATTATCTAGTTTATTAACATTCACATTTTCCTATTTTTCAATCAAGATATCAGCCTATCCTCTTTCTCCAGTTGTTTGGCAACGACAACATTGTTTCTAGTAGACACACATTCATTACAAAAATTCCCCTAGTTGCTAGTGACAAATGTGATTTTTCTAATTTATAAAAGAATCAATAATTAAGTGTATCTGTACGTTACGCCGGCTCATAAGAATTTCAAAATTTTAACTTTACGTGTTTGAAATTAGTTTTATATTATATAATTTCTTGCTTTTAGCATCTCTGGTCTATTCTATTTCAATTACAGCATTATTTTGGTGTTATTATTCTTATTCTTTTTAAAATATTCTGTATTGTTTTCTTCTTTATCGATTGACATGTTTTTTTTTTATAATTATTTTAATTGCAGCAGTTAAATCTAAAGCTTTCCTGAAAATAATCTCTCTATTTTTCAGATATAAGAATAGAATATGCATCTATTCTATATTTTTCAAGCTTCATTTATGAAACTTCATTAAATATGTTGTTTAAAATTTTCCAAATATATAGTTCATTCAATAATTTAGATTCCAAACATATGATTTATACTTATCTAATATGTTTTGTATTTATCTAATATGTTTTTAACACACACAAATAGTGTGTGAGCCGAAACTAGGTTCAATCGAACCTACTTGTTATACCGTAAATCGTGCTCAGATTCAGACTTGATCTTATTTGCACACATCACAAAAAATATTGAGTAACTCTACCTGTAATAACATAAGAAATCATCAAACTGTACTTGTTTATATTGAAGTTCAAACAATACTCTCATATAGTTTTTATCTCCATTGATCACTAGGTCATATATTAGATATTGTAGATAATCTAACAATTAGTACTCTCTTTGTCCTAATTTATCATACATTTTTCATCTTTTGAGAATTAATCAGTTCAAGTTTAACAAAAAAATTTGTGCATGAAATTTTTAAATTGTTAAAATAAAACTTATATATTTGTAAGTTACTTAAAAAGGGACTATAAATATATTTAAAAGATATATATGAAAAACCTAGGATAAAGAATTATTATTTAAGGTGACACGAAAATAATGTATATTTTATTTTAGTTTGTGACTAGCAATTTTTGTGACGATCATATAAATTTTTTTTGTGAAGATCACATAAATTACTAGTGTAGATAAATGTGTTTACCTGAATGCGCACGTAGTTACTGCTGCGACATTGCCGGAACGCCATGGCGACGGAGTGATCCACCATATCGGCAGCACCGTCGCCGGAGATTCGAGCCATTGGTTTAGCCCAGTCCTTAGCCTTCCATTTTTTGACATGTTCATATTCGAAGCTTCCTTCTAGAAGCTGCCCTGTTCCAAGTGAAAGTACCAAAATGTCCTCAATTCCTCTGACGAAAGGAAATTCCTGTTTGTTATGAAGAACGTGTGTAATCGCCGCCGCCGTCGGGTTGCTCATAGCTAAACCGCCGTCAACCGCCACACACCCGGTTTTTCCATCGACGGATTTCATACAAACCGGTTCGAAAAGTCCCGGTTCAGCTGATGTAGCCCGGCAAACTTCCCATAACCGGAAATCAAAGCTTTCCGATTCGAAAGCGTCAGCTCGGGAGAACAAAAACGGTGCCGTACTGGAAAGGTCATAGCAAGGGATTAAAACCGGTTTTAGAGTATCCTTTAACGTAAGGCTTCGCCCGGTTTTTTTATCCATAAATGCTTCTTTCATCACTTTCTCTAAACCGGAAGCATCTGAACCGGTTGCGCCACCTCCGAAAACTCGCCGGAGAAAACCATTCCCGGCAGAGCTTGAACCTTTTGAAGGGAAAATCCTTTTACCTTGTTCCGCTAAAAGCTTCCATGTATCCTCAGCTTGGAAAACCGGACGGTTTTCATCCTTTGTAGAAAATAACATCGCCGTGAAAATACCTCCGACGCCGGAACCAACAGCAACATCGAAATAATCGGCGATTCTAGCTTCTGGATTCCCCGATTTAACCTTCAACGCTTGTTCCAAATACGCTAAAGCTTTCCCTGATAATATATTTCGCATTCCACCACCATCAATGCTGAGGATACATATTTTTCCTCGTTGATTTTTAATCGCCTGAATATTCTCCGTCGCTGTGGAGGTTAAAACGCCGTTGTTTTTGCTATCTTCAACCAGAGAAGGTAAATTTTTAGGTACCCAAAGCTTTTGATCATCGTAGCCGAATAAGAACTTGCTTTCTAGGATAGAGAAAATCTCATAACTTAGCTTATCCGTATCAATGCTCGGTTCTAATCGCATATCAGACTCCATTTCTGAACAAACCCAATTCAAAAAAACTCCAAAATTTTATTGGAGTAACCTCATTTCTCCCAAATCCTCAATACCCATCTGCTGATTTTCCCGAAACATTCAATCTTCAACCCATAAAAGGGTATTCTGTACAAGTTTGAAGCGTGAAGACGGTTTTTTCAATTTCCTTTTACCTCAAGAAACGCTTCAAAATTGATCTGAAAAGTGATTTTGAAGAAGGAATTTGATCAAGTGTTTGTTGGTAGGTATATCTCTTTTACCTCACTCTGTATGTATTATGCATATACACACAAAGGGAGGCGTATATAAGGAAGGAGAAAGTTATGCAAGGCAAAGGCAAAACAAGACAAAAAGGAAGAGAGGAGAGGAGAGGAGGAAACAAAACAAGTTGAGCACTTATTTTGAGAAGTTTGGTTATCCAATTTTCCTTTTTCCCGGAATTGTATATTTTTAATCTCTTTCAAATACTATTGTTAATGGTGAAGTTTTTTCTTTTTAAGGATTTATATAAATAATAAAAATTGTCATCGTAACACAAAAAATAGATAAATAAACATAAGAAATTACGTCTTACAAGCTACATCAGGATTTTAGAGATAGACCAAAATAGAAAAAATTACAATTAAATAGAGGCAAAATTAAAAATCGAATTTAATTGAATTCAATAACTTTAATTTAGATATTATATTTATTTAATATAAATAAAATTATAATTTAAAACTTAATAACTCAAAATAATCGGAATCTATGTGAGTTCCCTCTCTAAATATGAGTTCATACTAAACCTCTCCCAATAAGAGATTTTGTAACGGAAAGAAAATAAATTACTCGCTGACTTTTATAAATTTGGATGACTCATAATAAATTTATGTTTCCTCCGTCCAACTTTACTTTGGCCCCTATTGACTTGGCATAGGGATTAAGAAATAGTAAATAATGAAATAATTTTATCCAAGTACCTTTTGAATATAATACATACTATGTCTTGAAAAATATAATGAAGAAATGACTATAATTAATGATAAGGGTAAATTAAGAACTAAGTGTAAAATTATTTCGTGGACAAGTATTGTTGAACATTTCAAAATAATATAGGGACCAAGTAAAGATGGATAGGAGGAATATTTTACTTAATCAAATAAAATTTCTTCAATTACGATTCTTTACCTTTGGCAGGGGTATAATTATATACTTGTGAAATTGTATAATGTTTTTCTTAGTGAAATATTTATTTTTTTTTACTTTGAAAAGCTATAAATAAAATTTACATATATCTTATTTTTCTCATATTACATTTGTAATATCATACTGAATATGTTGTTATTATTAGTGTATATTGTTGATGTTGTCGCATTACTAACTGAATTGATTCCTCATAAATCTTTGGTACCAATAGTAATGGTGAAAGTCTAAATTAAAAAGACAGAAGAATCCTACCAAAGCAATAAGCATAATAAATGCCATTTTATTTTTTATCAGAAAACTTCTTGTTAAATACTTATTTGTAAAAAATAAAAGGACTTGAAAAAACGTGTGATAGAATTTGTTCTGTCATTAAATTTTAAAAAATTCCAATAGTTGATCAAAATATTGTGGGCCAATGTTAATGTCATTGCTCTTCTTTTCTAAAAAAAAATAATAATATTTTTCTATTTTGATATATAATTTTTGTCGGTAAGTTATGCATAAGCACTAATTATTAAACAATTTGCAATATCAAAAGTTATTTCCTCTTGGAGGAAAAGCAAAATGAAACTATTTCCTCTTCTATACGTAGTTGTTAATAATGTAATTGATCTAAAATTTAAATCTTAAAAGATAAATAACACGAAGCATTAGAGAGTAATAAATAATCTCAAGAGAGGTTTTTTGATGATTAATTAAATATTTTTTTAATATTATTATGTTATGGTGTAATAGATAGGATAAAAAAATAAAAAAAATATTTTCATGCAATTCAATTTTCCATTTGAGTCTTAATATTATAGTCGCCTTTAATAAGAAAATGTTTTAAACATCTTATTGCTATCTTGGATTTTCCATCTTGTGCAACCCTTGTGTTTCATATGAATCCTAATTAGACAATTTTGACACAATTATCGAATATCGAATGAAAACAAACACAAAATAAAATAAAACAAAACAAAATTAAATGTATAAACTAAAATGTGGAGAAGCTCATGTATCTAACATTAAGGGTTGCAATTGGACCGGTTGGGTCAAATTTGAAGGGATTATAATGGATCAAGACAACAAACAGATCAAGACTCAATCCAACCAAAATCTACTTGGGTCAAAATGAGTTGAGTAGCGAATCAAGACCCAATTCGACCCAATTTTTACTTATTTTGTTTGTTCTTTTTCAATATTTTAATACTTAATTAAAGCGTATTTTCTTTAATATCGCTATATAAAATATATCAAATTAGAAAAAAAATGATTTGAAAAATATTTTAACATGATCTTTCTCAAGTCAATTTGGGTTGCATATCAACTCAATTTTAAATGGGTTGGGTTAAGATAAATTGAGCTAATAATCGAAGGAGTTAATCTTCAACTGGTTGAGCTGGTTGGGTTTAATTTTGTCACCCCAATCTAGCATGATGCTTAACCATCAAGAACACATAAAACATGTATAAAAGTAAAGATCTTATGAATTTCAAATTTATTTAAATAAAGAAAAAATAAAAAATAAAATTATGGAAATCTTGTTTCAATTTCATTGGGAAGTTGAATATTTGGATTTTCAGAGTTTGAAAATGATAAGTAATTATTTTCCATATTAGGTGTACCAACAATTGAATAGAATGAAAGGGAACTTTCACGTCCAAAATGTGAAGAGTCTCATGCAACTAAAACATTCATATGATTGGATTGTTTAACACTTCCATAATCAAATTTTAATTATATATGTTGTGTTTACTCGATTTTTGCTCTCCCACCCCATCAAGAATGTTTCTTATATTTAAGTACTTTTTTAATTAATTGGTTCTTAATTGACATTTTGTCTTACAATAATTGTATCAATTCCAAATCGATTTGCTTAAAAAATAATGATTATGTTGGGTGTGGTATTGGTGAGTGTTCCAACAATTTCTAATTTAAAAATTGATGTCTCTATAACCTAATAACAAGAGTTGTGACAATTGTGCTATCTTTTATTTCTTTTTATAACTGTAGTGTCTAACCAACTTTTACACACCTCTATTAATTTCACATGCGAAATCTAAGATAATCCCTCTATTTTCATTCAGAAATCTTGAATTCAAGTTTTGATAATGAAAAACTCCTGATCAAAAGCGTTATGACCCTTTAATGAAACTTACGCAACAGAAATTCGTATAGCTGAAGACTCGATGCAAATATGCGCCACCAAGTGAGAAACAAAGAAAATGGTTTCTTCACACTACTACGTGTAGTGTCTTTTTAAGTCACTGAGGGGTTATTTGGTGTGAGAGATAAAAATAAATAGTCATAGGATAATAAAATAGTGAAGGAATAAAATTTTGGTATCTCGTTTATATCATAGTGATGGGATAAGTTATTCCATATGCATGGTGGGATAACTTATCCTAGAATAGCTAATCCCAAGATAACTAATCCTGGGATAAGTTGTTCCCGACCAAACAACCCCTTAACAGTTACTCTTCGTATTCTTTTAACTAGTAACATCCGAAGCAGCATAATAGCCAAAGGAGAATGAATCAAAGATATTAAGACAATAAATGCAATAACGAGAACAACATACGCAGTGATGGTCCACAGAGGATAGAGTATAACGAAGACCTTGAGAGATGAGAGGTTGTTTTTGATAGACCCTCGCCTCAAGGAAAAACAACAAATGGAAATTACCAAATCAATTATTTATTCCAAAGAAAGAATACATATCGCTTAAGAAAAACTTTTTTCATTCATTTGTTTAACATAAACACACATCGTGTGGGTAAGTTATCATCCAAAATTTGTCCTCATAGAACATCAATAAATGATTTTTTTTGGTTCGACTAGGGCCAAGATGACCAATAGTGATAAATAAATATACAACACAAATGGAGAACAACCAATAAACTGGTGTAGCGAGAAAACCCGAATTAGGAAAAATCAAGAATCTGCAGAAAATGACCATAAACTTGACCCTGTTAATCATTCAGAGATGATCTTAGTTCTTTACTGTGGTTACCTGCCTCAGAAGCATCTGGACAACATCATTGGAGATGCTTTCGGATTCTGCCTTCAAGTGCTGGATCTTTGCAAACGTTTCTTGATCAAGACGTTTGACATTAGCACCCGAATCACCACTAGTCTGTAGACAATACAAATATCAACAAGCATACTTAATCAAGGGTAGAATAAGTTTGAATAACCGATTACTTTCCCAACGCCCCTACAGACACACAAACAAAGGAAGCAGGAATAAGAAAAAAAATGATGATTATCCTCTTAGACAGCATCCTTTATGGTTTACTTATAAGAGCTTTACTGGGCTGACAAAAATCCTGATCACCGTCAGGAAATAGACTAGAGTAGAAAAGGTAATCATGTTCTAAAGATCTAATAGGAGAACACACACAATATGGGCCCAGATCAAGGATGCAGCAAGGGAAAAATGTAACGAAAGACAAGTTTTGGTCTTCAACTGTTCATGTTTTTTCATAAGAATATCTGAGTTCATATAAATACGCATAAAGGTGCGGGTAAGGGTCTGCATACACACATCCTCCCCAAACCCCACTTGTGGAACCACGCTGGATACGTTGTTATTTGAGTTCATATAAATGAATGCAACTCAGCTTGTGTAAGCTTTCTCATATTGGCAGTGCCAAGCCACGATAACGGAGGAGGATTGTGGTAGTTTGACAACTAGTGTAAAACTAGTCAATTCTATGAAGAAATATCCGATCTCAACTTGCTTGGGTTTGAAGAGTAGTTGATGCTGTTATTCTCATATATATACATGACAATTGGTTTCTTTTTCGAAAACTATTCGTCTCTTATTTACCTGTTCAACCTTTCTCTGGAATTCAGCTTCCATGTAAGCACGAAATTCAGCTATCTCCTTCTCAGCTTCATCCTTTGCCTGTTTCAGTCTAGCCTGCTTTGCTGCACTTGAAACCAAACTCAGGATTAAGGACTTGCTTATACAACAGATCAATTTCCGTCCTGGTGCCGTGAAAGACAACAGCCACCCAGCTCATATTATTAGTTAAGACATGGGAAAGAATAATTATAAAGTTATGAGCTTCCGGCTTCAGTAGTTATTACTCTTTGCGTGTGGCATCCAAAATTCAACCAATATCCAATAACTTGGGCCCCCTCATCCAATATTTTTAACTCCCTTTTGAAAATATCCACAGTAAGAAATGCGTGATTTTGAGAATTTTCCTATATTTTTCGATTAGGTAGAGATGTCCTATATATATGAATTAAACCCATTTCAAATATAAAAAATGCATATTGATTGATTATGTTGCAGTTAGATCAGAAATAAAAAAGTACGGTGTTGAGAAAAGGAAGTGCACGTAAAACTGTAAGCCAAAGTTGTGAATTGGTGCGAAGAAACATCCAGATTATGTTTTACTTATTCAGTGCACATCAGAGATGACAATCATCCCCCTTATATTGAAACTGAGCTGCTTAGGACTAAAACAAACTCTCAATGCTCACGTTAAGTATGCAATCAGTGTATGTCGAGTGATATGGTTAGAAAGCGACACTAAACAAAATGTCATCTTACGGGAATCTACCATGCACATTTACACGGGAAGGAAAAAGTTGAACTGCAATGGAAATAGAAGTTATTACGTGGAAGGAGAAAATTCTAGCAATGGACCCATCGCTTGAAAGTAGCACATGTAGGTTGCCAAAAGTCTCCTGATCGTTGCATCAGTGAAACTAACAGAAATCTAATTCAAAGATCAGAAGACTGGAGGTGTGAAAAAGGGAAATCAATTACCGCTCCTGGCAGCATTGACAATGTGTTGAGCTTCTTGCTCTGCCCCTAAAAGTTGTTGAATTCCATTCTGGTTGCCCCTGTTGGATTCCATACTCATCTGATATACTTATAAAACTACAACAAAGAAGAAAAAATGCATCTTAAGGAAACTGATAATATTTGAGAAGCTCAACAAACATTTATTCAGCAGAATGTGAGTGTGCTGTGAAACTACGGCAAAAGGAACAGCCATGACGTCTCTTATGCAAAAGACGAATTGCCTTTGGCAAGACCAAAATAAATATTATGTCAAAAGTAAAACCACAAGTAATTTAAGCACCAGATTTGTACCAGGATCTTTTTCTCATGTTCAGTCCAGGTTGTAAATTTATAGGCCGAACTTCAGGCTACCTAACATTTTGGCTAAATGAAGGTGGATCGTGATTGGGACAGGGAGAATTCATGGTTCAATTTAAGGACCACATTTAGCAGTCTCAAAAAAAATTTAAGGACCACATCTGTACTAGGATCGTTGTTCTGGTGTGTGGTTGATGTTGTAAATTTATAGGCCGAACTTCAAACTACCCAACATTTAGGCTAAACGGAGGTGGATGGCAAGTGGGACAGGGAGAACTCATGTACTTCACATGTTACCACATTTTGATACTAATTCTATGCCAGCAAAGTGTCAGGATGTCCTTGTAATAGCTTTGCTGGTCATTGCAATTTCAGGTATCCTATATTTTATTAGCTATCGATCCCAATCTACTGTGATAGCCTGGTGTAGATGAAAGGAGTCCTTGGTAAAATACTTATTAGTTCAGAACTTGGTAGACTTTGAAGTAACGGACGCCCCGCTATTAGATTTGAGCTGATGGAGAGAAAAAGATTATTGGCTCAATGATAAATAAGCAAGCTATTGCTACAAAGAGACTCGGACACTCGGTGCAAATCAAAAAAAAATTCAATCATCAAACAGGAGAGTGGTAATTAATCAGGACTGGATCAAACTACTATGCAACAACAATTCTCAATCAACAACTTTTCTTGTTAAAAGTGTGGAAATTCTTCTACTTTTCTTCCTTCTTTTTCTTATTTGGCCTCCTTTATCTACTTTTGGTCCAAGTCAAACTGCACAAGTTACTCTTCCTAGAATCGCTCTACTAGAAATAATAGATCCATCAACAAAAAGATGTCATTATCAACTAAAGTTGAAGCATTTTGCCAGAAGTAAGTCAACCAATCACCTAAATCTCAATTTCAAATTGGTTACGATTAACGACATGAAACCTCTACATGCATGCCGCTCTAATCGCAATTCGAACAGTCAAGGCCAACTAACTGCAAACATTCTATAGCTCATTATTGTTTTGAGTCTCACATAGACCTCAAGTTATCTACAGAAACAAATAGTTGATTATGACTATAGAAAATCCAAACCGAGATTGTCAACTATCCTCACTTCTTTCCAATCAAAAGCTCATAAGAGGATTCTCCGGACAAATTACTCTTCCTAGAATCACTCTATAGAAATAATAGATCCATCAATATAATATATCCTTATCAACAACTCAAGAAGCTCTAAAGACGAAGCATTTTTCCAAGAAGCAAGTTAATCAATCACCAAAACCTCAACTCTTAACGTAGTTAGATTCAACTACATTCTACTTTAATCACAATTTCAAATAATTCAGACTGAACTTATCATAACTCATTATTTGATTGTGAATCTCACTTAGACCTAAAATCATTTTACGGAAATCAAATAGTTGATTATAGCTAAAGCAGAGTAACAAATTCAAACCAGATCCACCAATACAATATATCCTTATCAACAATTCAAAGAAGCTCTTAAACCGAGCCATTTTTCCAGAAGCAGGTTACTCAATCACCTAAACCACAACTCCAAATTAGTTAGAATTTGTACATTCTGCTTAAATCACAATTCCAATACTTTTACAACAGTGATTCAAGGCCAAACCTTCTATAACTATTTATTTCTTTGTGAATCTCACATGGACCTCAAATCCTTTTGCAGAAACCAAATAGTTGATTATAACTACAGCAGAGTAACAAATACAAACCAGATCCATCAAAACAATATCTCCTTATAAACATATATACACATCCGAAGACGCAATAAAGTAATAAGTTCAATTAAACAAAGAGCAGAAGAGTGAAGATGAAGGAGATACATACATAAAAAGAGACGACCCGATTTGATGTGAAATGGAAATTGTGAGACCACTTGGAAACAACAAAATACCCTACCAAAAAGTATGTATTCTTGTTACTATTAATTAAATATATATACACACTCCTTTGACCCATTTCAATTATTACCTTGTTTTTCCAATGTCAATAAATACATGTTTAAATATTAATCAATATTTATATTGTTTGATTTTAAATATGGAAATTGTGATAACTAAAATAATATAGAGGAAATAATAATTTATTTATTATCTCTTATGAATACTTTATATTTCTTAATTTGTTTAATTCGTTTTAATTTGAATCAACCTTTTCCATCATTCTCGAATGGAGCCAAAGATTGACTATTTTTTGGCCTTGGAGTATGATGGAATAAAGCAAAATGGCTCTTTAAACTA
>JAPFFP010000089.1:10876106-10888752 GCA_026153255.1 Solanum medicagineum | reverse complement strand
GATTCAGTTTCAATGACACTGGCTTCAGCAGTAGATTTCTGTGGTTGATTTGATTTTTCTTCTCTTTCCTTTTTATTGTTCAATTTATAACATGCAGAAATTTCATGCTCAGTTTTCTTACAATAGCAACAGGATTTGGAATTACGTCTCCTAGATTTTGACCTAGACTGCTTTTTATTTGTACTCTTTTTTTCAACCGATCTACCCTTA
This sequence comes from Solanum medicagineum, assembly GCA_026153255.1. NCBI lineage: Eukaryota > Viridiplantae > Streptophyta > Magnoliopsida > Solanales > Solanaceae > Solanum > Solanum medicagineum. The sequence goes on along the minus strand of JAPFFP010000089.1, from coordinate 10,888,542 downwards.
ACAGAAAACCCTTCGGCTTTATCATCAGAACGAACTTCAAAATCAAATTTCTCTTTGGACAACAAGTTAGACTTGACATCCTCAGAAGATAATGTATCATTATTTCCATATAACGTTATTTCCTTGAAGTGTTTATAGGTAGACGGTAAAGAGACGAATAAGACAGCCTTATCCTCATTATCAATTTTAACTTTTAGGTTTTCTAGGTCAATAATAACGGAATTGAACTCATTAAGATGAGATTTTGAATAGGAGTACCTTTAGCCATACAGAGCGTGTACGAACGCTCTTTCAAACGGAGTTTGTTTGCAAGACTTTTGGTCATGTAGAGAGATTCAAGCTCGAGCCAAAATCCTGCAGCGATAGTCTCATGAACCACCTCGCGGAGCACCTCCTTAGATAAATAAAGTTGGATTGGTGATAAAGCTTTTTCATCCAACTCCATCCATTGCTCATCGGTCATAGAGTCAGATTTTTTCGACTCCCGTTCAAGAGCCTTTTTCAACCCGTTTTGTGTAAGAACGACCTTTATTTGGACTCTTCAGATGGAGAAACTAATCTTGCCATCAAACTTTTCAATATTAAATTTTGTAACAGAAGCCATCTTGAAAAACTGTCGTACGTATGAATAATGACTTCGTATTGTACTCGTACGTATAAATAGTACTTGTACAGTATTTGTGACTATTATGACCGAACTCTAATACCACTTGTTAAGGAATATGGGGCGATAGTAGAAGCGTGTTAAGTATCGGGATTGATAGTAAGAAGTATAAATAAATTGGGTAAGGTAATAAATGGAGACACAGATTTAACGTGGTTCACCCAATAAATAGGCTACATCCACGGACGACGACAAGCAAAATATCACTATAATGGAGAAGTGTACAACAAAACCTGACTGGGCCTAAGCACTACGAGGATATAATTTTTGTGTATCACTCAGTGATATATGTGGAGTGGAGTGATAAAAATAAAAGGAGTATTACAACACTCACAAAATACACAATGTGTATCTCACGGAATTCTTAAGCTTTCTCTTACTCTCAATGATAAATGAAGGAGCCGAAGAGCTCCTTTTATAGGCAAAACCTTGCCTACAATTGTTGAAGAAATCTTGACAAGTTGGTGGCCAACTTGTTGAGAATAACTTGCCAAAATTTTACAAGTTAGGCAGCCGACTTCGTGGAAAAACTTGGCAGCCAATTTGATAATTGCTTGTGGGTTGCCAAGTTTGACAAATCTTGATTTGTCAAAAAATGTAGGCTGACCAGATCTTGAGCCAGATTTCAACATATTCTATATAAAATAGACATTTTTAAAATTATTTTACCAAGCATCAAAAAGAAAAAAGAAAAATTGGTTATGAACAAGTTTGTCAACTTTTAGCTAAACACCACCTAAATGATAGTAATAGCTCAATAGATTATTATAGAGAGGTATAATGTTGATGAATTGATATAAAAAATTATTACTCTTAACAATCAACATAGATAATATTAGATGGTAAGAACCAAGGCGGAGTTACGTGGAAGCAAGGCGGAGTTACATTCAACCAAGGGTGTTCACTGGTCAGATGAACACTTTTTGTCGGTAAACTTTTTCGATAATATAAGTTAAATATAAATATTTTGATATAAATCAATTGTTGAACACTTTTAATACAAAAATCACTCATCTATATTCTAAAAATATGAATATTCTTGACGAAAATGCTGGCTTAGCCACTGATAGAAACTAGGAATTTTAACGAGAACTATTAAGTTTAACAAATGAATTGACTAGTTAAAATAACTTTTAGTCAATAAATGTTGCACTAAAACGTACTAAATCAACATGAGTTAAGTATTTTATTCTAATTAAATTTTATTATCGAGGCAATGGTATATACTAGGAGAAGGGTCGATAGCTAATTCATTAGTGCTTAGGTAGGATAAAAAGTGGAATAGAAGTAAATGTAAAAAGTCAATTTTGATTTTTCAAATTTATCTTAATAATGAAAATTCAATAGTTATAAAAAAATAATTCTATATTATTCTAAAGCTACTCTCTTGCATTATTATCTATTTATCTATTAAGATCAATTCATCTTTTGTTCTTTTTCAAATTTAATGATTTTTTTTATTGGGATTTTTTTTTTTTTAATATTGTATGTACATCCAAACAAAACCTTATCGACATTTTGTCAAAATTTCCCAATTTGCTATAAGCCTAAAATTTCTTAAAGAAAAGCTAACCCTACGACACCGTATTCATCAGTCCCCCCAATTGTCCCCGCCGATTCACAAAACTCCACCGTTGGCCACCGAAGCTTTTATCTCTCCGTCGATCTCTTCTCCGACGATCTTCTTCTCCGTTCACCATTCATCTCTATCTTAATCGCTCTCTATATACACACAAATACATACGTATATATGCAATCTCTCTATGTGTGCGTGATACCATTGCCCATTTCCTTGACTCGCTGTTTTTACTGGTACATTTCTCTTTCTATATATTTTTGTCTATTAGGTATCTTACATAGGAAATTTAGTCACTGTGATTAGATTTGAATTGATGTATTCTGTGTTTGTAAGTTCTTTTTTTACCATTTTTTTCATCATTTGGAAGAAGCTTATGTAGTGATTTATTTATAACTAACACTAACTAGTTGGGGACTGAGCAATAGTTGATTGATTACGACTACAACAATAACATACCAAGTGCAATCTCACTAGTGAGGTTTGGGGGCGGGTAGGGTGAATGCAGAAGTTACCCCTATCTGGTAGAGGTAGAGAGGTTGTTTCTGGAAGTCTCTCGGCTCAACTACAACAGAGCAAAGTAGTTATGAATAAAGAAATACGGTAGCGGAGAAAACATATCAATTGATAAGAAAAGCATTACAGGGCATCCAGAAAAGGAACAATAACAATGAGGCGATAATGTGACATTTGGAAAACAAAAGACTACCAAAATAGTTGATTGATTGATTGGTAATTATCATATCTCTAAGATGATTTATAAAGTTGATCCTACTGCTTAGAACTGATGCAGTAGATGATTGATTGATTGAGAGCTGTCATTCTTATTTTATGGCACTGGCAGTCTGGTACTTTAGTAGTATGTACATTGGATTAGAACAATGTCAGGTAGTTAAATAATGAGGGAAGTTGTGATATCAGCTAAAACATATGCAAGGATGGAAAATTCCAATCATCAGGAGACAGTTACAGCATCATCGTATGGATTATTCGTATTGGACTTCTGATAGAAAACAATGTCTGGGTTAAGTGCAAACAACTTAGCAATCTGCAGTGACAATGTGCACCGAACTCAAAACAGTGAACCCACAGTGAGAGAATCAAGTAGGAAAATGTTTTTTGCACCCAAGGGGTGTGGCCTAGTGGTGAATGAAGTGGATTGAGAAGTGAGAACCATGAGGTATCAGGTTCCAACCCCCGAGGAGGCAAAAATACTAGATGAATTCTTCCCATTTGTCCAAGCCTTGGTGAATAGACTACATATGCTAGTGGGAGGTTGCAAGTACCCGCGGAATTAATAAAGGTGCGCGCAAGCTAGGCAGACAATACGGTTACAAATAAAGGTAGGAAAATGCTAGTAAGAAGTAAAAACTTGATATTCAAGTGCAAATAAGATAAAGTAACTTTTACACTTATTTAAAATTACCAACAAATAAAATACGAAGGAACCATGGAAGCAAAGTATCCTAAGATGATACTAACTAGTGGGGATTAAGGCTCTTATTTTAGGTGTAGCGTTTAACATGAGTCTTCTTAATCCTATCTGTGATTGTTTGGCATTGTAGTATAGATGTGAGATTTAGACAATTCCTAATTTAAGAGAAATCCTAGAATTTACAAAAAGTCAAATTATCAAGTAAGAAATGATATGGACTCAAATGGAGTGGAATGGATATAGAAGAGTCACATAACTGACTGCATCTAGTTTTGGGTTGAGCCGAGTGTAATAAAAGCAATTGCTTCATTGCTAAAAGCCATCAAGCTATGCAAAACTAGGGGTCATCATTTCATGTGGGTGAAACCTTGTGATTAAGAGAATGTTGTGCTTCAAAGTTCAAACGACAACACCACAAAGTAAACCAGAAGAAAAGTGGCGGTTTTTTGAATCTCAACTTTGAGGAATTGGATTAATATTGAGATTGGTGTATATATATTGCTAGAATTAGTTATTTTGATTATTATACTACTAAATTCATATATTCTGGCTTTTAAATTTCTGTGAATTATGCCCTTCACTCCAAGGAAGCATGCACTTCACTTCTTGTTTTTTTGATTCAAGCCCCCACGAGCCTTGTTGCTTTGTTGTGCTTTCCCTTTTAGAAACACTTGTTGAGGTGTAGCTTTTTGGTGTTGTAATTTTGACAGTGTCCTTTCTAGTAACTTTTAAATCATACAGTTTTTGGAATTTCCTTCTCTAGGTACCTTCCCCAAAAACATAAATACTAACAGGCAGTATCTTGTAAACAAAAGAAGTTAACTTTGTAATATAGAGTTCTGTAATTCTTTGCTATAATGTGAGATAAATTATCTAGTAAACAAAAGAAGATCAAGTTCTTTTCTTTTATTTGCAACTTTGTAATGTGGTTAAGTTGCATCATATTTTTTAAATGACTCCGCAATTTTATTCTTAATAGAATGTTAATCTTGTCTTGTTTCAGAGATATGTCATAAGTTGCATCAAGTTCTTTTCTTTTATTTGCAACTTTGTAATGTGGTTAAGTTGCATCATATTTTTTAAATGACTCCTGCAATTTTATTCTTAATAGAATGTTAATCTTGTCTTGTTTCAGAGATATGTCATAAGTAGTAATGGTGGACTACTATGCAACTAATCCTGGACCAATTGAAGATGTTGTGTTGTACGATCAAGATAAACATGTATCATCTGCTGTTTGGGAGGGGCAGGTATTCACTGAGATAAACTTCCTCCCCTTTTTTTGCCAAATTGACACTTGATAGCAACTCAGTAATTTAGACAAGACTTGAATGGCTTATTTTCACTGTTGACAGGAGCGTGGTGCTCTTAGGTGCCATGAACACACATCAAAGCTCGATCAGTGGATGCTCACTGAGAAACAGGTTGAGTTGGTTAAAATGGCTGGATTTGGCTATTTGAGAATGATACCGGCTATCAGTTTGGATAACCCACTCATATCTGCCCTAGTTGAGAGATGGAGGAGAGAAACAAACACGTTCCATTTCACCGTTGGGGAAATGACTGTTACCCTTGAGGATGTCGCCTACTTGCTTGGGCTACCAATTGATGGTGAAGCTGTTATAGGTTTGACATATACTTCATGTGAAGCAGTCTGTATCAAATTGTTGGGAAAAGCACCTGACTCTGGATATACGAGTGGTGGGATGGTGAAGCTTAGTTGGTTGAAAGAGACTTTCTCCCATTGTCCGGAGGATGCTTCCATGGAGGATATTGAGCGTTGTACACGTGCTTATCTTCTTTACCTGGTTGGTAGCACTATCTTTTCAACTACCACTGGCAATAAAGTACCTGTCATGTACCTTCCACTGTTTGAAAATTTTGATGAAGCTGGCAAGTATGCTTGGGGTGCTGCTGCCTTATCCTTCTTGTACAGAGCTCTTGGCAATGCTTCCCTCAGGTCCCAAAGCACAATTAGTGGCTGTTTGACACTGTTACAGGTATTATGAGGCTTGTAAACTTTTCCGTTCACAGTTAACCTAGCTGTCATGATTTGACAAGTAACTGAAAATGTAAGCACTGAAACTCTTTATATTAAATCTATCTGTAATTAGTTTTTCCTCTCTTGCAGTGCTGGAGTTATTACCACCTTAATGTAGGTCGGCCAAAGCTTAATCACGATCCAATCCATGAGTGTTTCCCATTTGTTCTTAGGTGGAAAGGCAAACAAAGCAGTCCAACATCAAACCGTGATGTGGCATTCTACCGAAAATCATTGGACTCTATGAAGCCATCTGATGTAAGTTAGTTTCTAGAATTTGGTTGTGACTTAAATCAATTACCTCCTTAGGAGCTTAAGAAAATGGAACAATTCTATGTCCAGGTTGACTGGTGTCCTTACTCAAACATTAGTCATACCGTCATACCAGAACATATATTGCGCAGCCTCATTCTGGGTAGATCAAAGACCATGTTGATATGTTATGACAAAGCAGAAAGACACCTTCCAGATCGTTGCCTACGGCAGTTCGGCATGCATCAGACAGTCCCTGAAGAGGTACAGAAGTGGGAGAGGAAGAGTCGGGGAGTTGACGGGGGTGTAGATCTCTCAACAAAAATGGAATCAGAGCTTAATGAATGGTCAAATCGACATCTCTACATTGTCGAGGCAGAGGAAGATGTTGAGGAAAGTGAATACATGCAGTGGTATTTGAGAATTACAAGGAAGTTGGTTGGGAGGCCTGTACCTATCTCATCTGAGTTTCAAAGAATGGTAAATTATCAGATAAATGTAACTTCGCTTTTTTTTTTTTCCTTCCAATTTTCAATTATTCAACATTTCTTCTCTCACTTCATGTCATGCCTCCGGTTTTTCATTGTAATCTGTTTATCTGTCACTGCAGAATGCTGCACTGAGAGAGATTGCCCATCTAGCAGACACCATTTCAACTCATGGGTTGGATGATCAACAGTTGCAATCTGTCACAAGAATCCGATATATTACGTATGAATGTCTGAGGGATCAGATTGCAAGTACAGTAGTTGTTGCATCGAACTCACAAAGTGAAGTCGGAAAGAGAGTACGTGGAAAAGAGAGAGTAAGAAGGAAGGGAATGGGCAAACGTAAGCGTAAAGAAGAGGTACAACAATATTATGCAGCAGGGATACCCATGCAACATCGGATACCTGCTACAACTTTTGATGTGGATCCTTCCCACCTATATCACATCGGCAATGAGGTGGATAACCCTCATTTGTGTATTACAGTAAGTGAAGATGATCATGGTCGGATATCTCATGTGGGTCAAAGTGTGGACGATATTGATTTCTGCGAAGATGCTAAGGAAGTTGATGAATCACACTTCCATCATCTAGCTGGAGAAGACGATGGTAATCTCTCCGGTGAAGTAGCAGAACATAAACCTCATGCTTCAATAGACATCGTTGTTCCTCAGGCCTCCCATGAAACTAGAGAGGATGTTGCACAGCAGAACGATTATAGTGTTCTTGTTTAGAACAGTAAAGCTGAAACTTTTACTCTACTGTGGGATGATATTCTTTCTAAGATTTATAACTATAGGTGTCTGATCAATGTTTGCTCATTTTGATATATTTAGTTGCATGATAACTTTAAAAATCCAAACTTATCATCTTAGGTTTGTTGTAATTAGTTAACTAGAGAGACCTTCATTATGGCTTGCTCAATTTTTAGTTCATTTGGAGATGTCTTTACCCCCTCGTCTAGTTGAGGAGGAGAAAACTATGAAACAGCAATTTGAATGCATAAACAAGTAGTACTTGTGAATGGTGATAGTACTTGTTTTTAGTGCACAAACAAGAAGCCCATTGGAATGGTTTGAATCATCACTTCGTCAAGATGCAAGAAAGAAGACGGAGACTAAAGGTGTTCAAAGGGAATGAGCATCTTAAAACCAAATTATATATTAAAAAAAGTTGTCTGATGGACTTTTCAATTTCAATGTCGCGTTCGTGTCGAATTATCTGAAAATATACTATTTTTAGTGAATCTAATATGCACCTGTTAACACTTTTGAAGAGTCTGAACAACATAGATCTGAGTACACCTACAATTTCACACAAAGTAGACCTTAAACTACAAATAAATTATCTGGAAGTACCTATAATTCCATATGAAAGTAGAAAATATTTTCTTTTAAAAAAAAAGTTATGTCAAATAACCTAAATCATTAAATATTGCATTAATACAAGTTTAAATAGTGTCACATGGCTAATAAGGATTTAATACAAATAACCTACTAGTACAAATTTATTTTTCAATCCTTTATCTAACCACTCCGCAACCAACAATACCCCAACCAACTCCCATTTCCTCACGCGCCACCGTCCACGGTGGTATTCTCTCCGGTTACACCCTCGGCTCTAGTTTTAAGCCACTCGACGACATCTCCAAACACTTTCTCCACATTCTCCTCCGGTTCTCCGACCAGCTGATGCCACATCCCCGGATATATCTTCAGTGTCTTGTCCTTACTAGTGGATCGGCGATATAGCTCCTCCGCACAGGCGGGATCGCAGATGACGTCATCGCCGCCATGGACAATCAGAAATGGTACTTTCACTTCTTCGAATCTCCCTTGCAGCTCCCTGCATACTCTCATTAACTCACGCGCCGTCGCTGGGCGTGGTTTTATAAGTGGTCTCTTTGGACTTGCTATTGCTAGCTTCCTCTTCCACTCCTCCTGCGTGAATTACCAGAAATAAACATAGGAATTAATCGAAGAGAGTTCAAAATTACTTACATACATATAAAAAATTATTTGTTAAAGAAAATTTTAAGTGAATCTCCTAATTATAACATGGCTCTACTATCGTAGAAGAACGAAATTAGAAGCTCGAATACGAAATTAAGAAGTGTTATATTTAAAAAAAATAATTTAGTGCACTCGTTGAGCACAAGATTGGAGAAAAAACCGATGATAAGAACTTAGTAAACAACTTTTACTTATATTTTTGAAATAGACTGTTTTCATGATTTGTGTCAATATGTATATAAAAATTAATTAATTTTATAGTTCAGTCACAGGCAAATATCGCCTTTAGATACAGAACTCATTTAAATTTAGTACTTTTTGTTTTTCGATATTAGATTTAGTATTTTATATTTTTTGATATCAAATTTATTTGACTCTATTTTTTGATATAAAAATTCATTTGGTTTCGATATTTTTTACCTGGCACATAAATTTCTACCTAAAATTTCTAAATTAGTCATAAATAAATGTGAGTAGATATGACTCTAACTTTTAGAATATAATGAATTTAATGATAAAAATGTAAAACTTCACTCAAAAATATTAGCTAAACAAATAATCTCATACCTTGAATGCAACCAAAGGCAATGAGCCGCGAGTGGGTACCACGGGCCAAGTCGGAATCAAAACGGCGGCGATATCAAGGAGATGTTCCAAAGGCCACGGCGGTTTGAACTTATTGCTAATCCCACACATGGCCCCATTCAAAACGACACCGTCGAACGGCCGGCGGGGAGCAGAATCGCTCTCCCGGAGTGTAATTAGAAGCGCGATAGCACCGCCGAGGGACTCAGCATAGAGGAACGACGGCAGAGAAGGCGGAACATGAAGATCTCGAAAGGAATCGAAGAAACTAATACAGTCATCAACAACGAGATTCAAATCAGGTATATGAGCAATTAATCCATCAGAGTATCCATGTCCTTGATGATCAATCGCACAAACTATAAATCCATTTTTCGCGATGTGAACAGCTGTGAGTTGAACGAACCAGCTCGACTCGCCGGTGAATCCATGGACGACACAAACGACGCCGGTGATTTTCGCCGGAGGAAGTGGGGACCACCATTGAGTGAAAAGCTTTAACCCTCGTGAATTTGTGATGTATTCGGAGTCGTGAGTTACTGAGTGATGAGCGTAGAACTCGGATTGACTCAGTGAGCCGAATGGACTCAACTCGTTCGCTTCTGAAACTGGATGCTTCATTTTTTTTTCTCACGGCGGTGTTGCTATAATGCGCCGTGGTGGGGGCGGGGGGATAGGATGTGATGTAACCGAAACAAGGTAACATGCAAAAGAAGATGATAAAGAGGATAAGGAAAAATAGTGTGTTTCGTCGTCTATTTATTTTTTAAAATTAATTAATTAGTGTATTAGTTATTATGTTATATTTTTTCGAAAGTTAATTTAATTAAATTTTAAAATTAAATTAGATTAAAGTAATTTAATATTTTAAAATAAATATTAACATATTCAAAAATTATAAGATAAGTATTATTGATTGCAATTTATTTCATGTCAATATGATTAGAAAAAATATATTGATAGTCAAAGTTTATAAACTTCTTCCGTCAAATTTTACTTCGCCACTATTGACTTGGTACAAGGATTAAGAAATAGTAAATAATGAGGCAATTTTATCTAATTATCCTTTGAATATAATAAATATAACGTCTTGAAAAATATAATAGGGAAATGACCATAACTAATCATAAGGGTAAATTAGGAAGTAAGTGTAAAATTGTTTCTTGATTTCATAAAGTGATCAAGTATTGTTGGACATTCCAAAATAGTATATGGGACAAGTAAAGATGGACAAAGAGAGTAGTTTAATTCTAAAAATGGAAATTGTGACTATTAAAAGAGACAGAAGGAGTACAATTTAATAACAAGGGTAAAATAGATACAAAATAATAAATTATTATTGATTTAATAAATTGAACAAATATTATTAGACTATATTAAATAAATAAAGATAAACGAAAAGGATAGTATTAATTGGAAATTGAAATTAAAATAATATTGATAGTGAGTGATGAAATTAGTATGTGAGAAATAAATATGACTTGCCTAATCCTCCAAAATTGATATACATTTAATTTTGTTATCTATGACAGTAGTTGTGATTATAGCAAGGCTATTTGTTTCATTTTCTCACTCAATTCAATTAGGGTAGATATTATTAAAAATAATAATAATAATAATACAATAAGAAGATATCACAATAAGAATGAGCCTTTTTTACAAGAAGAAACTAAAGTATGAATATATTTATGCTCAATCGAATAAGAAAATTCATTTTGATACATTTAATATAGTTCATTTAAAAATAGGATTTATATATACTCCAAATTAATATATGAAAAACTTTTTAAGAATATTTTATATGAGTTATGCTATATATCTAATGCATAACTCATCTTGGTTTGATTAATTTCATTCTAAAAAACATTGAGTGAATAAACTGACTTATTTATTTTTACTAACATAATTCTTGTGACTTATCTAAATTCAGATTAACCCACCAATTTAACACTCTCATATGTAAATTTGAACATGTGACATAAAGCAAATTTTGAACTCCTTGACCATGATGTCAAAAATATTCAACAATGTATATATATCAAAAATAAAATTATTTTTGTCCTATTTATGACCAAAAAAAAAAAAAAGTATTATGACAAAAACATGACGTGAAATAGGAGAAACAATATTCAATGGACAAACTAACATAAACCTACCAATGACAGCACATAATTAAAAACAAGATGTAGACAGCTCTAAATAATTCAAATAAAAAAAGGGAAAAAAAAAAAGAAGAAGAGGAATTCAAAACAATGAAAAGGACAGTTGAAACACAGCTTGCAAAATAATAATAATAATAATAATTTTATAATATTTTGTGTTTATGATCTTGAATTTTCAAATATATTGTATTTTCACTCGAGGGGCATTTTATGAATACACTCAAAAGGGGAGTATTTTCAAGTGGTCTTAGTTTGTTTGGTGTTATAAGTTTATAGGATACAACTAGAAATAATGTATTATTATTATTTGTAAGTGCAAATTTGTTTTTAGGAGCACCATTTAAAATATAGGCAAAATTGTTAGACTTTAGTTGCTTTTGAATCCAACTTCAGACCTTCATTTTTGAAGTTACAAATATAGAATCTAAATTTTCAAACTCAAATATTAGAATAAGAAAGGCTATAATTTAAATAGTGTGTCTAAAAGCGGCTACGTGATGCCATCTTTTACCGGGCTAAATTGTTTTCTGGTCCAAAGGCTAAACATCAAGTCCAAAATGTATGGGTGAAAGGGAAGTCAAAAGCCCAAATGTACGAAGGGCTTAGAGAAAGCCCAATTCCAAATTCAATATTTTTTTTATCGGGTTAATACCGTTTTTAGTACCCTTAATTATTGATATTTGGTAAGTTATTGTCACTTGACCAAGAGATCATAGGTTTGAGCAATGAAAATAACTTCTTGCTGAAATGTAGGGTTATGTTATGGCTGACTCTTTTCTGAACCTACTGCTAGAGGTGAACAAAATCAAATCGAAAATCGAATCAAACAGCAAACTAAGTCAACCCAAGAAAAAAATTCGACTAGTGATTTGATTTGACTTGATTTAGTATTAACGAAAAAAATTTGACTATATTTGGGTTGGATTGATTTTGATTTAAAAAAAAAAAACTCGAGGCCAAACCAGCCCGATATATATATATATATATATAAAATTATCCTATTAACATATTATTTTTAATTTGAATTGGAATTTCGGATGATCTAATAAAAGCTATAGTTCATAAATATTAGTAGGGATAATTACCTTTTTGAGTTTCTTTTATAAAATATTTACTATTTTTAAATATACTTTTTAATTTATTATCTAGGTATATAATATTTAGAAAATATTCATCATTTGTAATAACTGTACTATGCATTAAAAGTGAATTATATATGTA
>JAPFFP010000089.1:10858587-10872484 GCA_026153255.1 Solanum medicagineum | reverse complement strand
TCAAAGAACATTCAATATTTGTACATATAAAACAATTTTATTTATATAAATATATACGGTATAATTTTTTGATGAAGCGAACCTAGATGACCTCGTATAATACCCTTAGCTCCGTCCATATTGACCAATATACTTTTAAAAAATAGTCAAAATGTAGCATACTTCCAATGTAAAGAAATAGTATCAAGAAACAAACATTTCAAATAATTAAAAATTAAATGTATAATCAAATATCATACGAATTAACACTTAATGGTATGACTTAATAGTTAATTAATTGAGCTAAGAACCGTTTAATCTCAGATTAAAGACAAAAATATTATATTGAGATGTGTGAAAGCGGGTTAAACATCACGAATATAAATAAAAAAATCTCATAGAAATTAAAATTTAATTTTTAATAATAATTAATTGACCAAATATGATATTGCAATTATTTTTTTTTTTAAAAAAAAAAAACAAAACCAAACCAAAAGAACACTCCTCTCCCACCCCCACCACCCCATTTTTTTCTCCCTACCCCCACCTCTCCCTCTCCCTCTGTCTATCACCCTTTTCCACATTGTAAAGAAACAATTTTTTTTTTCTCTTTGTCGTAAGAGAAAATCCATTCTTTTTTATTTTTATCAGAATCTGATTTTAAAAGGGGGGTCTTGCATTGCCACACCTAATTGGGAATCTCTGATTCAAGGTATTCAATGTAATATCCAATCTTGATGTTTGTATTTGCGATTCATTTCTGTATTTGATTTCTACATTGTGTATAATAATCTTGAAATTTAAACACCCATTATCCTTTTTAGTCTCAAATTGTTCATTTCTTGATTCAAAATGCAATCTTTGGGATATAATCATTTGCTTAGGCTGTTCTTGTTTATGTTGATGTGCAGATTAATTGGTGCCTTGCATTGGTTGATTTCTTTATTGTGTATAATCATTAAACCCCTTTTGTGTTTTAGTCTTAATTGTTGATTTGATTTGTCTGTAATGTATTGTTGTTCTTGTTTATATGTGTATTCAGATTAATGATATTTGCATTGCTTGGTCTCTATATTGTACATAATCTTGAAACCCCATTAACTGTTTAGATTCAATTGCTCATTTATTGTGTCTGTTAATGCAGGCTTTGGGTACATATTCTACTCAGGTAGCTAATGCTTTCCGGGTATGCAGATTAACTGTATGCATTTCTAGATATATGCGCAAAGTCTGGAACCATTTGCAAGATTTACGACTTAGGTCTCAAGCTGGGGTGTAGACTGTGGAACAATTGTTGTTTGATGTGCCTTTTGATTGCTGGATCATTGGGGTTGCTTGATATATTGTGTCTTGGCAATTACTTGATTTCTGGACCATTTGGGTGAGTGATCATAGCAGTATCATGCAAAGGTATGGTGACAACTACTTGGAAAAGGTTTGTATACCCTTGTTGGAAGCCTACATTAGATAGTGACGGTGAAAATAGCAGCAGTAGAGGAAGAAAAGACTCAGCCGGGTGTGTTGATGGATTGTTGTGGTATAAAGATTCCGGGCGCCATGTTAATGGCGAGTTCTCGATGGCTGTAATTCAAGCAAATAATATATTGGAGGATCAGAGCCAGCTTGAATCAGGGCCAATGAGTTTGGTTGAAACAGGTCCTCAGGGCACCTTTGTGGGAATATATGATGGCCATGCAGGTGCAGAAGCTGCCCGGTTTATAAATGATCGCCTTTTTGAGAACGTCAAGAGTATGCTTTTTCTTCTTTCCTACGCTTTGCTTCAAATATCAACTATGTTAGGCGGTTTTTCATCCATGTCTTACATATATATACACTTCAGAAGCATGAAATATCTCTTGTTTGTTACCTGCAGTAACTCTAGGTATTTTATCAACTATAGTACATAATGCACTCATACAAAACAAATGCGCACATGTATTTCCAGTTTGTGCTTCATCTTTATATGTCTCATCTTGTTCGTAGTGAATAAATGTTATTAAATGTACTACTGAGGTGTACCTAGATACTAGATGTGGTGTTTGTTGCGGACACCAAGGCGCTAATGTGTCTTCGCGTCACTTAGGCTGTGATTTCTTGCAGACACCAAGGCGCTAATGTGTGTCCCTTAGAGGTTGGGGTCTCTGTCTTGGAAAATGAAAGCACTAAAAGATACATGTATACATACCCCTTTATTCACTTAAGCACGTACTTTATTGCACCATGAGCTAATAGTTCCAATAGCTATCTTTTAGTTTCCTTATCCAGGTATTGCAAATAACTGAATTTTAGCCTTAGTTTTTTTAGTACCATTACAGCTTCCATGTCCATGAAACATCCATAGTGCGCTCTCATCACGAAGGTGTCATATTTTGTAACTCAGATCATGATAAGTCGCTTGGGTTTAAAGTCTGAACACCCATTTGCTAATGGATAAATACCTCCAATCATAAAAGAGATCACATCCTAGATTTTTGTCGTACTAGGCAATGTTCTCTGCTAATAAATCTCATCACTAAAAACTAGCAAATCAACCAATTAAAGTTTCTACCCATAACATAGTATTCAATCAGCCTTGCTTCCTGCTTGCACACTCCCGTCCCCACAAGAAAGAAAATACTTGAGTGAAGAAAGCTTTGATGATTCTCTTTCATCCTTTGAAATGTGCACAAACTCTTCTCCTCGTGCATATGGTTTGAAGATTGCTGATGCATATGTTACTCACCCAACAGCTTTTTCTGATGCAGAATTCACCTCAGAGAATCAAGTAATGTCAGCTGATGTTATAAGCAAGGCATATTTGGCAACGGAAGAGGAGTTTCTTTCTCTAGTGAGAAAGCAATGGCAAACTAGACCCCAAATTGCTTCAGTGGGATCATGCTGCTTAGTGGGTATTATATGCGGTGGCATGTTATACATTGCAAATGCTGGAGATTCTCGTGCGGTGTTAGGCAAACGGGAGAGGGCTCTGAAAGAGGTCAAAGCAGTTCAATTATCTTCTGAACATAATGCCAGTTTGGAATCTGTCCGTGAGGAACTGCGCTCACTGCATCCTGATGATCCACATGTAGTAGTTTTAAAGCACAAGGTTTGGCGTGTGAAGGGAATTATACAGGTAATTTAGTTCCATGTTATCATACTCACTGTGCGACTCATTACATACACTTATTTGATCTTCTGACTGAATTGCCATTTCCACTGATAGGTCGAAACGTTAATTTGTATAAAGAAACTATTTCAGTTTTTTTGGTCTTTCCTGTCCAATGAGGAGTTGCGAGAGGTTGGATATATTGAGTACGAGGAGAGGTAGAGGTACATCGAAAAATTATTGAGGAGAGGTGATTAGACAGGATCACAAGACATAGCACAACTTCAACTTATCGAGGATATAGGAGGGTGTGGAGGACATGGATTAGGGTAGAATGTTAATAGGTAGTGGAGCATTGTCTTTCGTTTTTTTGGCTTGATGGTGTCTGTCATAGTATTAGCCATATTCTTATAATTTCTTGCTTTTCATATCTGTCATCATCAGTTGATTATAGTTTCGGTTGTCACACTATTTTGTTGTTGATATTGTAACTTTCTTGTTTGCTCTGGATTGCTTTCCTTATTAGTTGCTGTTTTCTTCACCTTTTTTTTTTTAAAAAAAAAAAATACTTGGATTTGCTATACTTGAGCCAATGGTCTTTAGGAAACAACCTATCTAGGGTCTGCGTATACTTTATGCTCTCCACCCGAGACCCACTTGTGGGATTTCACTGGGTGTCGTAGTTGGTGTCTCCTGTCCTATTTTTGGCCTTCATTTGGCTGCCCATCATTATGTCAGTTTCTCTTGAAAGAAGCTTAAATAGAACACTCCCCTCATGCTAAGCTTCATTGAGGGAAGACAATTAAAAAAGAAACCACTTGTGCTAATATTTCATAGAACCTTTGCAACATATGTAAGCTGTCTGGAGCAGATGACATCAATTCGATATTATGATGCTGAAATTTCGATGCATTTGCAGGTTTCAAGATCAATTGGTGATGCCTATTTGAAGAGACCGGAATTTAACAGAGAGCCTTTGCTCCCAAAGTTTCGAGTTCCCGGAACATTCCAGAAGCCTATTCTCCTTGCTGAGCCATCAATAGTTGTACAGAAACTGCTTCCAGAAGATCAGTTTCTCATATTTGCATCAGACGGCTTATGGGAGCATCTCAGCAATCAAGAGGCCGTGGATATTGTCAGCAGTTGTGAACATCATGTAAGCTTGTTCTCATTTGTTTTGGATAAGGAAGAATCTCCTTGGTTATCACATCTTCTACTTTTTTTTTGTCATCATGTCATTCTCATTTTTAACAAGAGAGAGCACTTCCTTCTCCTCATGTGTGCATATCTTTGATGGTAAGTCTCCATTATAAAGGAACAACCTATATGTAGCTTGTGATTTGATGCTGCTGTTAAGATCTCTATCTTAGTAGATTTTTTTCTCCGTATTCTCAGTCTTCGGAGGACGGATAACCTGGATTTGTTATTTGTAACTTCTTGGTTTGCCAGCAACAAGTGCGGATTTCTCTAATAAATCTGCTATTTAGTCTGCACAAAAATATAATTCTGTGTTCATATTTTAATTTAATAACTTGGGATAACAACATATTTAGTGTAATCCCACAAGTGGAGTCTCAGAGGGTAGAGTGTATGCAAAAATTTCCCCTACCTTGGGAGGTAGAGAGACTATTTGTGAAACAAGAAAAGTGTATAAAGCTTAACAAGCCGTTTCCCTGATTAAACCTTAGATTGGTGGCATCTAAAGATGTTTTAGATTGTAAGAAAGGGAAAAAGAAATAGAGACCGTGGAAAACAAAAGAAAGGAGAGAAGAGGAAGGGGAGGGATGTCACTTTTGTGTTTTTGGTTTTACCTAAATAGAATAGGAAGTAGTAAGCATTTTTGATATGAATGCCTATGATTACAAAAGAGACCTTGAGATTATGAATTAAATATGTATTATTTTTATTTAGTAGGTCTTTTTCCATTATGGTTTTAAGGTCTTTTTTGATGTTACAAACAGCTTGATTACAGGTCCCTTCATCTCTGAGTACAAGTGAAACTTAAGTTTTCGTGTCAATGAAATTTGCTCCCTATTTTCTTATAACAAACAACATACCCATTGTAATCCCACAAGTGGTGTCTGAAGAGGGAAGGATGTACATAGACTAGCCCTACCTTTGTGGGTTGGGGAGGTTGTTTCCAATAGACTCTCATGTCAAGAAAGTACAATCAAAGAAAGATAAAGGAAACTTATGACAAAATAGCAAGATAAACAAAGCAATTGAATTAACAAGTGATAGTAATAGTAAAAAAGAAGAATAAGATGCTATGCGATACTAGGTAAAGTACTAAATATGGAGAAGATGGAAAGAGGAGACTAGATCCTTGCTTCTCCCTCGTGGGTACTAAGACACACAGCCAACTACTATCCTTCTACACTAATCCTCGACCTCAAAATCTTCCTATCTAAGGTCATGTGCTCAGTAAGCCTGCTCCCTATTTTGCTCATCTCTTGCCAAAATGAATGCAAACTTGGAAAAACCTTTCCCATCTTGATACTCTCCTTATGTGTTGCTCCTTTTCTTTCATCTAAAACATCATCAACAACTATGCCTCAGCCCAAACACGCGGCTATATGAATCTTCCCGGTCCATGTCATTGCATTTAAAATCATCTCATGCCAATATTATGCAAATACAAATAAAAAGTATTATAAATTCTCGATAGTTTGTAAATATAAGTAATCTATGGATATGTTGTTGTTGTTGTTGTATCATCCATATTGAATCTTGAGGGGTGGTCACTGTAAACTGTTTTTCCTTTTTGTGGTTCTTGATATAACTGGTGTCCAGTTTCCACACGTATGCTTGTTACTTGTGTATAATGTGTTTCACTAGACATCGACACTAGTCAGTCGATTCTTTATTTCATTATGCAATCGAGCATGTAAGTTTTGTGTTCTACATGACCTGCCGATCTCAAGTAACAGTGATTTACATTTGACAGACTGTTGGCACTAATATTGTATGTCAGCTGTTTTCTCTATTGAACTAACGTTTCCAGACCTGGACAGGGCATTGCTAGAAAACTTGTAAAAGCTGCCCTTCAGGAAGCAGCGAAGAAAAGAGAAATGAGATACGCGGATCTGAAAAGGATAGATAGAGGAGTGAGGCGGCATTTTCATGACGATATCACAGTCATAGTTTTGTTTCTTGATTCTCACTTGATTAGTCGCAGTACCTTCCGTGCACCAGTGGTTTCCATAAAGGGAGGCGGAGGACGTCCTGCAGATGCCAATACCTAGAATAAGTTACCTATAACCTACCTACGTCTAATCCCTCGAGTTTATTATGAAGAAGTTCAGAAAGCGACAGAGAGAAAAAGAAAAGAAGTATGTATAACTTTACTCCTTGGGAAAAAAATTATGGTAAGTTGATGATTATGCCATGAACAGTGCTTGGGGCAAATTTTGTCAAAATTTTTCCACTCATTGGCATATGAAACTTTGAAAGTTTAAGGGCAAGACTGAGAACTGATTTAGTTTCTGAAGTGATGTTAAAAGACTCCCTATTTGAGTGCTCACAATTACTTTTATTGAATTCAATTGTTTTTTTTTTTTTTGTCAACATCCATTTAATCCAAACAATTTTTCTTTTGATTCACAAATTATTACTTCTTATACATACATAGGTCCGGAAGGAATCCAGGTAGGACCATGGGGTTCACTCAAACTATCTTCGCCGTTCGGCAAAAAATTACCTTGTTTATGCATTGTTAAAATTATTACAATTTTGTTTTTTTGATATATATAAATTAGTAGATATTGATTCTTCTTTTGGTTTCTTCGTGTGTTTAATTCATTTTTTGAACTCCTTACATAAGGCGGTCAAGCTATTTGCACCTAATGGTTTGATTGTTTAGCCACTCTTTCAAGGAGACGTGAATGTAAATAGAAAATATCTACTGGAAAAATTTTATGATTTGGTGGTGGACATAACAATAATGATATTTTTCGCTATGCTATTATTTATTTACTAAAATTATCATAAATTATTTATGCGTGCATTTCATTATCACAATACTATTCCCTCATGGCACACCCACATATGGAACCACACACGTTGTAGAGGAGCAAATTCAATCATTTTCCTAGCTCGAATATCGTTCAATCCATAAATGTTTTCTTAACTAAAAATTAAAGACATACTTACATATTGCAAGATCCAAAACATGTATAAGCAAGGACAGGGGCAGAGTGATAATTTAATATGTACAAATAATTTGGAATCCAACAAATAGTGTTTCCGACCCTCTGAGAGACCCATATTCTCTAGATTTTATAGAGCATTTTGTTAATATTTTTATTCCTATGATTTATTTTTTGGTGTTGTTTTCCTAGAACTAGATTGATAGAACACATGTTGATAAAACACATGTTGACAGAACTTATGCAGAAACTATGGAGAAACTATTGATATATTTATTAGTTCATAATTTGGTGCGTGTCTTGATATTTGTTTGATATAAAAATTGATTTAAAATTGATTTTATAGTTGATTCTCATGTTGTTTGTTATATTGGTTCACAGTCTGATGTTGGTCTAAATGTTGATTCTTGTTCTTCTTTTTTTTTTTTAATATGTTTTCTTTACAATTATGATTTATTTTTTGGTGCCTTACTTTTGTTAGTAGACTTGTTAGTTCTTAGGTTCAGTAATTTTCGGGTCCTTCTCAGAGTTAATCCCTTGTTGATAGAAGAGATGGTCCAACGATTGATATAAATATTGGTATAAAGATTTGTATTATGTGTTGGTATATGTTGTTTTACACATTGGTTCATAGATGGTATCTTAGTTGATGGTTACATTGGTTGAAATGTTGGTTTGTACGGTTTAATTGGGGTTATGTGCTGATATATGTTGATATTAACCATTGATTTCATAGTTGGTGTCTCAATTGAAGGTTACATTGCATTTTACAGGTATCATGTTAGGTTTAATTGGTTTCTTCTTTGATTTTGAATATGGTAAAACCGTTGGTATATTTATTGATTACCAATTGGTGCCTGTGTGAACCAATCTGTGGATATAAAGATTGGTTTAATTGGTTTCTTCTTTGATTTTTCATATGTTGATATTAACTATTGGTTTCATAATTGGTGTCTCAATTGAAGGTTATATTGCATTTTACAGGTTCCATGTTTGGTTTAATTGGTTTCTTATTTGAGTTTTGATATAGTCAAACTGTTGGTATAGATATTGGTTCGCAATTGGTGCCCGTGTTGATATATGTGGATATAAAGATTGGTTATATAGGTGTTTTCTTATTTGATGGTGACATTGGTTATATTTAGAGTTAATTCCTTGTTGAAATGATTTCTCATTTGGTTATGTATTGATATATGTAGATATTAAGCATTCAAGTTTAATTGATAAAACTGTTGATATAATTATTAGTTACCAATTGGTGTTAACAATAAATCGCAATTCACAATAATAATTTAAATCATCACTATCATGAAAAATCCAAACTATACACCAAATTAAACAACAAATAACTACCGGTTTTAGCATTGCCCATAAGAAGTGTACATATTATTTAACAATACAATATTCAATCAGAAAATAATTTGTTACACCCTAGCAAAGTGAACATGGAAGTTTCTATGAAAAAACAATCATAATTCTACTTTTAAGTACAAGTACTATCCTAACAGCACATTTAGCACAAATCACACAATGTAACAAACTTTTACCAAAGTTTATACCAACCCAAACACCAAAAAAATGAACGTACAATTGACCAACCACTACATTCAACATTTTTCAAACCAATACAATTGAACCTCCTTGCATCATCTGTAACTGTGTAAATGTATTTTGTTGATACTCTCACCTTCAAGAAAAAAAATAAAACAAAAAATAAAGCTCCTTCGATGTCCATAAACAAAAATATTTTTTTAAAAACAATATAACAAAAAATTAAGAAATACCTAAAAGGAATAAAAATCAAGAACAAAGAAACCTTGAATTTGGCTCCGACACTTTTAGCCTCTTCTATGAGCTGGTATTTTTTGAAGAGTATTTTTGGACATGTTTAAATTATAAGACACAAAAAGAAAAAAAAATTGGTATTATGAAGTTTACGGCCACAAGAACAGCCACAAGGAAGACGAAGAGCCGGACCAAAATAAGACAGAAAAAAAAAAGAAAACGAATTCGTGTTACCAAGATCCTAAAAAAGACTGTATTACAACAAAGAAGACGAAGAAGGAAAAAAAAATTTATTCTTTCAAGAATACCTACAAGGAAGAAGAAGAACAGAACCAAGAAAAACTATTAGTGTGTGAAATAAGTTAAAGATGAGTGTAATAAATTTTAAAAAGACAAAGAAAGAATTTGATGGGTGTGGGTTCCAAGAATGAAAAAAAGTCCAAAAAAGTAGTACCTTTTCCCACATTTCAAGAATTAAAAAATGGATATTAAAATTATAAAAGGTAAAATACTAATATGTGACATGTATATTTTTATAAATAAAATGTCAAGTTTATAAATACAATTAGGCATCTGTGACAAAAGTAATAAATGATCTTAAATGGTATTTTCTAGTAATTTTTCCTTATAAAACGAACACTTCATCAAGAGTCTTAATTTCTTATACAATGTTTTGTCCAAAGAATTAATGGACTCACAACTTCATAATTACTATATTGCTTAGGCTTTTTAAAAATGTTAACGAGTCGCAATATATTTTTGGAAAATTTGAAAGAGTTGCAACATTGGAAGTGAAGTGAAGAGTCCGCGTAACGTCAATAATGTCCGCTGACCACCCCATATAAAATTGAACAGCCTGGAATCTTAAGCTATTCTAATATAAAGACTAAACAAATACTTCATTAAAATAGACTACATTTAAAGATATTTTAATGCAATTTGCTCATCAAAGACTTCATTAAGATACACACACTTCTACATGTTCATGTACCAAACTGGAATTTTAATATATTCTAATGCATTATACAACAAAGACTTCTTTAAGATGCACAAACACACCCATAGTTCTGAGGGACTGTTTTCAATGGATCCTCAGCTCAAGGAAAAGACAGTCCAAAACTAAATAGAGAAAGAAATAACGGAAATGAAGAAGTCATGATTCCTTTTGTATTCTTTTTTCATGCTTGGTTGTGTCACGTCAGCTTAGGATAAGAAGTCTCACATTGACAAAACATAGGAGAAATGTTGGATGTATAAGTAAGCAAACTTACATGCTAGTGACTCTTTTTAAAGCCGTGCAGGCCTTGCTCAAAGCAGACAATATCACTAGTTGGTTAGGCCGTTGCATTAACAAAATAACATTGTAAGAAACAGATCTTATAATATGGATTTGGTTTGGGGTTGATGACAGAGTACTCTGTCAAAGTCAATGCAATTATAATAGAACAACTTGCGTCTGAGTTGCAAGCCAAACAACTATAGAAAGACTTGATCAAGGATTGTGATTTTTACTATATAATGTTTCATCCAAACGAAAGCGAAAGGCACACAAGATGGATCCAACCCAGGAAAAAGCTGAGGAAGATGAAATCGAACGCAAAAATATTTTGCAAACGGCACAGATACATTTAGTCGTTGCCACTCTAGTAATGACAGTTACCTTCACAGCTGGTTTCACATTGCCAGGAGGTTTTAACAGCGATATCAATAGTCCTGATAAAGGGATGGCGATTCTATTAAGGAGAGCATCATTTCGTGCATTTGTTGTTACGGATGCTATTGCCTTTACATCCTCAACTGGTGCTGTATTCACCTACTTTGTGATGGCAGCAAGTGCAATATCTGTAAGAGAGTTGGCAGTTGTGAGGCGGCTCTATGTTATTGCAACTCTTTTGCAGTTTGTCGCGATGTCTGCTGTTGTGATTGCATTTGTAACTGGTATGTATTCTACTTTAGCAGATTCAGTTGGCCTCGCGGTTACTGTCTGTGTCATTGGTTGCATCTCTTTCTTTGTGTACTTGTGGGTTACTTATGTTCTTGGAAGCAGAGAGGAAGAACCTGAGTAAAGAGCAAGAGACATCGCAGATGGTACTAGTTGTTCGTGTTATCATGTCATTCTTGACCTGGAGAATTACCTGTTATAACTTGATAGTGTAAAAATTCTTTTACGACATGACATAAACTCTTTGTCGAGTAAGGTTTTCTATTTCTAGAAAACAATGGTGGAGATGTTCATGGGGACAATGTATGGTCTTACAAGATGTCACAATGTTCTATTTCTACGTTTTCTAGTGAGAAGTTTTTATAGAGACTAGACTAGACGTTTCAAAAGTTTCATAACCACACAAATGTTGTTTTAGATGACAAATTTCAAAAGTCTTCCTTTCTTGATTAAACTGTGTGCTAAGTGAAACTATGTCGAACAAAGTGAAACATAGGGAGTAAGTAAAATAAAGCGAAACCCAAACAATATGCCGCTCTTCCAGTCAATGCAAAAAACAAATGCCTTTCTTTTGGTCAAAGGCAAATAATGATACTTTGATCTCTATTTTAGAGATTCATGAAGAAAAGTCCAATACAATGAACTTTTTCTATATAATGATTTCGCAAGCATGGTAAACGAATTCGGGGCTAGCAAGACAACAGACGTTAGATAGCTCTAACGGGCGGAAAAGGCAGGTTGAGGTCATCCGCTCATAGGTAGGACGATGAGTTCAGACGATCATAAATCAGACATCAAAGAAATTATGAATGCAGCTCAAATACATCTAGTTGTAGCTACACTACTAGTGACAGTGACCTTCACAGAGGTTTTGAGAGTGATGATGGCCCTAATAAAGGGATGGCAATTCTAGTGAAGGAACCGGCTTTTTGTGTATTCATTGTCACTGATGTCCTTGCCTTTGTATGCTCCTCGGGGGCTGTGTTCTGCTACTTTGTCATGGCAGTGACTCACCGTGAGACGAGCGAACGAGGGCTAAGAGTTCTGGTGAACATTTATTGCGTTGCATCAATTTTGCAGCTCCTATCAATGTCAGCTGTTGTAATTGCATTTGTAACTGGTTTGTATGCTACTTTAGCACATTCAGTTGGTCTAGCTGCTACGGTATGTGTCATTGGTTGCCTCTCTTTCCTTATTTATATGTTGGTTTTTTGGGTTATTGGCAAAGCATTGGCTGATGAAGATAGGTTGAATTAGTAGTGACGAGCCAAATATTTTACTGAGGAGACAAGAAGATATTTCTTTATATTTTGAATCACCTTAGTCCGTCAATACCTTGTATTCTTTGGCATGTAAATATGTGTAAGCTTTGTAGTTCAGAGAACTTCTATGCCAAAATTATTATGAATTCTTATTATATGTATATAGCATAGTAATTATCAAACAAAACCAAAATATGCTACCAGCCATGTTACCGAAACATGCGAGCATAGTGTGGGTGTGTTTAAATGGAAAACTGTGGCGATTTTAGGGCCTCCATATTAAGCCACTACTTTCTTATAGGAAAGAAAGATTCTATATCTATTAGCATACTTTCTGCGAGTAAATATCATAAAGAAATTAAACTCTCTAATTCTTCAGCCGGCATGCCCACTTAGTGAACCTATTCAAAAGCTAAATGCCCCCACCACAATCATTTTCATAATAATGAGGAGTAAAAAAAAAACAATATTTTGATGAAAATTCATAATATGGTGGGGATTTTATGTCTTAATTCGATACAGTAAATAAAAATATTTTATGATTATAATAAACTAATATTCTATAAAAATATCGTTAAAGACTTTAGTGACTCAACCGAACTTGGTTGGTCTAGTGATTAGCTCACTAGGTCGTTTAAGCAAGTGTCGGGGTTCGATCCCGCCCTTGTACATGCAACAACCAATTGGCCAGTGGCAAACCCTTAAATGGAGTAATTAAAATAAAGAAAAACCCAAGCAATATATTATCTGAGGGTGGCAAAATTAAGCTCAACCCGCCCAACCTATTGAAGTTTGGGTGGATTAATAACCCATCCATTTATTAGCTCAACCCATCTCAATCCAACCATTTAAAATTGGGTGGATATGCAATCCGAATTGAATCGAGAGAGATCTTGTCAAAATATTTTTAAAACATTTTTTTTAATTTCATATGTTTTATATAACTAGAATAAAAAAATATAGTTTAATTAAGTACTAAAATATTGAAAAAGAACAAATAAAATAAGTAAAACTTAGTAAAAGTTGGATTGGATTGGGTCTTGACCCGCTCTATAACTCATTACTCAATCCGTTTTGACAAAACTCATTATGATCCAAGCAAATTCGGGTTTGGTTGGGCCTTGACCCATTTATTATCTTGATCTATTATGACATGCTCAAATTTAACTCAATCAGCCCAATTGCCACCCCTAATGTTATCCTTTTCTATTGACAAAGGCAAAGTTTAGCTAGCAAATGCCTCTCTTCCAATCAAGGCAAATAACATATGCCTTTCTTTTGGTCAAAGGCAAATAATGGTACTTAGATTTATATTTTAGAGATTAATGAAGAAGAGTCTAATATAATGAACTATTTCAATATTATGGTTTCATAAGCATGGTTAATGAATTCGGGGCTAGCAAGACAACAGACGTTAGACAGCTCTGACGGGAGGAAAAGGCAGGTTGAGGTCATCCGCCCACAGGTAGGACGATGAATATGGATGATCATAAAACAAAAATCAAAGATATTATGAATGCAGCTCAAATACATCTATTGTGGCTACACTACTAGTGACAGTGACCTTCACAGCTGGTTTTACTTTACCAGCAGGTTTTGAGAGCGATGATGATAGCCCTAATCAAGGTATGGCGATTCTATCCAAGAAAACAGCTTTTTGTGCATTCGTTGTCACGGATGCCATTGCCTTTGTATG
>JAPFFP010000089.1:10821835-10834823 GCA_026153255.1 Solanum medicagineum | reverse complement strand
TCACACACATTTTGACCATCACTAATATCCAGATAGATTCAAATTTAAAAAAATTACATAAAACATAACGTTTTCCTCTTTATTAAAATTCAAATCTTATTTATATTTTTTATTCACAACAGTTTCATTCAAATATTGTCGTATAGTTACATCCAGATCAGCTCACACACATTTTGACCATCACTAATATCCAGATAGATTCAAATTTAAAAAAATTACATAAAACATAACGTTTTCCTTTGAAAGATAAAACATAACACTTAACTTTCTACTAAAATTCAAATCTTATTCATGTTTTTCATCGACAACAATTTCATTCGTATAGTGATATACAACTCACACACATTTTGACCATCATCAATGTCCAGATAGATTCAAATTAAAAGAAATTACATAATTTCTTCATATACACTAAAATATTTCTCCATTAATTTTTTTCATTATTTTTCGCTTCTCGAAATTCCAACAATTCAAATCGTATTTTTTTCATCATATTACTAACATACAAACCTACAACATCTAACATTTTTCATATAATTTTCTTAAAAAATGCAACTTCAACGTTAGTTAAGTTGATTCATGAGATTGAAAAAGTACTTATTTTGAGACGGCGAAAATTTTTATTTTATCTCGTGTCCTTCCACCTTTTTGTCACATTTTTTTGGGGCACCCGAGCGGTTATCTCCCTCCTCCTTACTATATATAGTACATCAATTCTCCAAATTCCAAAAAGAACACATTTTTTTGCTTTCAAGAACTTCCATTTTTTCCTCCAAGAACCATTTTTTCTTGATCATCCACAAAAGCCCTTTTCAGGAACACCATTTTTCTCCATTGTTTCAACAATGGAGTCAGCTAAGAATATACCCAGAGAAGAAGAAATGTACATTTCAAGAAAATGTTGGTTCAAGGTCAAGAAAGAGTCAAGTCTTGCACTTTACACTCCATTTGTTGTTGGTATGGCTTCTGGGACTCTAAAAATGGAAACTTTCATGAGTTACATAGCTCATGATCCTTACTACTTCAAAGCATTTGCTAAAGCGTAAGAGTTCTTTATTTGTTTTTCATTTATTGAGTTGATTTTTGAGTTAATGGTAAAAAATATGACTTGATGCTGAGTTGGCCAAATATTTATGTTTAATCAACAATAGGAGTGAAAATGGTGTTATGGATAGTTGAGATATGTAATTCGCGAAAATGTGATGGTTTAGGTGTGTGTTTTGAGTTAATGGTCATAAATATATATCCATGTTGAGTTGGCCAAATATTTGTTTTCAATCGATGATAGGTGTGTGTCGGAAAATGGAATAATGGATGGTAGATAATTCGCGTAAATGTGATAGTTTAGGTGTTTTCTTGAATTTAGAGTTCCCATTTTCAGTAACCGCAGATAAAGTAGTTAAGTTGCTATTCTTGTTGAATCAAATACATTTCTTGAAGTCTTAGTAAAGTTTATTCAGTTTGGAATATTTTGAATAGATGCTAACTAATTTAGCATTGAAACATAATTGGTTGATTGTATTTCCAATCAGAATATGCAAGAAATAAAAATTATGTTCTGCCATCTTTTGTTTTCCCGAGTGCCAAATGGTTACTTATGGGGGAAGATTATTGGTTTTTGGGATCTCACTGGAAAAGATATCTTGATCTTTCTTGTCATAAGATGATGCAGGATTTTTCGGGTCTAGTTGGTTTTGGTACTCCGCGTTGATGCTGATAAATGTAGGAATTAGGATAAATGGTTGAGTTTTTGGTTGTGAATGAACTTGTTTTACCAAGTATAAGTTGTTTGATATTTTTGTTCTGTCTATGAAGTTCATGGAAAGTTACAAAAGACCAAATATTTGTTGCAGGTATGAAGCTGCAGAACAGTATACTGATGATGATGATGCAAAGTATGTCTTCAGGGCAATGCAGATGGATTCCGTTAGAGAATCCAAGTCGCAAGAAGAGTTTTTTAAAGTGAGATATAATGTTCTTTCTCTTGTTCACCTTTCAAGTGAGATATATAACTTGTCTGTCATTGCTTGCTTGCTGCTTATTAAATATAATATTAGGCTAATAGCACCTTTAGTTAGTTTGTTTCTCTGTAGTTTCATAGTTTTATATCGAGTCTAACTAATACTCTTGACATACAAAGCTTAAATGCCTAGAAAAATCTATAAGCAATTGGACACAACATGGTCAAATAGATGGCATATTATAGTTCATTTAAGATGTGCTGTAAGAAGAGGGCTTACTGGGCACATAAGATGTCTTGAGTATATAAGTAGAATTGTCGAAGAATCCAGAAAAAATATAGTGGAAATAAGGACAGGGAGGAAGACGAAAAGACGTCAACAATGGGTATAGGACTGAATTATATGTATAGTCAGAGAACTGTGGCTTTCTTGTAGGATAGTTATTGGAGCAGATCCACCACACATGATAGTTCGGATAGAAAACTCGCAAAAACATGATATTTTGGTGTGTTTTTGATCATTATCTCTTTTTCTTAGGATATCACATTTAAAGTGCTATATATCAAAGTATTTCTAATTATTAACCTTTAAATTTCCCATTTGCTTTCATAAATTACGGACCACTTTTAGGTGTTTGGTTCTGATATTGTCGAGAAGTCTGCTCTCAACCCCAGAACGGTCAAGTACACAGAGTTCTTAAAGGCTACAGCTTCAGGAAAGATTCAAGGAGTAAACGCTGCAACGCAGTATGAGAAAACTAAGTTGCCAGCTTATATCCTTGGTGCTATTATTCCTTGCATGAGGCTTTATGCCTACCTTGGTAAGGAGCTTCTAGTGTATCTTCAGGGGGAACCAACTCATCCATACAAGGCAATAATTGAAAATTATGCTTCTGAAATGTTCGAGGTTTGTGGCTTGTCTGAATTCAGCTGGTTTAAGTTTTAACAAAATGTGACATACTTTTACTGCACTTTCTCACTTGTGTTTTCTGATGAATACAGGCATTGGTTAAGAAAAATGAGAAGTGGTTGGACAAACTAAGCGTCTCTTTGACATGTGCCGAGCTCAACATCATTGAGAAGGTTTATCAACAAGCAATGAAACTTGAATTGGGCTTCCTGTTTGCGCAGCCACTTGATCAGAAATCTGTCATCCCTATATCAAGAGAGCACAATCTTGCTGAAGAAAGGCTTGTGATGTTCTTCAAGTTTGATTTGACATGCACAGTTGTTGATTCTTCAGCTGTCTTGGCAGAACTTTCAATTATATCAGCTCCAAAATCTGGTGAAAATCAACCAGACAATCAACTTGGTCGACTGTTGTCAGCAGATCTTAAAAGTACATGGGAGGATATCGGTAAGCAGTATACCGAAGAATATGAGCAATGCATAGACACACTGTTGCTCACTGAAAAAGGTAAAACACTCATTCTTGTTATTTTGCTATTGTTCAGCCTTTCAATGGTGTAGGATATTGTCAGTGCTGTTGGAATGAATTTGATTTCGAATAATTTGTTCCTACTTCACAGCTGACAAACTTGATTACGAAAGGCTGCATAAAGCACTTGAGCAGCTTTCAGATTTTGAGAAAAGAGCTAATAAGAGGGTGAGTGAATCTGGAGCATTGAAAGGTTTGAAACTCGAAGACATAAAGCGAGCTGGGGAGATGATGATTCTCCAGGATGGTTGTAAAAACTTTTTCCAGAGCATAGCAACAAATGAACAGTTGAATGCAGACATTCATATCCTCTCCTGTTGTTGGTGCGCGGACCTTATAAGGTCTGCCTTTTCATCAGGTACATTCTTGCAGATGAGAACTTCTGAAAAATGGATTTTGTCAAAACATATGGCCGTCGATTATATTTTTTGTTTGACAACATAGTATTCTGGTAAAGTTGCTGCTAAATGACCATATGGCTTTTCTTTAATCATTACATCTACTACTGCTTCCGCCTCCTTTCCTTCCCTATTCGGTATAAATTTTTTGCTGTCTCCTTATAGAGTCCGAGCACCATACCTTGTAAGTTAAGGTTGACAGTCTCTCTAAAAATCTTTCCTTTTCTTGTCTTGTTTTTGAACAGGAGGTTTGGATGTTGTAAATGTGCACGCGAATGAGTTTATATTTGAAGAAAATCTATCCACTGGTGTGATTGTTAAGAAAGTTGAATGCCCCTTCGACAAGGTCCAAACCTTCAGTGAAATTCTAAACAACTGCAGCAATGACAAAAAGAATCTGACAGTTCAGGTTGGGGATACCATGAGTGATTTGCTTTGTTTGCTGCAAGCAGATATCGGCATAGTGCTTAAACCAAGCCCAAATCTGATAAGAGTTGGGAATCATTTTGGTGTTTCTTTTACCCCGCTGTCTCGTGGCATTGTTGAGAAACATAAGGTTTATGGTGCCAAAGACTCAACTTGTTGGAACAAGCTCTCTGGTGTTCTCTACACTGTTTCTAGCTGGGCTGAGATTCATATGTTCATACTGGGGGAATCAATGTACACAGATTAGTCGTGTAGATTAAGACGTACAGAACTTCATACATAGTGATAGTAGATCATACATACATACAGGCTTGGTGGCAAGTTTTATTGCAGTCCATACATACAATACAAGACCATCACTTCAGAAGTGTAAATCTTTGATTCGTTGTGAGGAAGTTGGTGTTTCAGCAATATTGCTCAAGTGTTGTATACATGGTTGTTACAGATTCTTTTGATGTTCAGTATACAAGAAAAGACAGCGAGTGAATTGTATAACTAGCTGAAAATTTATAGCTTCATAGCTTTGTTTTTGGTTCTGCAGCTATTGTTAAATGCATGACATTCTATACATTCAATCATCTAGTTTTTTTTTTTTTTTTTTTGCCTTTTCTTTTCTCGTTTGGGATCGAGGCGTAGTAGTTGAGAACCTCCACCCCTCCCATTCGTGGGGCGGGGGAAGACTAGCCTCATTACTCTCGAGTCAATCCACGATACGTATGAACAATTTGAGTCTTCAATCGTCCAATACTCGAGGTTCTTCTACTGTGCTTTTTTCTGTGTTGACATTTTACGAGTACAGAAATGGCATGACATGTTTGAGAGTATAAAATAAGTCTTTCTCCTTAAAATTTTGTGACTAGTCAAACAATGCAATATATCGTATCATACCATCATTATATCATATCATATATTATTAAAAGTGGGAAGCTTCGACTTTCAAAGTTGGATTACCATTTTACCCCACCTTTAAAAAAAAGGACACAAATTATATATTTGATACTTAATGAAATAATAATTAAATATTTAAATGACACAAATTATGTATTTAATTATTAAATGGAATAATAATAAAATGTTTAAACTCTTCAAATGGTTAGCCATGTAATGAGCCAAGTAATAATGAGCCAATAAAATAATAGATTCAAATAGTTGGTGCATTTACACCTTAATTAGCAATTAGCATTGGAGTTATGTTTTATAATGTGACGTCTGTCCGCATTTTATGGTTTAATCACATTTTTTCAGCAACCATACAACTTTCAGAACCGTATGTTGTTTAAATTTGTTTCTAAGCATTAATTGAATTGAATGGTGCAATTACAAAGAAAGAACTCGTGATGGCTGAACTTTTTTCAGTTACAAATATAAATGGTTTGATCACTGGAAGTTGTATGGTTGCTCAAAAATGTGATTAAACCTCAACATAACAGTCCTCTGTACTAATTTCCCCGTTATTGGAAAATTGTTCTATATAAATCACCTAAATAGGTTCTTATTTCTCATGAACCAGTTTCTCTTTTTCCTCCTGCAATCAACTACAACATTGCCAGGTTTGTAGTCTATTCAATTTCTTAAAATTATTTTTGCCTTCAGTACAAAATGAGGGCACATGATATTTGTTATTTAGGTATATACATTCTTTAATTTATTGACTATCTTTTATATGAAATAATTCTTAAATTACAATGTGCAATGCTTCAACCTTCATTTAGTCTCATCCAACAATAGTTAATACGATTTAAATGATAGAAATGAGGAGGCATGCATAACAAATAAAAATCTTTGTAATTGAAGATAACAAAGAGTTCCACTCGCTTTAATATATTGTGTCAATTTTCTATCATAAATTTGTCTTTCAAGCCTACCATTTCCCGAAAATATTCGAGTAAGATTATACTCATTCTTATCTTTTGTTTTATTTTTTGATGTGCTTAATTATATATTTTAAGAGTCTCTTCATAAATAACTATTACTTATTACGACTTACATGATGAAATTGATAATAGTATATCAGTCATTCAAAGAAAGATATATATGTATTGAATAAATATCTACATTACTTCGATACATAGTGTTTTCATTCGATAACATCCTTTTAATATTCATGTGGCTATAGAGGAAATCAAATTACAATATCGTGAAGATAAGATAGAATCTTCTATACATGAATTATTTGCACTTCGAGTAGACATTGGTCATATTCACGTGTAGACAATATTGTTGTAATCTAAAAAAAAGCCATAAAATTGTCAAGTTGAATATTTGGTTGTCAATTGATTTACATAACTAAATTTAGGTGTTCAAACAATATCTAATCATCTTACATTCATTTATATAAGGCGTTTGAATCGGCTTAGGATATATCCATTGAGTTTTGTATATTGCATCATTCTAATATTTTAGTTTAAAATATTATGATTAATTAATACAAAATTCACGTGCTCAAAGACTAGTTAAACAAAATGCAAGAGTCATAGAGATATATCATATACTTATTACTACTACCTTAATAAGTAACATAATTGCGGAAATAGTTTTTTCTCTCTTAACGTATAATACACTAATAGTAAAATTTTACTTATACTTGGTGTTTATACCAGATCAATAAATACAAATTACGTATCTATTGGACACATATTTATCACTTAACTATGATTAAATAATATATTCTTATTATATTTTTAACTTTTTATTGTATAATTGAATATAAATATCGAGTGCGAGTAAATATCACAAAGAAATTAAACTCTCTAATTCTTTAGCCGGCATGCCCACTTAGTGAACCTATTCAAAAGCTAAATGCCCCCACCTAGAAAACGAGAAAATGTAGGGTTAAACATAATCATTTTCATAATAATGATAATAATAATAATAAATTAATTATTAAGAGTAAAAAAAACAATATTTTGATGAAAATTCATAATATGGTGGGGATTTTATGTCTTAATTCGATACAGTAAATAAAAATATTTTATGATTATAATATAATATGAATAATTATAACTAATATTCTATATAAATATCGTTAAAGACTATAGTGATTCAACCGAACTTGGTTGGCCTAATGATTAGCTCACTAGGTTGATTAAGCAAGTGTCGGGGGTTCGATCCCGCTCTTGTACATGCAACAATCAATTGGCCAGCGGCAAACCCTTAAATGGAGCTCAGATCCGCGAAGCATTAGTCCTTTGCTTGTCAGGTTGGGAATGCCTTGAAAAACAAAATAAAAAGACTTCAATGACTCTAAATACAATAATATTAACTTAATTGTTGATTGAAAAAACATGTTGTCATTAAATATTTCTTTTTCTAATTATAGTGTGTCATAGAGTTTAATTTTAATTATTTTTTTTTTGTGAAGTGGGAATTTAGTATGCAAGAAAATATAGTTAGTCAATTGTCACGAGGTAAATAAAAAATGAAATTAAATTAAGTTGGCCTAAAAAGTCATTGTGAATTGTCCAATCTTGTTTCTTGTTTAGTGGATTAAAGATTCATCTTTGATTTGAATCTTTTATAATTATCCTACATGGAGGTGGGTGGGTTAGGACCCCACAAAAAATAATTATCCTAAGTTCATAATTGAATCCCCCACCACCAAGACCAAGACCAAATAATATAGTTGATGACCAACTCAAATATTTTTATTATTTTCCTTATCTATAATAATCAAATTTAACGATTACCTCTTATGACGATCCAATCCGTTATTGATATTGTTCGTTTTGTGTCTAAGTTTGTACGATTTTAAAACGTGTCACTAATATATAAGCTGTATTTATTTATATATCCAACATTTTTTTTGTATTTCATCGATATAGGACTTCTCATATTAAGATATATTGTTACACCTCCATAGTGAAATATTTTGATATTGGTATGTAAGAATATTCTCAAACTTCTTTATATTTAACATCTTTTATTTGAATATAGTGTAATATATTGTTATAAAGAACATATATGAATAACAATAATATATTATGAAAAATCAATTTTCAAAAACTGATGCTATAATAAAATATAATTATAAATAATGATCGTTATAAAAAGATCAGCCTAGATAAGAATTCAACAAATATTACGTATCTTTCTTAATCAGAATTTTCAGCAAGTATGTATATATATTATGAGGAAATTAAATGAATATAATAGGTGCGGGTTGAAATTTTAACATACACAACAACAATAATACATCCAATTTGATTTGAAACCCCGATTCGAACAGGAGGAGTACGCTATGCTAATGTGCGTTGGATGATCCACATCAATAATATATCCAGTGGCCGCAAATAGGGTTTGCGAAGGTTAAAATATATGCAGATGTTACTACTACCTCATAGAGATAGAGAGACTGTTTTTAGAAGACCATCGTCTAAAAAATATCAGGACCCAAAATCAGAAGATACTAGATATGAAAGAAAATGACTAAAGTGGAATGCAAATGATAATACATAAATATAATAAAAGTAACAAATATATATAAGACAGGCAATAATAACATAAGATATAAAGACACGAATAATCCTATTAATTTATAAGCTACTATATATAACACAAGGCCAGACATCATCCTACCTCTACTAGACTTATTAACCTTCTACCTTAGTACGGAATCTCTACTCCTTTCTATTTAAGATCATGTCATCGGTAATATGAAGATGTGACATGTCCAAACCATCAAAGTCTTGCTTCCCTCGTCTTATCTAACCCAGAAGACACTCCTAACTTCTCCGAAATGATTTTGTTCCTAATTTATAAAAACTAATAATAACATTTACTCTTTTACACACTTGAAGTTATATTGATAACACATTCAGGACAATAATCAAGAAACTTATAGAAAATTAATATTTAATATTTATGTAATTATAATAAATAATTATTATGAGATAGTGGTAAGATTTATTTAGATTCTATTCTAAATATATTATTATTATTATTATTTATAAATAAATAATTATTGAAATCTAAGAATATAGTCGAGGTACTCCAACAACATTGTTATTAACAAATATAATATAAAGAATATGCATGTGATGGACTATTATTACTAAAATATTTTTAATCTTATCACTTAATTTGTTAGGTATCCAGTTGGCATATATTATGTATGTATTTATTGATGTGCTTTCATTGTGTTCCACCACAAAATAAAAATAAAAAAAATAAAAACACTTTTTTTCTCTTATAAATATTCCACCATTTTGCTACTCAAACTCTTATCTCCTCCTCTTCTTCTCTGTTCTTCTTCATTTTTTATTTTCTTTTAAATTTTTAACATCTTTAATTCAAAAAAATATCTTTTTTAAGTTTATGGAAATATTAGAAATTAATAATTATCATTATTTTTTTATGTTTTGTTCTCAGAAAGTTATTTGAAGATGAAAGAATCAAGAAGAAGAAAAAGAGGATGAAATATTGAAGAAATTCAACTCTTAGGCAAGTCATATGCTTGGCTCTATAATTGTTTTTTTATATTTCAAAATTTATTTCTTTTTACTTGTATTTTATTTTTCACTCCCTAAGTTTAGTTTTAATTAGGAAGGTCAAGTTTTTTGTTTTGTATCTTTTAATTGATAGAGGCAATTGTATCTTTAATTTTCTTGTAATTTTGAAGAAAAAATTGTATTTCTTTCATCCAATCCCTTTGTTTGAGAAATTTATTATCTTTTTTTGTTTTTTTTAATTCATAAATGCAATTTTTGTGAAAGAGAAAAAATGAATAATATGAGTTTTATATTATAATACTAATAGCATAAAAAATAAATTAAATTATTGTGGCTCACCAACAATATATGATCAAGTGGTTTTTGATTAGTGTGGCTTAATTAATTATTTGAAGGTTGGATAAGGGATTCATAATTTGAGAGTATTTAGATTTATTTGTTTTAATTTTTAGGAAGCTAAAATTTGAAGGATATTCACTATATACTAAAAGATTAATAGATGACTGATATTTTTTTATTCTTAATTAGAGATTTTAGGTTTATATTTGAAAAAAAATTCTGATAAATGAATAGAAATAATAAACTTAGAAAATAATATATGATTATAACCAAAAAAAAGAAAAAAAGGTATCCACTTGGATTTATTTTGAGTCTATCCAATAGTTGCTTTTTGAATAAAGAAAATTAAATCTCACCAATAAGAATATCTGTTATTTTGATTTTTTTAAAAATATAATAGCAAAATATTATTGTAAAAAAAGATAATGTAAATATTACTTAACATGGAACATTGATTTTGCTAAAAACATGATTATTGCAATGAAATATTATTATTGAAAAAGTTTGACAATATAGCTTATATTAAGATCATTTGTTTTGATTTTTTTTTTAAAATATAATAGCAAAATATTATTGTAAACAAAATACTATATTACTTAACATGAAAGAAATTGTACTTTCTTTTACTATTTTAATCATGTTCCAGGTAATAATCCTAATTATCGTAATTAGAAGTGTTCACGGATCGGTTTGAATTGGTTATTGATCAAAATCAAAATTAAATTAACTTAATTTGGTTTTTAAATTTGTAAAATTAAATCAATCTAATTATAATATAAATTTATCGGTTTGGCTGTTACTGGTTTTGGTTTGATTTGGTTCGGTTATTTGGTTATAAACTATATACAAAAATAAAAGTAATGATACATTTAAAATGGAGAAAAAGTGACAACAATTCATTCAAAACGAGAAATAGTTAAAATGATTGGTATTATAGAACTTTCAATCAATAAATTTACCGTGAAAAAAGTTTCAAAAATCACCATTTTGACAAATTCACCATTTTGGCCTAGAAAAAAGAGATAGTGATTTTTCTAGTCCATCAATCATAAACATTCATTCATACACATAAAACTAATAAGATATTCTTGTTTTGATTTGAGTATTTATGTTTTCATAAGTAGATTAGAAAAGAAAAATTATTTTTTAAAATAATTTATTATGTATGTATAATTATAAAATATATAAACACAATTTGTCTGTTCAATTTGATTATTTCTGCGAGTTGATTTGGTTCTTCGGTTTAGATCGATACACTCGTAAATTCGTAGCCATAATTTAGGATAATTAATATAATGATTATTGTTTACATCTGTGTTTGTCGTGTCTATACCAAAAAGTTTAGTTGAAATTCAAATAATTAATCATGATTAATTTAATAAGTCGGTTTACGTGTCACGATTAGCGGGAAAATTATTTAATATAATAATTAAAAGGGATTAGTTAAAGGAAGAAAAAACAAAAGATTGCTGTTTTTGTTGTCTCATTATGAAACAGTTTTATGGAAAATTAAATAATTAATGATGATTAATTTAATTAGTTGGTGTACGTGTCACAGTTGGCAGGAAAGATTAGTACAATAACAAAAACGGATTAATTTAAATAAACAAATAAAAACAAGAAAAAATGAATCAATCATTTTCAATCAATTAATAATTTTTCTATTGATTAATGACCCATCATCAATACTACAAGAGCTTAATTAATTAAATTAGGAAAAATTACACAAAATAGACCTAATTTGAAATTATTTACCCTTAGTAGATTCAATCTAAACTATTTACCTTAATGTACACATTAGCCAAACATTTTACCTTTCTACCCACTTATCCTTTGTTATTTCGCGTGCTGACGTCATGCTAATGTAAGCATAAATACTATAAAATATACGCTGATGGTATATATATACCATAACGGTATAATATAGAATGGGCCTAGTCTTTTATGATACTCTGGTGGTATATTGATACTCAATTGGTAGATAGGATTTTTTTAAAGAAATAAATAAGAAACAATAAAAAAATTATTAAACTCTAAATTAGCAGAAAATATATTTGTTATATACTCTGTCGGTATATTTATACCATATTCATATCATATAGGATTGAGCTTAATCATCTGTGATACCCTGTTGATATATGTATATTCTATTGCTATATCATACAAGCAGGTGCTCGACGTCAGCATGACATTAGCACACGAATTTCATATTAGGGGGACAAAATTTTAATAATATGAGGGTACAAAATGTAAAGGAGTATATGAATGTAAATAGTTTACTTTAAAGGGGTATTAGCTTAGTTTTCCCATAAAATTAATCATTAAAGTGCCTAATTAGTTGAAATGAAAATTCAAGAGATAAATAATAAAAATGTTATAACTCTTTTCATTTTTTCGATTTGATGTTCAATATTTTAGAAGTTGAAATGAGTAATGAGAATCGAACCGCAAAACTAATATGTGGCAAACTTTGAAAAAAATTTATCTAAAAGAATATAATTTTTATACTGCACTTGTTTTTATAGTCTGAGCCTAAACTCTCACAATTTTATAACATATCACTAGAGGGTAAGTCCAAGGTCTCTTTCGTATTTTGTCAATGTGAGACTCTTATCCTAAGCTAGCATGTCACAATCTTTTTGCACCTTTTTCCCTATAACTATAATATCTGAACCAACTTGAGCGCACCTCGATTAGTTCCACGAGGTACCTACTATCTTCACGAGCACAAATATCAAGTAACTCTATCCACTAAGGTTAGACAAATGACAGAAAAT
This sequence comes from Solanum medicagineum, assembly GCA_026153255.1. NCBI lineage: Eukaryota > Viridiplantae > Streptophyta > Magnoliopsida > Solanales > Solanaceae > Solanum > Solanum medicagineum. The sequence goes on along the minus strand of JAPFFP010000089.1, from coordinate 10,822,038 downwards.
ATCTTACGTTGTGCCTGCCTGTTAGAACCCGTATTGTGAAAATATTGGAGTGCTTGTGAAATGGAGACAAATGTTGCAAATTTCGAATAAGTCTGGATTTAAGCGTTGAGATTTCAAGTGAAATTGTTTTTTTAAAATAAATTATTTTTGGGAGTTAAGGGAACTCGGAAGTCCTTAATTGGTTCGATTTAATAAAGTTTGGG
>JAPFFP010000089.1:10796150-10807737 GCA_026153255.1 Solanum medicagineum | reverse complement strand
TGTATAAGATTCTTATGAACAGTCTTTATGGTAGGTTTGGTATGAATCCTGAAAGTACTGTAACGGAGATCTGTAATTAAAAACAATACGAGGAATTGATGATGAAGGATACTTTTCAATCTGCAGAGAAACTTATTCTTACTATATCCATATCTTTGTTCAAGGAAGCAATGGTGCAGTCTCTAACCAGATACGTATCCAACCTATCTATATATCGCTGAACTCTATCTAGTAGGATTTTATAGGCCAAGGAATAGGAAACAGAGGATTTTAGCAATTTTTTGTGGGTGTTAGCTCAGGGATTCAGGTGTTGCATGGTGGTCCGACGTAACTTTTCCTAAAAATCATATGACTAGGTCCGTAATGAGCCTAAGAAAAGGCACAGGTGGCCTGGCGGAGGAGGGAGACGCCTGGTAGGATTTTGTGGGCCAAGGAAAAGGAAACAAGCGATTTCTGCACTTTTCTGTGGGTGTTAGCTCATAAATTCTAGCGCTGCAGGGGGCTCTGGTGCAACTTTCTCGAAAAATCATACGAGTGGGTCCGCAACGAGCCTGGGAAGTGGCCCGACGGTGGTTGGGGACGCCAGATAGGTTTTATGGGCCAAAGAAAAGGGAATAAGCGATTTCGGCAGTTGTCTTGGGTGTTAGCACACGGATTCTGGCGCTGCAGGGGGCTTCGGTGCAATTTTCCCAAAAAATCATACGAGAGGGTCCATAACGGGCTCGGGAAGAGGCCCAAGTGGCCTACGGGCGGAGGGGGGACACCTAGTAAGATTTTTTGGGCCATGGAATAGGAAACAGGCAATTTTGACGATTTTCTGTGGGTGTTAGCATACGGATTCTGGCGCTGTAGAGATATCCGGTGCAACGTTCTTGAAAAATTATGCGAGTGGGTCCGCGACGAGCCCGAGAAGAGGCCTACAAGGGCCTGCATGGTACGGGACACCTGGTAGGATTTTATGGGGCAAGGAACAGGAAACATGCGATTTCAGTAGTTTTTTGTGGGTGTTAGCCCACAGATCCTAGCGTTGTAGGGACTGCGACGCAACTTTCTCAAAAAATTATATGAGTGGGTCCGCAACGAGCCTAGGAAGAGGCCCAGGTGGCCCAGCGGCGGGGGACGCGTGATAGCATTTTATGGGCCAAGGAATAGGAATCAGGTGATTTCGGTAGTTTTTTGTAGGTGTTACCCCATGGATTCTGGCGCTGCAGGGGCTCCAACAACACTTTCCCAAAAAATTATATGAGTGAGTCTGCAGCGAGCCCGAGAAGAGGCCCAAGTGGCCCGACGGCAACGGGGGACACCTCGTAGGATATTATGGGCCAACGAACAGGAAACAAGCGATTTCGACAGTTTTTTATCAGTGTTAGCCCATAGATTCTTGCCTGCAGGGGGCTCCAATGCAACTTTCCAAAAAAATCATACGAGTGGGTCCGCAACGAGCCCGGGAAAAGGCCTAGGTAGCTCAATGATGGCGGGGGACACCTGGTAGGATTTTATGGGCCAAGGAACAGGAAATAGGCGATTTTGGCAAACAGCCACAGATTTTGGCGCTGCAGGGGGATCCGGCGTAACTTTCTCAAAAAATCATGCCAGTAGGTCCGCAACAAGCTCGGAAAGAGGCCTAGATAGCACAATGGTAGGGGGGATACCTGGTAGGATTTTATGGGCCAAGGAACAGGAAACAGGAGATTCCAATAGTTTTTTGTGGGTGTTAGCCCACAGAATCTTACGTTGTAGGGGGATCCGGTGCAACTTTCCCAAAATATCATATGACAGGGTCTGTAACGAGTCCGAGGAGAGGCCCAAGTGTCCAGGCGGCAGCAGGGGACACGTGGAAGGATTTTATGGGCCAAGGAATAAACAGGCGATTTCAGCAGTTTTCTTTGGGTGTTAGCCCACGGATTTTGGCACTGCAAGGGAACTCCGGTGCAACTTTCCTAAAAAATTATACGAGTGGGTCCGCAACGAACCCGGAAAGAGGCCCAGGTGGCTCAACGGCGTTGGGGGACGCCTGGTAGGATATTTTGGGCCAAGGAACTGGAAGCAGGCTATTTCGGCAGTTTTATGTGGGTGTTAGCCTATGGATTCTGGTGCTGTAGGGGGCTCTGGTGCAACTTTCCCGGAAAATCATACGAGTGGGTACACAACGAGCCTGGGAAGAGGCTCAGGTGGCCCAGCTGTGGCAGGGGACCCCTGATAGGATTTTTTGGGCGAAGGAACAGGAAACAGGCGATTTTAGTAATTTTTTGTAGGTGTTAGCCCACGGATTTTGGCGCTGCAGGGGGCTCTGGCTCAACTTTCCCAAAAAATCATACGAGTAGGTCCGTAACGAGCCCAGGAAGAGGCCAAGGTGGCCCAATGGGGGATGACTGGTAGGATTTTATGGGCCAAGGAACAAGAAACAGGCGATTTCAGACTTTTTCTGTGGGTGTTAGCCCACGAATTCTGATGCTGCAGGGGGTCCAATGCATCTTTCCCAAAAAATCATACGAGTAGATCCGCAACAAGGCCGGCAAGAGGTCCAGGTGGCCCGCTGACGGTGGGTAAAAGCTGGTAGGATTGTATGGCCCAAGGAATAGGATATATATGATTTCAGAAGTTTTTTGTGGTTGTTATCCCTCGGATTCTGGTGATGCTGGGGGCTCCGGTGCAACTTTCTCGAAGAATCATACGAGTGTGTCACGGTAGGATTTTATGAGCCAAGAAGAAGGAAACAGGCGATTTCAGCAATTCTTTGTGGGTGTTAGCCCATGGATTATGGCGCTGCAAGGTGCTCCGATGCAACTTTCCTGAAAAATCATACGAGTGGGTTTGCAACAAGCCTGGGAAGAGGCCTAAGTGGCCCAACGGCGACGGGGGACGCCTGATAGGATTTTATGGGCCAAGAAATATGAAACAGACAATTTCAGTAGTTTTCTGTGGGTGTTAGCCCACAGATTCTAGCGCTGCAGGGGGCTCCCGTACAACTTTCCTAAAAAATCATATGAGTGGATCCGCAACGAGCCCGAGAAGAGGCCAGAGGGGCCCGGCGGCGGCGGGGGACGCCTGGTAGGATTTTATGGCCCAAGAAACAGGAAACAGACGTTTTCAATAGTTTTTGTGGGTGTTAGCCCATGGATTCTGGTGCTGCAGGGAGCTCCAGCGATATTCTTCTGAAAAATCATACGAGTGGGTTCGCAACGACCTCGAAAAAGGGCCTAAGTGGCCTGATTGCGGCGGGGGACGCCTAGAAGGATTTTATGGGCCAAGGAACAGGAAATAGGCGATTTTGGCACTTTTCTATGGGTATCAGCCTATGGATTTCGGCGCGACAGGGGGCTCCGGTGCAACTTTCCCGAAAAATCATATACGAGTGGATATGCAACGAGCCTGGGAAGAGGCTAGCGGCGGGGGACGTCTGGTAGGATGTTTGGGCCAAGGAACACAAAATAGGCAATTTTGACAGTTTTCTTTGGGTGTTAGCCCACGGATTCTTGCGCTGCAGGGGGCTCCGGTGCAAATTTCTCGAAAAAACATACGAGTGGGTCCGCAATGAGCCCAAGAAGAGGCCCAGGTGGCTATATTTCGGCTCGGGACGCCCTGTTGGATTTATTAGCTAAGGAACATGAAACAGGAGATTTCGGCAGCTTTATGTGGGTGTTAGCCCGGGATTCTGGCACTGCAGGGGACTCCGGTGCAACTTTTTCGACAAATCATACAAGTGGGTCTACAACGAGCCCGGGAAGAGGCCAAGGTGGCCCGCCAATGACGGGGGATGACTGGTAGGATTTTTATAGGCCAAGGAACAGGAAACAAGCGATTTCGACAATTTTCTGTGGGTGTTAGCTCACGGATTCTAGCGCTGCAGGGGGCTCCGGCGTAACTTTCCCAAAAAGTCATACAAGTGGGTCCGCAACGAGCTCGGGAAGAAACCCAGGTGGCCTGGCGGTGACGAGAGACGCCTGGTAGGATTTTATGGGCCAAGGAACAGGAAATAGGCGAATTCGATAGTTTTCTGTAGGTGTTAGCCCACGGATTCGGGCGCTGCATATGGATCCGGCGCAACATTTCCGAAAAATCATACGAGTGGATCCACAACGAGCCCAGCTAAAGGCCTAGGTGGTCAGGCGGCATTGGCAGAGGCCTGGTAGGATTTTATGGGCCAAGCAACAGGAAACAGATGATTTCGACAGTTTCATGTGGGTGTTAGCACGATTCTAGCGTTGTATGGGGCTCCGGCGCAACATTCCCAAAAAATCATACGAGTGGATCCGCAACAAGCCTGGCAAGATGCCCAGGTGGCCCAGAGGCGTTGGAGGAGGCATGGTAGGATTTTATGGGCCAATGAACATGAAACAGGCGATTTCGATAGTTTTCTATAGATATTAGCCCACGGATTCTAGCGCAACTTTCCCAAAAAATCATATGAGTGGGTCTGCAACGAGCCCGGGAAGAGGCCCGGGTGGCCTGACAGCGACGAGGACGCCTGGTAGGGTTTTATGGGCCAAGGAACAGGAAACAAGCAATTTCGGCAGTTTTCTGTATGTGTTAGCCCATGAATTTTGACGCTGTAGGAGGCTCCGGTGCAACTTTCCCGTAAATTCATATGAGTGGGTCCGCAACAAGCCCGGGGAGGGGCCCAGGTGACCCGATGGTGGTGGGGGACGGCTGGTAGGATTTTATGGGCCAAGGAATAGGAAACAAACGATTTCGATTGTTTTTTATGGGTGTTAGCCCATGGATTATAGCGCTGCAGGCGGCTCTAACGCAACTTTCCTGAAAGATCATACGAGTGGGTTCGCAAAGACTGGGAAGAGGCCTAGGTCACTCCGCGGTGGCGGTGGACACCTGGTAGGATTTTATGAGCCAAGGAACACAAAACAGGTGATATCAACAGTTTTCTGTGGGTGTTAGCGCACAAATTTTGGCGCTGCAGGGGGCTACAGCGTAACTTTTCCGAAAAATCATATGAGTGGATCCGCAATGAGCCTGGAAAGAGGCCCAAGTGGCTCGGCGGCGGCGGGGGACGCCTGGTAGGATTTTATGGGCAAAGGAATAGGAAACAGCCGATTTCGGCAGTTTTCTGTGAGTGTTAGTCCACGGATTCTGGTGCTATAGGGGACTTCAGCGCAACTTTTCTGAAAAACTATACGAGTGGGTCCGGAATGATCCCGGAAAGAGGTCCAGTGGCCTGGCGACGGCGGGAAACGCCTGGTAGGATTTTATACACCAAGGAACAGAAAACAAGCGTTTTCGGTAGTTTCTGTGAATGTTAGCCCACAGATTCTGGCACTGCAGAGGGCTCCGACGCAACTTTCCCGAAAAATTATACGAGTATGTCCACAACGAGCTCGGGAAGAGGTCCAGATGGCCCGACAACGATAAGGGACGCCTTGTAAGATAAGTTGGATGACTCATTATATTTGTTTGTTTAGAATCTCTTGTTTCTTTAAAACAAATTTTGTATGTTGCATAATATGAATTTCTCAACTTTTAAAATTTGTTAATTATAAGAAAGATGTAACTAGTATATCGTAAATGTGACTGTCAAAAGCTTTTTGACTCCTAATATTATACTTACGTTGTGAATGATATCCATATAGGATTCACACCACTTTGTTTTTTGTATTTTGGAATCACAAAATAGAAATTCAAAATTTTCTTTAATTTTTCATGTGAATAAACTTATGAATATTTTGTAAATATGGTTGTCCAAAACTTTTTCGGTCCAATTTTTTTTCTGTAATTATTTAGTGAATTGTCTTCATTGCATTTATTGGATCCATGAATAGGAATTTAAATTTTTCTTCAATTTTTCGTATGTATTAGCCTATACATATTATAATGACAGTTCAAAATTTTTTGAGCCATCTATAATTATTTAGTGAATGATATTCATAACTTCTATAGGATTCATGCCATATCTATTAATATTTAAGTGTCACGAAATAGAAATTCAGTATTTTTCTTAGTTTTTGTATGTATTAGCCTTTGAATATATCATAAATATTAGTATTCAAAACTTTTCACTTTTAATTTTGTATGATATCTATAATTACCTAATGAATGATATTCATAACTTTTATAGGATCCACGTCACTTTTTTAAGAATCACAAAATGAGAATTCAAATTCTTTTAAAAAAATCTATGTGTATTATTTTTTTGAATATTTTGTTAATATAATCATTCGAAGAATATATATACGCAAATCTTAACCATTAAGTTTATCTTTTTCTCTTATTTGGGAAAAAGTTCCTTTTCTTTGTTTTGATATAGAAAAAGAAAAGGGATAGAAGAATTAAATAGGAAATATCCATGTTATGCTCCCTAAAGCATAGACTTAATGGTTAAGGTTTTAAAAGATCTACTAAGAATCGAGAGCTATTATCGTAACTTACTTATAAAATAACACTCAATATATTATCGTTACTATAAATATAAAAATAGACTTAGCTAATTATTTAAAAAATAAAATGGACTACATTAGATACACCTAGTAACATCGTGTAAGCTACACTTGATACACGCAAAAATTGTCCTTGAAAATAATTTTTTTATTTGATTTATACCATACATTAATTAATTAAAATAATATTTAGATAAACAATATCATAATGTAAAAGTTCAACTCTATTCATTAATCAAAGGTCTCGAGACTTAAGTATAAAATTTTTTAATAAAAAATATTTTATCTGAAGGACTTACACAATACGAATCTAAATTAATTTGGACCGAACCCCACATTCCTGTATATAAGAAGCAACAGTGAGGAGTTTGGGCTGACTCATCATCATGCCCGCTCCTTGATTGCTTCTTCTCTCTTGCCACGTGGGTTGTTCAAGCAGGCAACAGTTCGATATACTTGCTTGTGCAGCTTAAAAGTATATTCATAATTCTTCATGGTTCTTTCGTTATAATTTATTTGTTTTACTTTTAGTAGTAAAAAATACTATTAATCATGATAATTACAGAATAATTATAACAACACATAAAATTGAGACTAAAAAAATATGCATATTGGTTGTTTGTTTGAGCAGTTTCCACTGAGCCAAGAAGAAATAATTTATTAACTTTTAATTTAATCTTTGCAAGATAATTGTATATTAACGTATCTATTTCAGCGATTTCATAATATTGATTTAGATGTTTCAATTATAATTTTACGATATCTTTTATAATATAGAAAAAAATCTATTAATATAACAAAAATAGATACTAAAAAATTAATTGATTTATATTGGGATCGTGCTAGCTGACGCTTTCACACAACTAGTCCTTTCTATAAATAGATGTGTCTGGCCTAGTTTACATGAGGATACTGCGCCGTTTCTATAGAAAGTGTTTTTTCCAGAAAATCGAATAATGGCGGTGGAAAGCGGACAGAGCTCCGCCGGTAGCGGCGGTGGCGGTGATATCTACCAATTACCGGAAGGCTGCATAGCGAACGTATTATCATTGACGAGTCCGAGAGATGCGAGTAGGTTATCGGTGGTGGCTACGATTTTCCGGTCGGCTGCTGAATCTGATGCCGTCTGGGACCGGTTTTTGCCGCCGGATTACCGTGATATTATTTCACGGTCTAGTGATGGAGCGGAATCGGTGAATGTCCGGTCGAAGAAAGAGCTTTATATCTATCTGTGTGATCATCCTCTTTTCATTGACGGTGGAACTAAGGTAATTATCAGATACTGTTTGGGTTTTGGTTTTTGATTTTTGATTTCAAGTTTTACTGATGTTGATTTCGTTGGAAATGATATTTTATTAATCTGGAATTGAAATGTCACCTTTTTTGGAATATTTTGAAATGGAATGCATTCGATCGATCGAGGATAATCAATCGAGAGATTACACAAAAGCTTATTATTAGTTCGATATTACATTCAACGTCGTGTTTGGTGAATTTTTTCATTTTTCTATAAGTATGTGGAGTTGATTTTACTGCACTCGAGCTGAGGTCTTTCGGAGAGAACCTCTTCACATTCACAAGACAGTAATAAAGTCTGTGTAATCATTGGATATGTTGTTGTGGATTTGATTTTGAGAGAACTTATTTTGAGTATGTTCATAGAGCAGTTTTGGTTTGGTTTGAAAACAATGATCGAGGAAATACGTGTTCAAGTTAAGATGCCAACAACAACATGACCACTATATTTCCACGAAGGGGTCTAGAGAGGGTAGAGTGTTATCCGAGGTTGTTTTCATATTGTTAGATAATACATTCTAAAACAAGGAAAAAGTTTGAAAAGCTTTCTATTTTAGTTAATACATTTTTTTGAATGTTTGATTTGATTTTGAGAGTGTTTTTTGAGTGTGTCTGGAGAGAAGAATTTGCTTTGTTTTGATTGAATAGCGAATAATTTCCTTGACAAGTAGATGATTGTGGTTTTCTATTTCTTTTTTCACTTGAGCAAATAGAGTAGGTTAAAGATTTCTTCTTTTTTTTTTCGATTATATAAAAGCTACAATGCAGACTGTGAGGTAATTACGAGAAGAAACTTATTGAATACGAGAATTATATTTATGTAAACATGCAGAAAGGTAGGTTAAAGATTTCTCTTTTTTTCCGATTATATAAAAGCTACAATGCAGACTGTGAGGTAATTACGAGAAGAAACTTATTGAATATGAGAATTATATTTATGTAAAACATGCAGTTGTGGAGTCATCATGTCCAATGTGTGTGAGTGAGGATCTGGTTGCAGTTGGTTGTTTTAACCTTATGTCGAAGATGGGAAGTTGCTCTGTATACTCATCAGACTACAATGTTGGAACTTTATATACTGCTGTGGATGTTTTTGACATTTTATGTTAAACAAATCAAAGCTTTCTCATGTAGCCATAAGCCATTAGTCCCTTTTCAACCTTTTATCTTTTGGAGATTATAACTTTATCACTAGTAACTACTCATGTAGTCACAGATTGTTGTCGTCTGATCACTTGCATCTTTGCTGCCACACTTTTGATGGCAAAGCTTTTGATTTTTGGTTCAGATGTGACATAGCTCTTTCTTCCTTGTTTCCTCTAACTTTGAACAACTGTTTGCTGGGCTTAGTTTTTGTTTCTTACTTGCTAAGTTTACTTCTGACTTGGTAATGATGAAATACAGAGCTTCTCATTGGATAAGTGCACTGGAAAGAAATGCTACATCTTAGCTGCAAGGTCACTTGCAATTGTTTGGGCTGACACTCCTAGGTATTGGAGATGGATTTCCCTTCCTGAGTCCAGGTAATTCAATCGACAAGTAGCTTTTATTATGGTTAGAGAAGTTGTCCTTTTTCCCCAACCTTTGATGTACTTGAATTGACGATTTGCATACTTGATATTTCTATCACATTGTAGTTCTAAGGATCACATATTTTGTGCCAAAGCACATAAGAGTAGAATCGATTTTTGTAAGATGTCATTTTGTCACACTCAACTCTCAAGTTGATCTATTGCAATGTTTTCATGACTAGGTTCTCAGAGGTTGCTGAGCTTCTTGACGTCTGCTGGTTTGACATTTCCGGCAAGATAAACACCTCTATGCTATCCCCTGACACCAACTATGCAGCCTACTTTGTGTACACAACGAAATCCAGGACCTACGGATTTGATCACCAAAGTGCTGAGGGTGCAGTAGGGATTTCGGGGCATGAAAGGAAACCACAGACTGTTTTCTTGGATCCAGAGGCAGCACGTAGGCACATGTACCAAATCGTTCCAAGGCGGTTAGGACTATTCAACCAGATGGCTGATATCCTGAGAAGGGAAGTGAATCGTCCACCTTCAGAAAGTGACGCGCAAGCACGATACCCACAGCAGAGAAGTGATGGATGGATAGAAGTTGAGTTGGGGGAATTCTTCGTCAAGAGAGGGCAAGATGTTGAACTCGAGGTGAGCTTGACAGAGGTGAAGGAAGGTAACTGGAAAAGTGGCTTAGTTGTTGAAGGAATTGAAATCAGGCCCAAGGAAGGGTAATGAACTTGAGATACTGAAAAAGTTCATTTGGTGTCTGTGCTTAGCCATTTTCGTATCCAATTTGTCTCACATGTGGCTGCTGAAATTTTGACCAAGAAAGTAGCAGATTTGCACCAAAGTTCATCAAGAAATTGGATCATCATATGGTCAACAAATTGGTGTAAAAATCTAGACATATGCATAGTGTCCTTAGCCTATTTTATATTCTATTGTGATCTGTTATGTTTCCTGTTATATTTTGGTCAATAGTCATTTGTGTTCAAATAAAATCTTGTGGAACTCAAAATTCTGTTTAGTAACTTTGTGGATGATATTCCTCCCATATGTTCATGCATTATGCTAAGAACCAGGTCCTCATTGCTCATATATAATGTGTTAGAAGGCATAACTATGTTGAGATATTTTGTCCATAACAAGGTACATCTTTGTGCCTATACAATAACAACATACCTAATGGAATTCCACAATAGAGGTTTGAGGAGGGTAAAATGTGCACAAATTTTATAACTACTTCACCGAGATAGAGAGGTTGTTATTGAAAGGCTCTCATCTCAAAAATATCATCACAAAATCTTGTGCCTATAAATTAGGGTAATAATAACAAGTGATAATAGTTAGGGTTGCCTGAAATGTATTTAAACTTCTAGTCCGCGTCTTGTCATTCTATTAGTGATAGAGTCAAGATTTTTACTAAGAGAGTTAGAAGTAGACACACAAATTAGTCTAAAAAAATTTGACATCTATTATATATACATAAAAAAAATTATTTTAATCGGTATAATTTTTTGCCGAGAAAATTCAGATGGACTCTCTAAATATAGAATAGCTCCGATCCTCATCCTACACTATCTGAAATTGTATTCAAACTTCTAGCTCCGCGTCCTACACTCACTCATCAATCATCAAACTAGAAATAAAAATATAAAACTCCACAAGCTGAAGTCATTGCTTATATCAAGTCTATGTTTTCATGTTTACTCAATTTACATCACTACAAATGTTATTGTTTTATTTGGTTTCGTGTTTCTTGGATTACTCTAATTGGCCCAAGTTGATAACTATTTTTACTGGATGATACGTGTATCTCTAAGTGGCCAGCAATTTTGGAGGAGATGAGAAAGAAAGGGATAGGTGAAATAATATATGAAACAAAGATAAATTTATAAAAATCATTAAAATGATAAGTTGCTATCAACTTGAGAAAAAGACCACTTTTTGGGGAATATTTCACCATTTTTGATGTATTAGTTCATAAATCTTTTTTGTAATATATTTCATCGATTATGTTTGACCTCAAATTTTGTGAAATCACTCATGACGATCGAATAACAAAATTTATTGATTTTATAGAATCGGCATTAATTTTATATATGCCGCTAAAGTATATATGCCGCTAAAGTATATCTCATAATATTTATATTGACGTCAGCACACGAAATAAAAAGTTTAAATGGAGTTTATTAAAGGTAAATAATTTCATACATATAATCTATTAATTTTATGAAACATGACTGACTTGCCCCTGTCTTTTCCATCAATCTTGGATGAAGCCAAAGATTCATTATTTTTGGGCTTTGGGGTATGATGGAATAAAGCAAAATGGCTCTTTAAACTATCTGCGCTTCTTTCAATTGTGAAGTAGCAGTT
>JAPFFP010000089.1:10785966-10796050 GCA_026153255.1 Solanum medicagineum | reverse complement strand
GGATATCTACTAGACGAAGCTTTCCACCAACTCAAGATATTGAAATCCTTGATCTTCACCACATCATCTGTCAAGTAGGACTCAAGTTCAGATTTTTTTTCACAATTTTCATCATGTTCCATATATCTCTCTCACTGAGCTTGCAACAAATCACTAGATTCATCTATAATGCAATTGTCATCTCCAATATCGTAATTATAATAAATATTTTTCATGTATAAAAAAATTTAAAAATTATATACATATAATGTCGGGTTGGTTTGGTCTCGGATTGACTTTTTTTAGTTAACACCAAACCAAATCATTTATAGTCGAGCTTTTTTTTACACCAAACCAAATCGAACTAACCCACTAATCGGGTTTTTTTTCCGGGTTGACTCGATTTGTTGGTTTGGTGCAGTTTGCGGTTTGATTCTGTACGCCCCTATTCGTGTCCATGAATTTTCCAGAATATTACAAATCAACTTCGTTTAACCCTCTAATTTTGTGAGTTTATTTGTGATGATGTAGTGAACAATACCCATTGTTTCTCGAGGATCAATGTGTGCTTTATTGAGTTTTTAGGTCACTAAAGAAGAATTCAGATTATCTTCGCTTTTCATATGTATTACTCTATGAATTTTTTAGTGTAGGACCGATCAAATCTTGAAGGTCGATTTATCATGATTATTGAACAATACTCATTATTTCTACAGGACCAATGTCTTTTTTTTATTTTTTTGGGAGTTTATGAATGACGAAGTAAGAATTAAGGAGTAGCTCAACTTACATGTTAATTATTTTCAGGATTTTATTATTATTCGTGAGGTTATTTTGGGGATATTTTGAGTTGATTGAATTTTTTGTTGTACAACCAACGAAAAAAGGAGGGGGAAATAAAAGATTTTCTTTTCCTACAACCTCTAGGAAAAGAGGTCCTCTCATGACATTCTGTTCTTTTATGTAAAGAAAAACTATAAAAATTATATCAAAATATTATCTTTACGTTGACCCTTTCTTGAACCAGAACTGGGGGAGGATGAGAGGAAAACGCCATTGCCAACCCTTTTCCTCCTCCTAATGTTTTTTATTCTTTCCCTTTTCCACCTAAAATTACAAACCTTTATGGACGTGATGGTCATGAATTCATGTATTTTTATTTTAAAGATTTTTTGGGATCTTGAGAGGAACAAGCTTGAATAAACAATTTTTAAAAAAAATTCTTGTACACTTTTCCTCCCTTTTTTCTTTCATTTGAGCTCCTTTTGTAAATAGAGACAATTCATATATTATTTCTTAAAAAGATTCTTTTTTTTTCTTAAGGGGATTGTGAAATTCTTTTTTGATCTCTTGAGAGGATCAAGAAGATGAGTTGCCTCCCCTGCTTCAAGAAAAAAGCCGAATCGCCGCCAGAGGAGGTGCCCATTGCTCATCCTAAAGAGATCCCAACCACCCCGCCAGCTCCTGGTATGATCATCTGTAACATCATACTTGAATTCTTCTTATAGGTCTTTGAAAGTTAATGAAAAATTCTTCTATGTATATATAATTTGATGTTTCCCTGCCCTTTTTGTTATTCCTCTTTAATGTTTTCATACACATACACACCAATAAGAATGAAAAAGGAATTGAAATGGTAGAAAATATGCTCATGCATCAACGGCAAGAGTTGTTTTCGTGTGACCAAGAGGCGACATGTTCGTGCCATAAATAAAAGCCTCTTGCAGAAGGGCAGGGTAACTAAGGTTGCATACAGAAGACCTAGTGTGGTCTAGCCTGTTTCCTTTTGGCTTGCCAACTCAAGTCATCATTTCTCCACTTTCCTCTATATTGCTCACACTCTCCAAAATGTTGCCGCACCCGCATTAGATCATCCAAAAAGGTGAAACTTTTGGAAGATCCGACATGCACGTGACAACATTTATTGAAGAATCCTAGCAACATTCATAGACTTTCCTAACTAGACAAGATGGTGTGCTACTACATGTATGCCTTGTGTAGCTTTCCTCTCACATGTAGACTTATGTTCACTTTCTCCATGTTTTTGGATTAACCGACCAGCTGAACCATTTCAAAAAGATAACGCTGTTGAATTCGGGAACAGCAATGCTAAGACATTCACATTCCGCGAGCTCGCGAGTGCAACAAAGAATTTCAAGCAAGAATGCCTGATAGGTGATGGTGGATTTGGAAGAGTGTTCAAGGGAACACTTCAAGGTGGAGAGGTAACATTTCCTTAAACTTTCTCCTTTCATCCTTGTTCTATCTTTTAATCTATTGAACAAGAATCTTTTTTCGGTGCGTATGGTATTACGAAAAATATTCTCTGCATAATGTTTTTCTCAAAATAAGCCACTTTCTGGTGTTTGGTTTTCACCAAAAGGGAGAAATGACTTCTCTCACTTTCATACTAAAGTCATTTCCCTTCACAGTTATCTCAACTTTTAACTTTATATCACCGTTTTAACCGTGTGCATATTACATCAATCTTTAATATCAAAAAAGATCATCATAACATTATTCAGTTTGCTAAGATTAACAATCTCCAATAAATGTCTTTTCCTGAAAAAGATTTTTCACTCTCTAACCAAACACCAGAAAATAACAGCATACCCAGTGTAATCCCACAAGATGGGATTCGGAGAGGGTAGAGTGTAAGCAGACATACCCCTACCTCGTGAAGATAGGGAGGCTGTTTGAGGAACACGGGAGAATATTTTTCAGAAAATAAGTCTTTCCGACAAAAAAACCACTTTCCGGAAAATGATTTCCGATATCATACTAAACACATCATTTGTTAAAGACCACCTATATTAAGGTGAAGAAAGATTTCAGTGTTGATGACTGGTTTTGTACCTGGATAGATTGTGGCGGTGAAGCAACTAGACAGAAGTGGAACACAAGGAAACCAAGAGTTCCTTGTTGAGCTCTCAAAGTTGACTCTCCTTAAGCACCCAAATCTGGTCAGTCTCATTGGATATTGTACTGATGGTGATCAGAGGATTTTGGTCTTTGAATACATGCCGAGGGGTTGCCTAAACGATCATCTGCTTGGTAAATTTATGCTATGTTGCTCGGACTGTCTAAAAATATTTTCCTCCAAAAATGCACTACTTTTGGAGGATTTGACGTGCATCTATTGATATTTTTGAAGAGTCTTGAGCAACTTATGCCCGCCCTACTCTTCCCTCTTTCATGTTGTCCTAAACTTTCTTGATTCTGTACTAACTAGTTTTATTACATTTCAGATCTCAAAGAGGATAAGGAGCCATTAGATTGGCTATCCAGAATGAAGATAGCTTTAGGTGCTGCTAATGCACTCGAGTATCTACATGAAACGGCCAAGCCGCCAATAATATATCGAGATTTGAAAGGCACAAACATTCTATTGGATAAAGATCTTAATCCTAAACTTTCAGATTATGGTCTTGCTAAGCTTGTAGGTGGAGGGAGTAAGACAAACATGTCACCAGTGATGATGGGAAATGGTTATTGTGCTCCAGAATTTGAAAAAACTGGTGAACTCACTTTTAAGTCAGATGTCTATTGTTTTGGAATTGTTTTGCTTGAACTTATAACAGGGCGTCGAGCACTGGATACTACAAGGCCAGCAGATGAGCAAAACTTAGTTGCTTGGGTGAGTATTCTCATTCTATCACAGAGTTCTTTTTATTTCTTTTTAAATCTCAAAGTTCTTGTGAAGGGGAGCCTTGCAAACAAAGGTAATGTTGTCTCCGTGAGACCTATAGATCATGGGTTCGGGCAAGTGGAGTCGGTCACTGATGCATGCATCAGGGTAGGCTGGTTACATTACATCCCCTTGGAGTGCGCCTTCCCTGAAACCTGAGTGAACATGGGTGACCTATAGATCATGACCATGAGTTCAAGCTGTGGAATCAGGAATCAAGCTTGCATCAGCGTAGGTTGCTTACGTTACACCCTCCTGGGGTGCAGCCCTTACCTGAACCCTGCATGAACAAGGGACGCTTCGTGTACCAGACTGCCATTTAATCTTAAAGTTCTTGTGTTTCTGTTTGACTAAAAACTAAAGGAAGTTTGAGTACAGTTCTAACTGGTCACCAAATGTATGTGACTTTAATAGGCACAACCCTATTTCAAGGATCCAAAGAGGTTCCCTGAATTGGCAGATCCACAGCTCAGGAAGAAGTTTCCTGTCAAAGGTTTAAATCAAGCAGTTGGGGTTACAGCAATGTGTCTTCAAGACGAACCAATGGTTCGTCCTTTGATTGGTGATGTTGTGGCTGCTCTTAGTTTTCTTACAATGCCCCAGGAAGATGAACCTATTCCTAGTTCACCTCCTGCTCCAATCCCAACGTCAAATATTGAAAAGTCAAGTTCGAATAACGAACATCAAGAGAGTTCAGAAGAGGAGGACCAAGGTTATTCAGATGATGAAGATCACGATTACTCCAATGATGAGTGTGAAGAGAGTAAGACTGACCAACAAAATGATGAAAAAGTCCACAAAAATCGCTCTCAAAAAGTTAGTGATAGACGACAGTCTCAGAAAGTTCATGACAATCAAGACGATGAGAAAGCAGGTTCAGATTATGGATATGGAAGTGAATCAGGATCTTCAGAATATGAGGAGGAAAATGGAAATGATAAACGACAAAAAGTGGCAGCAAAATCTGAAAAATACGGTTCGCGTTCAAGACAAAAAAGCAACGTGAAATCTCGCGCCAAAAGTATCCATGTTCCAAGTAGTTGAACATCCAAGAGATAATATTACAAGGAACCATAAAAAGAGTGCAAATTGTTGAATTTAATGAGCAATGTCAATTATGCTTGCAAACACAGAATGGGTTCAAGTTTAAGTCACATATAGAGAAGTCGGTTTGAGCAAAACACCAAGATCTAATGGAACAAGTGCTAGTACAAATTGCAAAAGTAAAAGCAACATTGACACAGTTATTGATTTTATCAAGGCAACACGCAGCTTACATTCTAATTATGTAAGTTTTGGCGCAGATTCAGGTAACAATGCAAATAGGAATCAGAACTTTAAAGTAATGGTTCAAATCATCCCAGAGTATATATTAGTAAAACATGTAACTGTACCTTGTAATTAAATTTTTTTTCATATTTTCATTTTGACAAACTTAATTTATACATTTTGGCTATGAGCTTTTTGAATAAGTCGTTTAACTACAAAATATGCGGCTTGTGCACAGAGATCTCAGGCCAATAAGCCACAAGCTCAAAAGGCATCCTTGTACCAATATCGTTTCGGCTTTACTAAGCTAATAAGTTTACTATAGTACTCTCTCTGGTTCAATTTGTATGTCTAATTTTGGGCATAAAGTTTTAGAAAGCAAGGAAGGCTTTTGAATCTAGTGTCTAAAATTAAAGATATGTAGAATGTACCAAAATGTCCTTTAAACTTGTGGTCTAAAACATGGCCAAAAAAGGAAGGAGACTAAGGGGGTGTTTGGATTGGTCTTTTTTAAATTGACTTATAAGTTTAAATTTTCACTTTTGACTTTTCTTTGTACTTTTTCAGCTTTGAAAAAGCACTTTTTTGTGTTATCTAAACACTAATTTAAAAAAGGCTTAAAAAGCCAAAAGCCATTAAAAGTAAGCCAATCCAAACACTCACTAAATAGGAAAGTAAGACAAATAGATTGAAACAAAGGGACTAGTAGTTTTAAGTTGCATCAAACAAGCTAATAAGTTTATTATACTAGTAGTTTCAGGATTTGATTTTTCATTTATGCAAGAAGAAATATATTAAAAAAGCAAAAAATAAAGAATAAGATGACCTGCAAAGTATATAAATGTCATTAATCAACAAAGTGTGTCTGCTTATATTTAATTCTAGCTAAAGCGGTTCATTTCAATGTAAACATAAACGAGTGGCTTCTCAGAAGTATTTTTAGGACTTCAAAATCTCATATGCACAATCTGTTTTCTGTACATAAAAGGAGGGAGATTGCATGTACTTTTTAATGGTAATTTATCATCGGTATAAAGAAGGATGGAGAAAAGGGTAACAAAATACACAGAACACATGAAACTAAAGGTGTGTGACCCCTACCCGAAAAAAATGAATATCTATTTCAGTTACCAGTAAACTCATAACTTCAACTAGCTAAAAAGTAAGGCAACTTGATCCAAGATATTCTTACTGTGCTTGTAGATGTTTCATTTTTCAAACGGATAGTGAATTTTGAAACATAAGCAGCCATCGTAGAGTCATATCAGCTGAACAAGCTACTCAATTGAAGCTACAAGAGCACCACTGATCCTTCACTTCGTTTGTCATCGCTCTTTCTGTAGCCATCCAAGCTGCATGAAAGCCGTATATTTACAGAAAGGAGAATATAAACAATACTCTATGTGCGGATCGAAAAAAATAAATACCTTCCAAGCATACATCCCCAGAAATGCTACAGTATCTGCTGACCAAACCACAGCAAATGACTTCAAGAAGAACGGGATTGTAACATTAAGCAAGGGAACGAGGAGAAAAAGATAATTGAGAACTTCTTTCTCATCCTTCGAGCAGTCTCGAGCCCGAAGGGAAGGAATAGCTGCAACAACAGAAATTAACATTTGAGTTCAAATTTATAGCTAAATTGAAGGAATAGGAGCATGAGTACAAATTAACTTTCTACACCTATAAGGATATTTATTTTTAAAATGCATATATACAGTCAAAGAAGGGGAGCCTTGGGAGTAACGGGTAACGTTGCTGCCATGTGACCAGGAGGTCACAAGTTCAAGCCTTGCAAAACAGCCTCTCGCAGAAATGCAAGGTAAGGTTACGTACAATAGATCCTTGTGATCGGGCCCTTCCCTGGACCCCGTGCATAGCGGGAGCATTAGTGCACCGGCCCCTTTTTTATATATATAGTCAGAAGTTCAATATATTAATATGTGTCCTTACATATCTGTATCAATCAAGGTAGGTTGATCATTAATATGAATTACATTACAATAACTTATACCTTTTTAAGCTAAAGGTTACTTTCACATTCACCATCGAGACTAAAGTGTATAATAACACAAAATGTTGACACCATTTACTATCTGAAGGAAGCAACATCAAATTTCAAATAGTGATCAACTAAAGCTGCAAATGGAACTTCAGATTATAGTCCTCTAATAGAGAAAACAGTAGAAGGAAAACGAAATGAAGCAACGGGTAGACAAACGATACATATCTACTTCACAAAAGAACTTTATATCACTCATAGAGCAATATTCTTATCTGTACTACTACTTTGGGGGAAAGGATTAGTTGTATAAATCAACATCACTTACTAAACATCCATATGGACCACATTCCCATTAGTCTCCAGATGTCGGGTTCAGTTGACGGGAATATGAGATTGAAGGACAGAGCTCCACCTATCAACATTGAAGCATAGCCTTGCACTTCAAAAACAGTGTATAAAACAGTCCCAGGTTTCGCAGGGTTTTTTGTAGCAGTGGAAGCCCTTGGTGCAAAAGTTGAAGCAGTCTTTAGAACAGCCTGGAAGAGAGCATTTTGAAGTCAACACACATATAATTAGCAATCATATTTGCCCAATTATACAGAAAATTTAAAATGTAAATTTAGCAGCTACTTTAAAATGAAAGCAGGATTCATTTAGCCGACCCAACTTGTTTATGCTGAGGTGTGTTTGTTGTAATTTTAGAAAGCACCATCGTACGCTTGACATTTTTGAAGCTGGTTGGAAGACAACTACAATCTTTTTAAACTTTTTACCAAACTACCAAATGGATCATTTCTAATGTCCTCAATGATGAATCCTCCTGCAAATCATACTATTGGACCTCTAATTTATGCTACTTCTAGTCATAACAAAATGGACCATGCGACTGACTTAACTCCAAAATCTAGTTTTGTATCTTTCAAAGAAATCACTATAATTACACTATTTTCACACAGCAAGCTTACTTCAAGCATTCCATAAGCTTCGAGTGACTTTTATCTTGCCTCTTCAACAGAACTAACAAGTCACTTGAAGCTCTGCCCTGTGCTTTTCCCTGTGTTCTCTTCTTCCAGTTGCTCCCCACCCCATTCCCCCAATAGCCAATAGGCAGAAAAAGGTTGCAGTCAATTTCCCTTCCCATTATAGTCAAACAAAAAACTACCATACACACCTTTTGCCAGCAAGCTACCCTCACCTACCTCATCAATAGGCATTTCAATCCACCCACGCACGAAATCAGATAGATTACTCTACTACAGTTAGACAATAAAAGGGACATGCTTGAAAGAATTTCATTAGTTCCTTCCACCTCTGAAGTAATTCTTCTGTAATATAAGCATTGTCTTATTGCCATTAATTTAAGTATGCTCCTTTCTAATAAAGGATCATGTTTGTAAATTATACAAGTAGGCAAAACACAAACACTCATTCCATTTCAATTTGCTTGCCTTACAAGTAGAAAGGAATGCCTCTTCACCTTTTTGATAGCTCTTAATTTCAACTTCTCCAAATGACATATTAAAAACTATGAGATAAAAGGATATTCAAGTACATTTCCATCCATCATCTATGATTAGGTTGCGAAAACTTCTGGATAGGTATCCTGAATTCTTTCTGGTTAAGGAATCTTTTCCTAGTTGCTCTGGAACAATTAGGGGATTCTCCTCAAGAAATACCGGATTCAGCTTCTGGCGGCAACATGCTTGGTTAAGTCAATACCAGACAATCAAATTGAAACTAAGCATATCAAAATTTAAAAAATGGGATAAAACTGAGTTAAAAAAAATACATAAATATCTCACCTTTTTGAGTTCCTTATCAAGAACAGTACTAGGACCAGCAGAAGTAGAATTTTCCCCTCTTCTTTCTTCCTCCTCCTCATTACTTTTGACAATAACTCCATCACTCTTTTCTTGAATTTCCTCTTTGGGGTCTTTAACTACTTGTTTATCCAACTCATTTGAACTTGCAGAAACACAACGTTTGCAACTTTTCCCACTAATCAATGGAGATTTCAAGAACCCATTTTTCTGGGGTGAGAGAAAATTCAAGATATGGGGGTTTAAAACTGATGCTGACATTGTAAGAACTGAATTCATCTTTGGAATTTTTGTACAAAAATGGGTTTTTTATGTCTCATGTATAGTATAGTATAGGAGAAGTGTCAATTTAATTTGTGGCTCCAAATGACTCTTTTAGTACAAGGCCAATTAGACCAAAATTTAGAGTTTTAATAAAACATAAATAAAAATGAGATAAGAAGTATTGATTAATATATGACACTCAACATGGATATTTAAAGAAATTAATTATTTTTTAAAAATATACATTTTATTTAAATTATTATGTGTTTATATCTTTTACATGAATCATTACCATCTGTTTATTATAATAATACACTTCAAAATCAATGAATTAACTAGCATGTGAATAGATTTTTATGGTCAAATTAAGTTGTCATACATTTTTTGGTGATCGTATTCGAAAATTTGATGGTCTGATTAGTTTTAAAGTGTATTTTGATAAATAATTATTGATAATTTATATATAGAAAAAAATAAATATATGATAATTTAGATATAAAATTTTTAAAAAGACCACTTTAAAAGATTTTTTTGACTATTATTTCAACAATAATAGTGCACGCAAATCATTATCTAATAAAAATCATATTGGTGAGAATATAAGTGGATATATCTTTCACTTATACTTTAATGATAAGCAATACATCTTCAAATTGTATTTCATTGTCAAACTACTTTTTCTGATCGTTTAGTAATTCTTTCTAAAAGATGAAATTTGATAATATAACAAATAATCACAAGTGAAATTTTAAAAGTTTGTATTAATATTTATTGTTTTTTTAATTATATATATATGCTAAACGTAGTTATTTGTTTATTTCATCATTCTTTCAACATATATAAAACCAAAAAACAGGGAGATAAGACTCATCCCTTTGTGGTCTCCCAAACACCCATGTGCACCCAAAAAGAATAATAAAATATATTTTAAAATTTATATATATATTTTTTTAATATTTGAGTAGATTCCTATACCTTTTGAAATCTTAATTTACAAAAACAAATTAAAGTAGTGGCTCTAACTTTTTTAAAATTCTAAAAAATATAATCTTAATTTAT
>JAPFFP010000089.1:10772865-10785235 GCA_026153255.1 Solanum medicagineum | reverse complement strand
AATCTTAATTTACAAAAACAAATTAAAGTAGTGGCTCTAACTTTTTTAAAATTCTAAAAAATATAATCTTAATTTATATTTGGTCTTTCTTCTTTTATATCAACTAAAAATAAGCCATTCAAGAATATGCTCAAGAAACTGACATTTCTACAACAAAAAATCAACTGAAAAGAACTTACAGGTGAGTTTTCAAACTTTTTGAACTTTGTATATACACTTATTTTGTGTAATATTAGATTGAGATGAGCTTAAATAACGCGATATGAATTCATATAGTTGACTTTTAACTTGTTTGTTTTTTTACAAGTTCAAAGGGGTCAGATTTACTCAATTTATATTCTCTATTTTATTAACATCTTATGTGGATGGCACGGAATTCAAGAAAGAAAGGTTTTTAGAATTCGTGGTAGAGAATAAGAGATAAATATTGTATTGGGATGAAATGAGAAGGTGGTTAATCTAATAATGCTTGGACTCTGTTTTTGAAGAATCCAGAGCGTATTTTTAAGAGTCCGAGCAACATAGTTCATAAACAAACACATGAGATGTAGCAGTCAGTTGCAGGAGAAATGAGGAAAACAGAACATGTCAAATCTTGACTGGCTTCCGATTGGTTCGTATTTAGCTAGCATTTGACCATAAATTCTGAGCGTAATTTTTTGAAAATTTATCTTCTAAGATCTGTTTGACTACTTGTTGGGGCTTGCCCTCAAAAAAATTTGAATATTTCCAAGTAAAATGCATTCAAATTCCAAAAAGTATTTACACACTCAAGTCACTTATAAGGTGAATCATTCAACTAGGAGTGTCATCCGACACCATTTGAACAAGAATATGCATTAAATATCCGGTGAAATTTCACTTGTATACCTAGTCTTACCCTTACGTTTTGTTTCGGATAGATCTTCAACTCAAGTAACGATGGAGACAAAAAAGGTCGAAGGTTCGGAAACTCTAACACTGAAATCCAAGCTACATTGTGATAATAGGCTGACACTGCTTATGAAGAATCTTGTGTCACGAGTGTCAAAAATACTAACTCTTTCCCGTTACTACTGGCACCAGAAAAATGGAAGGAGAAGAAAACATAAAGCCTCATGCCATAATGATACCAGCACCACTACAAGGCCACATTGTACAATTCATCAATCTAGCAATAAAGCTTGCATCAAAGGGTCTCACCATAACTTTTGTCAATACACATTACACTCATCAGAGGTTGATGAAAGCTCAACCAACCTCTCCGGATTACAACATTTTCTCGGAGGCACAGAAGTCTGGCCTTGACATACGATACACAACGATAAGTGATGGTTTCCCACTGAGTTTCGATCGAGTGGGGAACCACAATCAGTACATGGAAGGGTTGTTCCATGTTTTCTCAGCACATGTGGATGATCTTGTTCAAAATCTTGTCAACTCTAACCATATTCCTCCAGTTTCTTGCCTCATTGCTGACACTTTCTTTGTCTGGCCATCGGAGATTGCCAAGAAATATAATCTTGTTAACATATCATTCTGGACGGAAGCAGCTTTGGCGTTCACAAGCTACTATCATATGGACCTCTTAAAAATAAATGGTCACTTTGGTTCTCAAGGTAACCGCTCATCCCTGTAACATTTTTGTGTCATTAGCTCAAGTTGCATTACATTGATACTGTGTTAAAATTTCAACTGTTCAACAGATAATCGTGAGGATACAATAGATTACATACCAGGTGTTGAAGCTATTGAACCAGGAGATCTTCCTTCATACATTCAAGATCCCGAGCCATGGAGTACAATGCACCGATATATATTCAAGTCACTTGAAGATGCACGGAAAGCGGACATGATAATCTGCAACACAGTACAAGAGGTAGAGTCCTCAACAATATCAGCTCTACAAGAGAAGAAGCCATTCTATTCACTAGGACCAATTTTCCCAAATGGCTTCAGAAAAAGCGCCACTCCAACGAACCTATGGATGGAATCAGACTGCACTCAGTGGCTAAACAGTAAGCCAAAAGGTTCAGTTATGTACATTTCATTTGGAAGTCTTGCAAATGTTAGTAGACAAGATATTCTTGAAATGGCCCATGGACTTCTCCTTAGCAGAGTTAGCTTTATTTGGGTGGTTCGTCCTGACATCACATGTTCATTAGAAAGTAATCTTTTGCCGCCAAGATTTGAGGACGAGGTAAAAGACAGAGGGTTAGTGGTGTCATGGTGTAGCCAAATTGATGTACTTTCACATCCAGCTATAGGAGGATTCTTGACACATTGCGGGTGGAATTCAGTTTTGGAGAGTAGTTGGTGCAAAGTTCCAATGTTGTGTTTCCCTATATTCACCGATCAATTTACAAACAGGAAACTGGTTGTTAGTGAGTGGAATGTTGGTTTTGATCTGAGCAGTGGAAGAATCCTCACAAGACAGGAAATTGCGCAGAAAATAGACTCTTTCATCACTGAAGCCAAAGCATTAAGGATTAATCTAGAGGAAACGAGGAAGAAGCTCGAAGATGCATTATCTGAAAACGGATCTTCTGGAACAAACTACAAACAATTAATCTGCGACATCAAGTCCAAAATTCAGCAGAAAAGCAAGAGTAACAAGACAGTATGGTAACTATACCAGATATGTTGATTGGACTCTTGTCACATGCATGTCAGGTCCAGTGCATTTTCGGAGAGTCCAAGCAGGAAGAAAGAAAGAAACATTTGTACTGGAATGATTCATGTAACCAATTCCAGCTTATATCAAATTGAACATTGATTTGTGCACGAGTATATTACTAATTCACTATAACAATAACAATATACTTTGTGAAATGCCACAAAGTGAGGTCACCTCACCTCACCTCTACCTCGAGACACAGATCTCACCCCTACCTTTAGACCCTCACTTCAAGTGAAGTAAATCTAAGGGAAGCCACAATAAAGATAAGTAATGGAAAAGAATTCAAATTTTGCCTCCAACATTTTTGGAGAATGAAAGATTCAAATTTATACATTTGTATATGGTACTCATTATTTATTCTCACTTGTCCACTATTTAACTCCACACAATTAACTCTTAATTTTAGACTTTTTTTCAATATTGAAAACAATTAAGTTATTCAAAGTTTGAGATTACATTGAAAATTATGATTTCACAAAGGATAATAGTGAAAAATATAACTTAAATTTTATTTTTAAATTTTTTTCAAACATCTATATATTACCTTATAAATTAAATTAAAATGAAATAGAGAGAATGGTATTTACTGATAAGGATAAAATATCAATATTGATAATTACAACTTACAAGTCTCATTCAACATTATCGATAAGTCACACTCATTAATTGATATTTATAAGTCACAAACGTTAATGACTATTTATTACAGGTTACATTTAATTAAAAAAAAACTCAGATGATAAATATTTCTCACCTTTAATCTAAGATGGTAGTGAGAATAAAATAAATAAAATCTCTAAGAGAGGAGTAAAAAAGATAAATAGTAAGTAGCTATATTTAATAACTATTAAGCAATTATATATACTCGATACAATACAAAATTAAAGACAAATTTGTTATGAAACACTTTAAACTCTATGCATGATTATTTTTTTTATGATTATGATATTCGAGTCAGCTTTTACGTATCTCAACTCATTTCACGTGATACTTATTACCTACCTCTAAGATTAGGACAATGAGAAGAATCACTAAAAAAATTTTCTTCACTATAATTTGAACCAAAATTTTATATTCTCAATCATTTTATTAATCATTAATCTTTTTTTAAAGATGAATATAAATTAAAACACAAAAAAAAGATATAGAAGAAAATAGAAAAATAAGTAGCAAATTCAACACAAAACCTTCCAACACTTTATATAAAGTGTTGTTCAAGAAAAATCAAAATATAACCAAAGTCTGCTCCTTTTTCTGCAACACAGTTTCGATTCATCGTTTTCTTTTCCTCAGTCCCATAATGTCTGTAAGTTTTTCTTAAACCTGACTGTTAACCCAGCTTTTTTTTTTCTTCAAGATTTTATATATATATTATAGATTAAACAGCAAAAAAGTGAAATGGGGTTGAATAAATTGATGTGTAGTTGATTGTAGAGATGAAAAAACAACAAAAAATTGAAATGGGGTTGAAAAGATTGAGGTGTAGTTGATTGATTGTATGATTCTTGATAAGAATTTTTTGAAAAATTGAATTTTTTTCTATTAGAGTTGGTTTTCTGGACCTAGATTTTATGCTGGAATTTTAGATAGTAGAGATTAAAGAAGCAACAAAGTGAAATGGGGTTGAATAGATTGAGCTGTAGTTGATTGTAGAGATTAAAAAACAACAAAAAATTGAAATGGGAGTGGATAGATTGAGGTGTAGTTGATTGATTCTTGATAACAACTTTTTAAAAAATTGAATCTTTTTTCTTTCAGAGTTGGTTTTCTGGACCTAGATTTTATGCTGAAATTTTAGATGGTAGAGATTGAATAAGCAAAAAAGTTAAATGGGGTTGAATAGAAAATTGAATCTTTATTATCAAAGTTGGTTTTCTTCACCTTGATTTTGTACTGAATTTCAGATAGTAGGGATGGGTTCGAATAGATTGAGGTGTAGTTGATTGATTATGTGATTTTTGATGAAATTTTAAAAAATTGAAATCCTTATTACTTGAAACGGAGTTTAAGAAAGTATAGAAGACTTTTGAATTTGTGATTTTAAACTAAAGATATGTATAAAGTACCAAAATGTTCTTTAATGTTGTGGTGTTAAATATGTTACGTGGAAAGTTGAATTAAAGAGTTGTCAAAAAACAGAAAAGAGATATTCTCCTTTTAAGCAGACTAAAAAGGAAAATAGGACAAAAAATTGAAACGGAGATAGTATTAGATATTGTGAATATATATGAAGAAATGAAAAGGGTTATGGCTGAATGAGCACTTTGTATCACCAACTTCAGCTAGTTTGCGATTCATGGCAGTCCATTTGATTTTGATAAAGATATAGATATAGATATAGATGTGCACTATTGAAGTTTACTTTTTGTAGTGATTATCTGTTGGTTATTTTGGTGTGTATAAACAGATCTAGGCATTGTTGATTGTTTGATTTTAAATGAGATAAAAAACTGAAATGTGCATCATCATAGTTTTTATATGTACCTAGCTTTTATGTAAAACTTTTAGATGGTTGATATGAAAAAACAGAAATTGGCTCGATTATAGTGGAATGAACGGAGATGATTTGTGTAGACAGCCCTAACTTTGGGATCGAGGTGTAAGATTGATTTGGTCAAGATAAAGAAAGTGAAATATGTATTAATAAAGTAGTGGGTTAATGACTCTGTTTGGTCTTGACGATGTATATGTATAGATCTTTGAGTACAATGGAAGTGCACTAGTAGCAATGGTGGGAAAGAACTGCTTCGCTATTGCTAGTGACCGGAGACTTGGAGTGCAGCTGCAGACCATCGCCACTGATTTTCAAAGAATTTACAGAATCCATGATAAGGTGTTTATTGGCCTTTCCGGGCTGGCTACAGATTCTCAAACACTGTAATTCCTAGTCCCTTTTTCCTTCATGTTTCTTTTTCCGTTGCTCTTTGTATTTGTCATCCTTAGTATATATGCTTTTCTGCTAATTGAATCAAGATTTTACTGAAATCAAGGTCAATTCAAGGATACGTATCTTTGTTTTTCAAGAAGAGAAATAAACTTCATATTAACTACAAAAAAAAGAAACGAAAGAAATAAACTCATTGTTTTTATCATTTCTCATAATCCACCATGCATATTAGAAGTAGAAACAGTTACCTATGTCAAAAAACATAATCTACCATGCATACAGTAGGGCATTAGGGAAACCCTGTCCGTACATTAATAACCAAAATATAAGTACTTTCAGTACAACAACAACATACCCCGTGGAATGGGGTCTGGGGAGGGTAGAATGTACCCAGACCTTACCACTACCTCATAGAGGTAGAGAGGTTGTTTCCTGGAAAATATAAGTATTTTCAGTATTTCATCAAAATGTATTTTTAAGAAAGAGAACAAAACTTTAAGGGAATGAATAAACTCGTTCAATGTACAAAAGATATGAGATGCGAAAGTGCACTATGCAATTTGACCTGGTACCTTGATGGCGTAGAAGTTGTGTGCTGCTTTTTTTTTTTTTTTTTGAGGGATGTGGGATGGGGATGGGGTATAGGCCTGTAGCACATTCTCTTCATTGGTTTGATTTAATGTGCTTATGATTGGGTTTCATTTCTCAAGGTATCAGCGGCTAGTGTTCCGTCACAAGTTATATCAGCTTAGAGAAGAGAGGGACATGAAGCCGGAGACTTTTGCCAGCCTTGTATCCACTATGCTATATGAGAAAAGGTTATTTAACAATTTATATGTCCTATGATGTTGTTAACATTTCATAGCTGGTTTTTGCCTGAAGATGACTTCATCTCAGTGTTGACTGTTGTACTTGCACTTTTGGTCTAGTAATTTGATAACTATGGTGAGTGAAGATATACTCATTGTATTTGTGTTTTCTAAAGCCGGGCCTTCAAGAGTTATACTACTTCTTTACCACTTTGACATCCAAAGTAGGAACATATATGTGGTAGATATTGCATTTGTGTTGATGTTTTCCAATGACTTGGTACAAGATATACTCGCTGAAATCAGTTGCAAGTAATTGGAAACGTTGACAGAATAGAAAAAATCTCTCCTCTATGTACTCTTTTCATATATTGTCTTATTTCATAGCTTTTCATTATATACATGAAACTGATACTTTACCTACTGGCTCTTCTGATCTGCTTTACTTACTGTGTCCAATCAAGCTGACAAACATCTCATATAGGCAATTCGTTGCTTGATCTTGACATAAATCCAGGCTTCCTGATGTTTTTGACAAAAATTTTGAGGCTGTAAATTCACACCACCATTTTGAACTTGATTCATTTGACAATCCATTGCGTCTTTGTTTATTTTTTCCTTTCATCCATGAGCGTGAGAGACGTTTGCGATTAATATCTCAACTCAGTTGCTGCCTTGTCCTTGCTTCTTCTGTCTCTTTTATTGGAGAAACCTATTGTGTGTGTGACTGCATGTGTGTCTGGCGATATTGTCTAATGAATTTGTTTATTGTCTAGATTTGGTCCATACTTTTGCCAACCTGTAATTGCTGGATTAGGAGATGATGACAAGCCCTTTATATGCACGATGGACTCTATCGGAGCAAAGTATGTTGAGTTTCTTTCTACTTCTTCAAGTTAATTTTTGGAGGCTTGTGCACCTTGTAGATTTTTCTTAGGATGTTTTGCTTATGATATGGCTAACTGGACATCATTTACAGGGAACTTGCTAAAGATTTTGTCGTTGCTGGTACTGCCTCAGAATCTCTGTATGGTGCATGTGAGGCCATGTTCAAGCCCGACATGGTTTGTTATTCATATCACTGTAATTTGATATAATGTTCCATAGTCTAGCTCAAATTTTGAGAATGTCTGGCCACTGTTACGGTTCAGATCTTTCACTCCATAGTCTTCTTACATGCTTTAAAACAAAAAAATTTTTGTTATCATTTCCTTGCCGTACTTCCACTGTTATAAGTCATGCATGTCTGATACTTGAGTTTATGGATTCTTATGTATGCAACACTACCATTTCAGGAACCAGAAGAATTGTTTGAGACCATCTCTCAAGCGCTCATATCATCAGTAGACCGCGATTGTTTAAGTGGTTGGGGAGGACATGTTTATGTTGTGTAAGCATTCAGCTGCCCCTTTCTTTGATTTGTTTCCTTAGACAAATGACTGATTTTATAAAAACTCCTATATAATGCTTAAAATCATCAAGTCAGTCATTTAAAATACATAAGAAGGATTAACGAGTTTTAGCAGAATGATATTCTCAAAATAGAAAAAGGAGGGAAAAGAACAAAGCAAAGAAAAGTGCTGATCTTTTTGGAGTTTCCAGCTTATTTCATGAATTAGTACCACACAAAGGTTGCCGAATCATAAGTGAGTCATTGAGTGAATAGTTTTTCGCCAAATCAAGGACTTCTGATGCCATTTGCTGCACCACTTCATGTAAAGCTACATATTTTTAAGTCGAGTGTATCAGAGTACTAAAGTAACAACCTCTCTACCTTCATATGGTAGGGGCAAGGCTACATACGCACCACCATTCCCAGACTCCACTAGTGGGATTACACAGGGTATGTTGTTGTTGAATGGAGCACTATAGTACCAAACTTTAGTGTACTCCACCTTTTATTGCCTTTTTCTTTCCTTTTCTCTTTGGCTTCAATTGGATGGGAGCTTTGGTAAGTATAATTATGGTACCTGTGTTGGTATGGGGTAGCAAGTATTCGGTGAAATAGTCAAGATGAGCATAAATTGGCCCTTACATCATTGTATTAAAAGAAACTTCATTATATACTATCAGCTAAAGCAAATTAATTGCTCGATCCTCGGTATCTTATTTTCTCTATACTCTTTGTTGTTGCAGTACGCCGACAGAAGTGATAGAGAAGATCTTGAAGGGAAGGATGGACTAGACAACAACTTTTCATTTAGGTGTCTTGTACTTGTTCATTGCATTTTCCTGGAAAAGACATTCCTTTTGTGATGAATAATCCCATGTTTATGTTTTGTATTTCTAAGTTATCAAACTTTCGTGGAAACAACCTCTTGCAGAAATGTAGGATAATGTTACGTACAATAGATCGGCTTTGTGATCTGATCTTTCTCTAAACCCTGCACATCATGGGAACCTAGTACACCGTGCTGACTTTCTAAGTTATTAGACTTTTGTCTGAGCACTTTTAGCCTATCAGGCACCAGTTATTAAATAGAGTGATGAAAAGGACTTATGATTTCATTCCCAATTCTGAATTCATTTGTTTTCAAGAAAATACATTAAACTAGGAATTTTGTCCTTTCAGTGATGGATATATAGATGGTGGGTGGTTTTCAAAAGCAATTTTTTTGCTTTCAGAAGGCAGAGGCAAGGTCTGCGTACACCTTATACTTCTAAGATTCGATTTTGTGGGATTACATTGGGTAGATTTTTAAAGAAAAACCAAGTATACACTACAAATTGTTCGATCATTACTGTGTTGTAAAAACAAATGCTATTTGTGATTTTCATACAAAATTGGTTGAGGTCTTTCATCGATCATTAAACTTTGAAGAAAATAGATATTACAATTTGGGCCTCTTACTACATCTGTATCTCGAACTTTGTGCCTCAATAACACAAGTCCAACCACCACATAATATAAAGGATGTCTTTCAATAAACATATACAAGTAGTATAAACAATGATAAGTTCCACTCATGATCAAATCTGGTACCTCTAATTTATTTACCTTTTCCATAAATATTCATTGAAATATTTACTTGATAACATCATATGTATATTATTTTGTACATTTAGATACAATATTATTGCAAATTTAAATTCACTTAAAAAAGAAACTAAACTATACACAAAAATTTGAAATGAATTTTTCATTCTTCTTTTTGCTTCCATTCAAACCCTATAAACCTACAAGGAGAATACCTTATTTTGTATTCAGAAATAGTCTCTAATTTAGGTGACCAAATTTGCCCTTTTGGACCAACTAATTGTTCATAATGTTTCTTTAATTCTGGTGTATTACATAAAAACTTACCATAATCACTAGGACTTGAACTTGTAATAACATTTTCTTGATCTTCATTTCCTCTTGTAAGTAGCTTAATTATGAACTCTTGTGACACTTTTATCAAAACCCTACCGTTTTCCGCCTTAACATACTGAAAAATAGGGTTCCTAAAGCTGACTGGAGTTCGTCTAGGGTTTGAGCCCAAGGTAGCCAGAGCAGAGGCAGATAGCACGTTGCACGATGAAAAGTAATCTAGAGGGAGAATAAAGTATGTATCGCGATTTCTGAGCTTATCGTTTATGTTTAAGGAGGGAATAGGGTTTCCTATGTAGAATGAGTCTGCATGGCAAACCATGCAGTCTGGAAACTCAAACATGATCTCACCGGCTAGCCTTTTTCCGGTGACCACCCTCGTCGTTCCATCGTGAAATATTAGGTTAACCATAATCGATGATCTTGAACGACACATGAAGTAGCAACAAGATGTAAATATTGTCTTTACCATTTTTCTGTTTTTTTACTTTTATTGGGAAGAAAATGAAACAAAGGGTTGTTGGAATAATGGAGTTTAGGTTTTTGGAATGAGGGTTTTTGTTCATATATATATGGAGAAGGAGTTGACTTTGAGAATAGGTCAATATTCATGCCTTTGAATATCTCTTTATTATGTGTATCAAGATGAATGTATCTATCCATACTTTTATTTTCGTATTATAATCAATCTTAAATCAGAATTTGTATCGAAAAATTTCATGAGTGATAATATACTACTTAATAAAGAAAATTTTGTATCAAATTAGGGCTCAAATCCAAAAATTGCTTGGAGTTAATCACCATATAATATAATAATTTAATTCGCATAATGTTCGATATTCATATTATAGTGAATCTTAAATCTAAATTTGTATCGAAAAAGTTCACGAATGATAATACATTACTTAACAAAGATGATTCTATACCAAATTAGGGTCGGACCCGAAAATTGATTTGAGTTAGCATATGATATAATAATTTAATTTGCCCTTCAGGGTGGGGTAGAGGCAATATAATGGGATAATGTGAAAGAAAATCAAGTTCAAAAGTCAATAGTCTTTTTTTATCAAACATGTTCTCTGGTATATACTCAAAGTTAATATTCTATATCCTATTAATTATATTTATCTCATGTAATTTTTATTTTTACGGTGAATAGTTAAAATTTATATACTTATTTGTATTAGGTGTTTATATTATATTTTGATTTCGAAATCGTTGTTGAAGAGAATTGAAGGCTAGAACTCGAAATAGCTGATTAAAAAAATAATTATTACTTTCCAATATATTAAATCTCGATGAATTTAACAACTACCTATAGAATATATCTTGTATTTAGGCAATTAAGTACTAGAACAAGAATTCAACCTCAAAAGAAGTTGAACTAGTAGTGGTTGACTTTGAATAAGCAACTAATTAGCTATTATTAAATGTCGAGAGAAATGAGATTCTTTTATTTTTAATTAAAATACGTTAGAAATTTCAGATTCAAGCTTAAAAATAAATAAATTCTTAATATAAAGTAATTTTATCTTTAATATAATATATTATATGTGATATGAAATTGAATTAATTTAGGCCTATTATAAAAATTTACATTTCTTGTTTTAGCTTTTGTCATTGTATTAAAATATATAAAAAGTAACTATTCAAGTAGCATAATATATATATATATTTTTAATGACTTCAAGTTTTATTTAATTATTTGTAGAAGGACATGTGACAATAATTAATTTGATTAGGTCTTTTTCTTTTTGGTGTTAAGAATATGTAATGGGAACACCAACTTCAAAGTCAACTTATATTTAGATCAACGCCAATATTTTTTTTTCTTATAATCTCAAGTATTTTCATTAATCCCAATTTAAACAAGTAATTAAAATGTGATTTTGTGCTCTTACATAGGAATTAATAATGTGACTAGGTTGACATTATCTAATAGTATTACTTATTTGTCCCAAATTATATTTCGTATTTCTTTTTATGTGCTCTTTAAGAAAACATTCATCAAGAAATTTATTTTTATTTATTATTTTATCTTTATTTATTTTTTAAAATATAGTCACTCTTCAATAAATATCTAAAATAAAGAATATTTTGAGATGACTTTTTAAAAAATCTCGATAAATAATTTAAGACAAAAAAAATATTACATAAGCATTATATTATATTGATAAGATTAAAGATGGTCAATGAAAGGTGACAAATCAATTATGACTTATTTAGATGACCATATTCAAAACAATTTTCATAAGCACATAGGTTAATTGATAAAATCCAACTATCTTTTTTGGACCCCAATTATAGTTTAGTGGATTCAAAAACAAATTATTATAAGTTATTTTTATTCGATATTTGATATTTATTTTATGATTCGATTAATTTAAATATGTATCAGAAAGAGAAAAAATTTATGAGAGGAGTAAATTAAAAAGTTCTATTCGGGATTAAAAAAATTTATGCTAAAGGTGATTTTGGTCTCCAAATTAATATTTAGTGAATACAAAAACTTCTTTTTTATTTCTCTACTTTATGCCAAACTAATTTTAATTCATGCCAATAATTAAATTTTATTTTGAAAGATAAAAATATCTTTTTATTAAAGATGACTTAATTTTCGAGACTTAAATGCAAAATGTTTTATTAAATTAAAGGAATGCGTACCATCCACGACATCTTTTTGTTGTACAATACATTCATTAATT
>JAPFFP010000089.1:10756221-10770821 GCA_026153255.1 Solanum medicagineum | reverse complement strand
TATAAAATGTTTACAAAATGCTTAGATATAAGTTGGTTCTCCCGAGCCTTATCGGCTATGGGTGCCAGTCCGCCCTAATCAGACTTTGGGGCGTGACAATGCCCAGCCACCTTGTGAGGGGGTGACACTTGGTGGGTGTGCAGTGCTCGTGTAAAATTATGCAATTCAAGAGTGAAATCATGTAAGTAAATTCGATGTAAAACTACCCACCAACACTTGGTGTTACCCTCATGCTATATACACCAAGACCTTTCATCAAATCTAAAGATAGATCAAAGATTCATAGCTCAAAACATGCTTAAACAGTCACACTTTATGAAACCCCAACGTAGTTCATAATCAAACTCATAGTAAGTAAGACCCATAAGTAAATCAACTTAGAATCATGCAATTTATGTAAAAAAAGAGCTTGGCGCCATGGTGAAAGGACCCAATGGTTGAAACTCACATACCTTAACTTTGGAGAATTCCTTAATGAAGATTAGAATGGAGACTTAAAGCTTGAGTGAATTCCTTAAGATCTGGAAAGAGATTAGACAGTTGAATTTTGAGTGAAATATTTGTCTAAGTATTTGGGAGAGTATTGGGGAATGTCTTGTATGCTATGGTGTTGAAATATGGCTAAGTATAGGTATTTTCACGTATGAGAAGACTTAAGTCCAAGGCCCAAAATTCTTGGACGGAGATAAAATAACTGCGCAAGGCGCCCCAGCCGCGTCACACTAGGGGCGCGCGCTGCTCAGTGGAATTTGCAACTTTGAAAATTGAAATTGTGATTCGGTCGCTCTAAAATCAGGGTAGACTCGTTTCCCACTCAATTTTGCCCCCTGATCACGAATATGAAGTCGGATTTTTGATATCACGCTTGGATCTTGAGATAGATGGAAATTACGAATTCGGGCACTTCTGAGGCACATTTTTGAGCACTTTTTGGGGTCGTTTCACAAGTACAATAGGGTGAATCATTTCAAGATTTTTTTCCTTTATTATTTGAATAACAACTTTTTAATTCAAAGTACTATTACTCTCAAAAAAGTTAAAAGAATAATATTTTTATTCTCATATTTTTGAAACATCAAACTGTCGATTTTTATAATTATATTATTTGACAATAATTTTTTAATGAATCATGAAAAGAAGTGTATCTCAAAAATTTTAATAAAATATAGTTTTTTCAAATTCACCTCTTTTAACAAAATATTATTATTTTAGTTCCGAATAAAACAAATAGAACTATACAAATTATTTATAAAATATACCCTTTACATTATATTTAAATTAATTGTATGTTTAGGGTCATCTATTATTGTTCCATTTACTTAGAATTGTAGGCCAGGTATGAAAAAATAATCTTGGTAGAGTGCGTTATTCCCGAATGAGGTTTGTCGAGTATGAATTTGAATTAGTTGTACTTCAATGCGGATTCTGAACATCGGGTGAATAATTAAAAAAATGTATACTATTATGACAATATTAAAGATTTTTAATATTTATAGTATTCAATTTAGTAATATTGATCAGAAAACACTATTCATTTGTATATTTAATATTTTTTTGCATACTCATTTTTAACCTTTTCCTCTAAGGAGCCATTTGGTAGGATGTATTGGAGTAAATAATCCATGGATTAATTATTAGTATTAAGTAATATTATATTTGGTAGAAATTTAGACCCATGTATTAATTAATCCGTAGATTAGCTAATACCACATACATGATATTAACTAATACCTCCCATTCGGTGGTATTAAGCTATCCCGTGGATTTAATACCATGAGATTATATATAAAGACAAAAATGTCCCTCAAATTTTTTTACATTTTTTCTTGATTTTATATTTTATATTTGTAATTCTGTACTAGTAAATTTATTTAACTAAATTATTTTACAAAATTTATTTATTTGCTGGCTCATATTTTCGTAATATAAAATAAATAACTTTATCATATCAAATTTTTAAATTTTATTTATTTTTCATATTTACACAATAGACGAAAACTATTTTTCCATGTCAATTTTTTTTATAATTAATTTAGTTGAGTGATTTTAGTAATACAAAACAAAGTTCAATGATGTTAAATATAATCTCAAAGTTGAGTGAGCTTGTAAGATATAAACACTATATTAAAACTACAACTTTCAAATTTTGATGTGTAAAAATAGATTGTTTATTTTATAATTGTTTACCATCTTTTCTATTTTAATAATAGATGATCTATCTTTATTAAATTAAAGATTGACATTTTATTAGTGATGAATTTATTAAGATTACAATTATTTCTTCTCAAATAATTCAAGTGAGAAAATAGCAAACATAGTGATAAATTATTATTTTCCTAACTAGTTAGAAGTCACAAAAAAATAATCTACTTTGATCTAATTACATGAAATAGAAAATCTCATAATAGTTCAAGGGCATAATTGAAAAGAAACTTTTTATAGAATTTTAAAGCAAACACAAAATTAACTGAAAAATAATAAACCAAACATGGGATAAAAAATAATCCCAGCATTACTAATCCCTGCATAAATAATCCCAACATTATTAGACCCTGCATAACTAATCCTTGCATTATTCATTTTTGTATCAAAAAACTCCTTAGAGGTCATTTAGTAGAGTGTATTAGTAAGAATAATGCATGCACTAATTTATTTCATGCTTTGTATATGCAAGCACTCTAACTAATACCATCGGATTTTTAGTATTAATAACACCATATTTTTAATGTATGTATTAGTATGATTAAAGATCAAATTGCCGCTCACATCTTTTCTATCATAATTATGGAGGATATATTTGTACATACATTTTTTTATGCTATACATGTCATCTTTAATGCATCAAATCAAACAATAAATAAAAACATTTTATGTAAGTATAATTAAAATAAATATAATGTATGCATTATCAATACATTCTAGTTACTTTTATTTCTATGTATTCTATCAAACGAGCCCTGTGGGATTGTAGGACTTTTTGAATTGTTTTATTTGTTTTATTTCTTGAGTTTATTGATGGTATTATTTCAACTGGCATCAGTGTTTGGTATTTGGTTTGATTTTCTTGATTGGATGTACTTAATACCAAACTTTGGTTCGTCCTGTTCGGTTCTTCAATACGTGCATGATATGTTTGGCTACTTCTTTTAATTTAAAAATGACCTATTTTCTATATTAAAAATGAGCTTTTCTCCCTCATATTTAGAATCATCAATATCGATGAGGCTTGTTGAACTGATTTAATTTAACTTGTGATTTAATACAATTGAGTTGAGATTTTTCAAGCTTGTTTAAAAAATATATTTTTTTTAGCTCTTAACAATTGTTTATAATATTATAGTTAAATTAATATTCTACAATATTATTTTATTGCTATTTGTATTAATATTTTATTTGTTTTAGAGAAATTATAGAAATAATATTTTTAAAAGAAGTGGGTTGACCTGATAAGGTCTGTACTCCATGTATTAACGAATTGATTCATCAAATTTATTTTTTTTAAGAATACTGATGGTTTTACTAAGGGTATTGGTGACACTTAATTTTTATCCTCCATAATATAAATTAATTATTCAGGCTTTAATTTTAACAATTTGAAATAATTAGCTTTCAAAAATATAAAAAAAATTTCTCAAATAAATTTTATTTTTATTTTAAGAGATATTATTTTATAATTAATTTAATTATTTAGATTGATAATATTAAAAGTTCTTCAATTAATTTGTATTATTTCAAGTTGATAATAACATATTATCACATATATACATACACAAATATGCGAGGGGGAGGGCGATCGGACCCGATGAGATTCCGGTAGACTTTTGGAAGAATTTGGGCAAGGATGACATAGAGTGGTTGACTAGACTGCTCAATGCTATTAGGGAGACTGTCAAGATGCCTGAGGAATGGAGGAGGAGTACAATGGTTCCATTGTACAAGAATAAGGGAGATATTCAAAACTGCAGCAATTACAGGGGTATCAAGTTGTTAAGCCACACAATGAAGGTTTGGGAGAGAGTTGTGGAGAGGAGGGTGCGTGAAGTAGTATCTATCTCGGAGAATTAATTTGGATTCATGCCGGGGCGATCGACGACTGAAACAATCCATTTGATTCGGAGGTTAGTGGAAAAATATAGGGATAGAAAGAAGGACCTCCATATAGTACTCATTAATCTCGAGAAGGCGTATGACAAAGTCCCAAGGGATGTCCTATGGGGGTGTTTAGAGGCGAAAGGTGTCCCTGTGGCATATATCAGGGTGATTAAAGACATGTACGATGGAGCCAAAACCCGGGTACGAACCGTGGGAGGAGACTCCGACTATTTTTCTGTTGAGATGGGACTCCATCAGGGTTCTGCGCTGAGCCCTTTCTTGTTCGCCGTGGTGATGGATGAGCTGGCGCGATCTTTATAGGGAGAGGTTCCTTGGTGTATGCTATTGGCAAATGACATAGTATTAATTGATGAGTCTCGGACTAAAGTTATTGAAAGGTTAGAGGCTTGAAGACATGCCTTGGAGTCCAAAGGTGTTAAGGATTGGTGGTGGTGTCTCTTCTACCTTTGACCCTGAAAAGCAACAACAATGCTTATTTTGTTGCTTGCCATTTTAGTACTTAAAATGTGTCTTATCATATTTGAATTTTGATATCTTGTTTGGACATCAGAAAAATTAGATTTCATAGATTTTTCATGAATAACTTTCCCCTTTTTCAGACAACGCTTTCTCCCTACTTTTAAAGGATTTTTTCTTACTAATACAAAAAAATCATCCTTGGTTCCTATACTTTGCCGTCCTTTCAAGTTCTCATCTATGGTAGTGGTAAAAATATGCTAGGGGATTCTTATCCATTCTGGAATACATAAATCTTAGAACACCTCATACACTAGATAAGAAACAATACCTTCTGAGCCTTCTTTTCTTCTATATATCATATCTACGGTCCTTGGAGATTGGAGTTCGTCATACTGCCACAGGAGATCACTAATGAGAATGGAAGGTCTGCAAATTGAGGTCCCAAAAAATGTTAGAAGACAATGACAAACTTCATCACTTAAAAGCATTTCATGTCACCTCAGAAGAGACAGTAAGAGTATCGGAGATTTTGTGCATGTAACCAGCGGGTGTGGGCCCTCCGGAAAGGCAGAAACAATTCTGACCGAGGAAAGTGACTGCTTGGGTCCAACGGAGGTCTGGGATATGCATTTTTTTTTTACTATTCCAATTTCTACCAAGAACAAAGACTGGACAAGTCTTGAAGATGGGCTGAAGCAGAACCAGAACGAGAGAAAGGAGAAATTATCAGGAAATATTAGGGAAGGAAAAACGACCATAAGCTGAGAGGAATGGAGAGTGGAAGAGAGGGTGATTTTTTTGGTTTGGGAGGCCCGTGGAGAAATAAGGAGATTAATACACAAAATATTAAAGAAAACGGAATGCTGGCAATTAGAACTCTAACATCTAATTAAAAGACAAGGGCAAAATCAAACTATGAAAGAATCATAAAGAACAAAATCTAATCTAAAATCTCGCTTCAGAGAATATGAAAATACTGTTACTTTTTGGTCCAACTATACTAACAGAGTTTGTTCTGTGGTTGATATCCTAAAGTGCAAAATTTAGCCAATGATGAAAAGAAAAGCATTCACAGCAAGTGTGAATTGTTCAGACACATAACTAGCTATATAAGCAAAGACTTAAAGAAAATGTTTCGAGATTGCAAGATATAAGCGCACACAAATCGCTGCACACCTGCACCTATATGCACCAGATAGCACCTGAATAATCCTTAAACAAGGCTATGATTCCTAAAAGTGTATCCAGGAATACATACAAGTAGAACTCCCAAAGACTCCACTTTCCTTGTCATTCAACCAAAGAATTACTCCCTCCATCCCAATTTAAGTGTGTTACTTTCCGTTTTTGGTCTGTCCTAGAAAGAGAGCCTTTTTCTATATTTAGTAAGTTTTCCAATTCCAACATTCTACATGGCAAGCTTAAGACCACAAGTTTTAAAGGACTACACACATCTTTCGTTTAAGACCACGAGACTCAAAAGTCTTCCTTTATTTCTTTAACCTGTACTATGTCAAACTAAAACACGTATATCAACACTTAAGGAAGTAGCTTAGATTCAGCCCTAGGCAACACTTATATCAACACAGTTGTAGGCAACACAGTTCACCTAAAAGGTCTTTTATATCAACATTTGCACAAAAGCAGATGCTCTACAGATATATATATATATATATATACACACACACACACACACACACACATACATGCTCATGGATTTCAACTAAGATGTTTAGAAAGGTCATGGAACTGCATATAAACATTCACACGAGTTTAGGACAGTGCAACTTTATTTTTACATACATCGATGTATCTGAGCAACGCTCCAAGACCAAGTGCCGTGCTTCCCCTTCACCAACTGATTGGTGAGAAAACCTGCCAGAAAAGACAGTTTACACTTGTCAATTGCTCGAATAACGAATTACATTATGATATGAAGCAATCAACATCCTGAGTGCAATTACCCAAAAATATCAGCAAGACGATGTAAGAGAAGGCGGTTATATGGATTTGTTGGTTCAAGCTCCAAGATTCCATCAGAACTGCATAAAAGTACCAGATTTATAATGAGTTGTGCCCTCAGGAAAATAGCATTTACACATTGTATAATGAGAAAAAGGCATTTCAAGTCAAACCCATAGAATGTCATCTTTATCCTCCTTTGAGTCGATTGATATATATAAATTTCTGTTAAAAAGCGTCAATACGTACATTTAAAAAAACAAAGAAGGATTCAATTTTACAGGTGATAGATGTCAAGAACAATTGGGATAAATTCATGATAAATGAGGCGCAGATAGTGCTTGCTGATATACAATGAAAATGAACTAGTGTAAGTTAACTAACAGAGTTTGAACCAGCACAGGCTGAAGCTGTAATGGAAAATGCCAACTTATAATATTGACGAGGCTTGTGGACATCAGATAACAAACTATAACAAGTGAAACGGAAATAAATTGAGGGAGAAGGGAGCACAATTGTATGAGACAAAAAGGAAAGCAAAAGTGAAAAAGCAAACTAACAAACTATCACAAATGGTAATTCTCGCAGCTTGATGATGTCATGAAGTATAAGTTCTCTTAAACAACTAAAAAATAAATTGTTTGCTATTAACACAGACGATTGTAAGCCTGCATCTTCCTAACCTCCATTCTGATTTACTCTTCACACTAAAATACCTGGTATCATCAAGAAGGAAATTGACTAGGGTCTCCTCCATAGATAGGATAAGATGCTTGCAAGGAAGATTATCTTTGATAAGAAAAGCCAGTTCTTCTACCTGCATTAATACAATGCAAGGGTCAATAGAAAATCAAGCCAACAAAAACAACACTTACCTTTGGAAAATAAAGATTGCATAGAGGCATAAAAAAGAAAATAAAATACTATTCCCTCCGTCCTATTTTATAAGGCACCCTTTGACTTGGCACGGTGTTTAAGAAAAAAGGAAGACTTTTGAAACTTGTGGTCTAAAATCATTCTTAGATATTTGTGTGATTGAGAATCATTTCATTAAGGGTAAAAAGGGAATTTTTTTTGAACATGGTAACTTTGAGGTAAAAAGAGAAATTTAAAGGTAAATTGTTTTCAATTTGAATAAGGTGACATTCTTTTTGGGACAACCAAAAAGGAACGGGTGCCACATAAAATGGGACGGAGGGAGTAATTGTTTAAGTAAAAGATTGTTAACCATCAAGCAAGATTGATTTACCACGAATATAAAATGATCAGAGAGAGAGGTAGGCTAAAGAAGTATTAGGAGAGGTGATTAAATTGTACATGCCACCATTCCAAATTAACTGAGAACCCTTAGATAGGAGGTCATGGAGCACACGGATTAGAGTAGAAGGTTAGTATTTTACATACTAGTTAGTTGTCGTATTACTCTTGTAGTTACTTGTCCTTTGATTTTTGTTACTATCTGTTGTTCCATGTAGTTTGATTATCCTAGTATTTTATTGTAACTACTACTCCTTTTCTCAGACTGATTTGTCATGCTCCATGTAGTATTTACCATGGCTTCTCCACTTCGGCATTTCTTTTGTAATCTGCTTTGAATTGTTTTTCCTTGAGCCGAAGATCTATCAGAGGCAGTCTCTCTACCTTACAAAATAGGGATAAAGTCTGCATAAACTCTACCTTCCCCAAACCCCCTCTTGGGATTACACTAGGTATGTTGTTGTTGTGTCAAATGATCAAGGCAAGGCTATCAACTAAATCACAAGAACATAAGTGATTGCAGGAGTTAAGGCTTTATAATTTGGTCCTACTCGACTAAACCATTTAATTAGCTTTTTGTTGATTT
Organism: Solanum medicagineum; assembly: GCA_026153255.1. Taxonomy (NCBI): domain Eukaryota; kingdom Viridiplantae; phylum Streptophyta; class Magnoliopsida; order Solanales; family Solanaceae; genus Solanum; species Solanum medicagineum. The sequence goes on along the minus strand of JAPFFP010000089.1, from coordinate 10,762,444 downwards.
ATTGAACTAAACAAGGTAATAGATAATTACAGTTTCTATGCAAAAAATGCAAACTTACACCTGTACAAGAGTTATACTCTTTTATCTAACTGCTATCAGTTTCTTTTGGTTGTCCTTAGTCAATTAAAATTTGTACCTCTGTAATCTAGGCATCTCATGTAAAAAAAAAAGGTTAAACAATACGACCAGATCATCAAATTATGAGGTTGAGAATGCTCACCAAGCAATATTTACAGTTTTTGGAATGGCTTTATGATACATCGACTCCATTCGAACCCTTCAATAGGGTAAAATAATTTGTAATATTCTCACACTTATCCTTGTCCAAACTTAACGACTACAAACAATCACTTCAACATAAAATAAAAATACAAAGCAGGTTTGGTCCAGTTGTTCCAGTTAGATTCTTGAATCAAAATCTATAGTTCCAAACATATTTTTTGTCAAAAGCTTCAGCCTTCAGCAAAATTGAGCTACTCTTAAAACATTTTTCACTTCATTCTTCTTATACAACAACTTTCTCCTATTTCACACAAAATTAAACTACAAATCCACAGCTTATTGCAACAAAATACAAAGCAAAAACATATGTTTACTACTCAATCGTTCTCCGCGAACCAACTTCTTAAATCACAATCTATAGACCAACAACTTTCTGTCAAAAGTTTCAGACTTGAGCAAAATTGAGCTACTCTTGAAACATTTTTTCACTTAATCTTCTTATACACTTTTTTCTCCTATTTCACTCTAAACAAATACCAAATACTGCTTATTGCTACAAAATACAAAGCAAAAACATAATTTTTACAGGTAAACCAACCCCCCACTCCACCCCCACACCCCACCCCTGAACCAACAATAAACCCTTTTTTTTGTACAAAACTTCTATCAAAGTTCCAAAAACCCAACATCAACTACATTCCAAACAAATTGGGCAAACAATTTACAAATCCAAAGCAAATAAAACTCAAGAATTTCTTCAAAATCTCATATTTATCATTACCCAAACCTAAAAATCACAAATGAACACTTGAATATTAAATAGAATATAAATTCCTCACCATGGCAAATTCTGTAAGACTCATTGTGGGTAATGATCAAGAATCCAAAAGGGTGTAGAACCCACAAATTTTCTTGGATTTATTTTCAGTTTTTTCCACTTGATTTTGAAGGAAATTTTGGAACACTCTTTTCCAAAGAGGAGAGGACCAAAGGCTTTTGAGAATTTCTTCAAATAACAATTTTTACAAAAATAAATATATATTTTTTCTTCTAAATACATTAATATATTTTTTCAACATATAAATATAGATATAAACATTTAATAAAAAATAAACTAGAAATTTCGATTGGTTCATTCTTCGATACTACTCTTATCATTAAATAATCATGTAAATAAAGCTCTCATAAAACTAAATTATATAATGCAAAAAAAATAATATATAATTGAAATATAATTTTATAAATTCCCAAATAGTACATATATGTCTAGGATGATCAAATAATACTAGTATGTGTCTTTATACTAACATAGTATAATTTTCACATACATGATCTCCGACGAAATAAAAGTTGGGAATATTATTTATTAAAAACAATAATAGAAATATTAATGTGATTCATCATCATGATCTTCTATCAGTTTATGCTTGCCACAATTTTCACCCACCAAACTCGTTGATGCGCCGCCAACATAAAAGTAGCGATTTTGATTAACACTATTCTTCATCATGGCCATATCGAAATTAAAGAAGAGTCGTGAAAGCTGAAAAGTCTGAGATTGCTGAGTAATTTGTTTTTTCCTTTTATTAACCTTCATCCTTGTAAGAGCAGATAAATTTAACAATCCTTTTATTTTCTGAGCATCAAGTTGAAGTTCAGATAAATTGACTTTTCCTTCAAGCAATTGTTTGAACATGAATTTCATCTCGCTTTCCTCATTGTTTTGCAATCTTTTTCTCCATTTTTCCTCGATTTTTTCTCTTCGATATGTTATTTTATCCACAAGATATTCTTCATGTTCGACAAACTTCTTCAGCCTGTCGCTTTCAGGTAAAGCTAAATACCTTGTAAGTACCTTCTTAGACTCATTTTCGTTTGGCCACATAATAGGAATGCGTTCTCCGGGATTGAAAATAATTATGGAAATAACTATTCCACATAAAATTGATAATTCTTTTGCTTTTTTAAACAAACTAGCTATGGCTCTTGCTTTTTTTTCTTTCATTTGACCTCTGTCTAAATCAACAATCATGTTTGAAGCAAAATATATGAAAGGAGACCTAATTATGTAGCTATAGAGGAACAATGAAATGTATTTATAGATGTATAATAAGACTTGCTAATGCTAGATAATAAATTATGTCAAGTAAATCTAAATAATTTGGTCTAAATTTGGCAATAAATTTATTATGACAATTTTATTTTTGAAGAATTTTGTATTTTTGGTAAAAATACTTGAATATTCAAAATTGTAACAAAAATTATATACCATATTCCGAAATTTGTAAAATTCTAATGACCAGTGAATGACGTTGCAAGAACATATATCAAACGTATCACTTGCTTCAAATCAAATTAGATATTTTTTCATGTATAACATACATTTTAAGAAAATTTATTAACGTACTAATAATCGTGTAATTTATCAATATGATTTTGATGATTCTTTTAAACTTTTCTTAAAATTAGGGGATAAGGGATAAATATACCCCTTTAATTTTGCAATTAAAAAGCAAATATATTCTTTGTTAAAGAAATGATGTATATTATAACCTCACCATCTAATAAATGGATCATATCTTTTATCTTTTCGTTAACAAATTGAATTTTCAAAAAGAATCATAAAATTAATTATTATTTTTTAATTTCAAAAATGTTGCATGATTTTTAAAAATTACATCACTCATTTTTCTACATCTCGACATTAGAAGAGGGATTGAGTTTTTTCGTTTGAATCGAGTCTGAGTCAATTTGGAGAGAAAAAAAAGAGTGACATAATTTTTTAAAATCATATAATCTTTTTTAAACCAAAACAATAGTTTTGAAATATTTCTTAGTTCAATAACCATATATCCATTGATGAAGAGTAAATATATATATTTTTTAACAAATGATATATCTACCATCAAAGGATGTGGTGCAGCGAATAGCGTTACTTCTCCCTTAACCAAAAGTCTCGGGTTCGAACTCTGATAATGGAAAAAACCTTGATAGGGAATGCCTCCTCCAAATTGGGCTCTATACAGCATGAATCCGAATATAGTCAAGCTCCAATGTGAGCACCGAATATATTTACCTATCTTTAGTACTAATCAAAATGAATTTATAGCTTTGTAGGAAGCAACTTTATTGGTATCCTTTCCATTGTCAAGTTGGTTATCACAAAGAATATACAAATCTTTTGAGGCCTAAAATTGTAGCATATTGTGCTAAAATCTGTTGCTTTGAGCTGTTCCTCAATAAAAAACACAACTATCATGAATTAACATATATAATCTTATGACGAACATTCAATCAGATCTTGACTTTCATTTGTTGATATATCGACACCGAGGAGAGACAAATCATTCCGCAACATATCAGCATTCTTGAATTGAAGGCCTTTGAGTCCGAGTTCAGTTGCAGCTTCAACGTTCTTCATCCTGAACGATCAATGATATAACTCGCGTGAGAAAAAATGAACCTTTTCGCAATCCATGTTAATATAATGAGTAGATAGAACTGCATTTTCATGTAAAAATAGTTCTTTGAGATAGATTTGACAAATAACAAGGACGTGAGCTGCGTCCAAGACAGAGACATATTGAGGCCGTAGTCAAATTTGTGGTCAGGGGATGGCTAACTATACAATGTTAACGATGTAACGCTCCACGAGAAGAGAAATAAGCCATGGTAGCAAAATCAACTTGTCCTTTATGTTTAAGTTCTCCTACTAGTTACCTCGTTTTCATTTATCCGACACTAACGCAACATTTTGGAAGAGTCCGAGCAGCACAGCTTTAAAGCAGCCACTATAATGGGACATACCTGTCATCAACAAAAATGCAGTTGGAAGCTTTTACATTGAGATGCTTTACAACTTCTGAATAAAATTCGGGATCAGGCTTCCGTTTTCCTGTTAACATATGAAAATATCAGGTCTATGCTCCAATCGAAGTCACACTTCATATTATGCATCACGTGTCACTACTCCACAAGTTGAAGGTTATGAAACTTATTGGCAAGGAAAAAAAGCAGATCAGAATCCGAAATTTCACAAGTTTGAGATGCAGTACGACAGAAAAAAGGATAGGACGATCAGCAATTGAAATATAAGTCTTGCGGACCAAGTAATAACACAGCAACTTTGACTGTATGATTGAACATATTAAACTTGGACAACAATTTAGATACATACTCAACCCACGAAGCGCTCAAAAAGATGATCTATAGAGCCAAATATTCAATTAAGTCGTCATAAACACCGAAATGACATGCCACTTCATTGATTCTCACTAAGAATCGTAACAAAAAAGAATTACGGAATTGAATCTCAAAGGTAGAAAAACCTTTAAAGATCCAAACTCCAAAGCAAGCTACTATAACAACATAAATGAAATCACGGATCTGCCTCTGGTTGCTTACACAAGCATCCTGAATCCCAAACTCTACATATACAAGAATACGTAAGGGGCTAGCCACACAATGAAATATTAAAGGGCAGCCGATGCACAAAGCATCTCATGTTAGCAGGGCCTGGGAGAGGGCCGCACCCCAACAGGTGTGATGTAGACAACCAACCCTAATGCAAGCATTAGAGACTGCTTTCATGGTTCGAATAATGAAATATCAATCAAGCAGAAGTTGAGAGATAGAAAGTCTGTGAAGGTAAAGAGAAAACTACCAAATATACAGGAACAAAATGTCCAAGATACGTAATTTGAGAGTTTTAGCTCTTCCTCAATCATTTGGTACCTGAAAAAAGAACAAAGTTTGAAACAATTGAATATTCAAATTTTGAAAGTAATGAAGGTTTAATTGATTATTTTTTATTTTGTTTAATATTTATATGGAGTATCATGGTGAGTAAGGATTCATGTAGCCGACTCCATCTTAGTTTGGGACTAAGGTGTAGTTGTCGTCGTACCAGATAGGATAATTCGTGAAAGCATGGATTTCATAACCATTTCTTTTCAATGAATTCAATAATCCTTCAACACCTTCAAGGTAGGAATATCCTCTTCTCATACAGCTTTTGAGACCTGACAAAAAGTGGTTTTTCAGTTTATAATGAACAAACAACAACAAAAGCAACAACAGCATACCCAGTGGAATCCCACAAGTGGGGTCTGGGGAGGGTAGAATGTACGCAGACCTTACCACTACCTTATAGAAGTAGAGACACTGTTTCCTGGGAACCCTCGTCTCAAAAACCCATAAGCAGAATAAACTAGATATGACAAAAAGTAAAAGAAAGGGAACAGCAAAAAACGACTAATAACCAAAAGCACATGACAATACGTAAATATGATACAATTAACACATAAACAACAAATAATGACAACACATGTTATAAAACACTACTACTCCTCTACCCTACTATACCCCATGACTAGATAACCACATAACCCTACCAACCAATTAGCCTACTACTCTAATTCGTGACCTCCATTTCTTTCTATCGAGGGTCATATCCTCAGTGAGATCAAGTTCCGCCATATCATGTCTGATTACCTTCCCCGGTACTTCTTCGATCTACCTCTACCCCTCCGTGTAGCTCCTAAAACCAACCTCTCGCACCTCCTAATAGGAGCATCGGTACTCCTTCTCTGCACATGTCCAAACTATCGCAGTCTCGCTTCCCTCATCTTATCAGTCACCGATAGCTTCTCCCGAATGGTCTGATTCCTAACCTTGTCACTCTTGGTATAACCACACATCCATCTTAACATCTTCATCTCTACGACATGCATCTTCTGGACATATGCATTTTTGATTGGCCAACACTCCACCCCATACAGCAAAGATGGTCTAACCACCAATTTGTAAAACTTACCTTTGAGTTTAGGTGGTATATTCTTATCACACAATACTCCAAATGCAAGCCTCCATTTAGTCCATGCTGCCCCAATACGATGTGTGACATCATCTTCGATATCGCCTCCATTCTGGATGATGGACCCCAGATACTTAAAGTTTTCCCTCTTGGGGATAGGTTGAGTGGCAAGCCTCACATCAAAGT
>JAPFFP010000089.1:10742959-10754873 GCA_026153255.1 Solanum medicagineum | reverse complement strand
CCCAAAGGACCTATCCTGATGCAAGCATTAGTGATTGCTTCCACACTCAATCCTGTGGGTCACACAAAAACAGTTTTGCCATTTCTCGAGGTTTCAATTCACGCGTAAAAGAATGCTAAGAGACAAAGTTGTCATCAAAGAGGGAAGAATGTCTTATGTGCTCCCAAGTGAAAAATGTATGAAAAACTAGATTATATTTGATTTAGTTGTCATCTTTCGAGGAACAAAATAGACAAACATGGTCTTCATCTTTCGAGATAAAAGAGAAGCAAAATATATAGTAATATGCCTCCATCAAAATGTCTAGCTACTTGAAGTAGTGACAAGTAGAATACACTTCTCAACATACCTCAGTGATAAGGCCTTTTTCAAACTCAATCCAGGAAGTTGGATGCTTGCTTTCCAGCAATTCTTTCATTGACATTCTGAATAAAAAATCTCAATTTGAAATAGGACCAGAAAAGATCTATAAGCTAAAAATAAAAGAGAAAAGAACAAAATCTGCTCCGGTTTGAATGAAAAACAACGGAAAAACCAAGTGATGAAAGAAATGAGGTAAAAGAATCCCAAAGCAGCATTTGACCATCACCAGAGTAGTTTGCATCAACCTGAGATGGTAAAAAATTCTTCAAAAATAACCGGTTCGCTTGCTGCAAGAGAAGGGGTTCAGAAACACTGTTGGAACAATTTGGGAAGCTGACTAGTAGTTGTGTGATGAGTAAGATATGTAACTCAACTGCCCGAGTTAAGTTACATATGCCAGCTGAAGTAGGGCCAATGGGGCTTCTACTCAGATTTTTGTGGAATTGCACATTTTAAGAATTATATCATGATATGAACTATAATGCTAAGCAACGATATAAGTTGATTGAACTACAAAAACAACAACATACCCAGCGAAATCCCACCATATAAGTTGATTGAACTAATAACAAACTATTTTAGTTTATAGACACATATGAAATATTATTACATATACCAATGTGAAGATAATTTTCCAATTACAATGAAGACTAAGAGGACTGTTATGACACACAGATGATCGAGATATCTTTACTCTAAAATTAAGATAATAGATTTTAATCATCATGCAATGAATTAGTGGAAGAAAAAGTACATCTAATTTTTTTTGCCCGAGCAGTTACATCTTCTTTTTCTTTTAATTTTTCCACTTCTCCTCAAATTGGATAAGTGTCACAAATGACCGATCTTTCAGTTATAAACTTCGCATGAGTTGAGCTTAAATGCAATAGTAAACATTCAAATAGCCGACCTCAACTTGTTTGAGACCAAGGCAGAGTTGTTGTTTCGTTTGTATACTCCCTTAAAATCGTATACTAATATATATATTCACACCGATCAGAAGTCAAACTCTAATCAAGCTCAAGTGGCTACAACTTTATTTTTCCCTTTTCATTTTTCCTCTTTTTTCTTCTTTTTGTTATCCAATGGAGGAGCCAAAAGTCAAAACTCCATCTGCTAACTTCTTACACATAGCAATTCAAGAATTGATTTGGGCTCGAGCAAAATAGCAAGAGAAGATTCATATAGCCCACACCATTAAGAAGTACTGGATTAATATTGACTTATTGACTGAGCAATTCAAGAATTCCATAATAAAAATGAGACCTTTAAACTCAACAGAAATATCAGAAAACAGTAAAGGGAAAAGTGGAGTTCAACATACTGAATACTCATTGAGTTATTACAACAATAACAACAACATACCCCTAAGTCCCACAAAATGGGGTCAGGAGAGAATCGAGTGCATGCAAACCTTCCCCCTACTTCAAAGACAGAGAGACTATTTCCGTTAGACCCTCGGCTATCCATTGAGTTATTGACTGAGAAATCCAGAATTGCAGCATAACAAGACAGCATAAAAATGGGATCTTTAGTCAACAGAAAAAGTATCAGAAAAGGAGCAAACTGAAACTCAACATACTAAATACCCTAAGTCCCTATAAAGTGAGGTCGTAAGATGATAAAGTGTATGCAAAACTTATCCCCACCTCATAGGCAATGACTATTTTTTATAGACCCTCGGCTACCCATTGAGTTATTGACTGAGAAATCCAGAATTGCAGCATAACAAGACAGCATAAAAATGGGATCTTTAGTCAACAGAAAAAGTATCAGAAAAGGAGCAAACTGAAACTCAACATACTAAATACCCTAAGTCCCTATAAAGTGAGGTCGTAAGATGATAAAGTGTATGCAAAACTTATCCCCACCTCATAGGCAATGACTATTTTTTATAGACCCTCGGCTACCCATTGAGTTATTGACTGATGAATTCAAGAATTGCAGCATAACAATATATCATAAAAATGGAATCTTGAAACTCAACAGAAAAAGCATAAGGAAAAGGGCAAACTAAAATTCAACATTCAGCAAAATCAAGAATTCCAGCATAAAAAGTCCACATAAAAATGGGATCTTTAACCTCCACAGAAAAAAGCATCAGAAAAAAACACTAAAGGGGACAACCTGAAACCCATTGAGCTATTATCTCAACAATTTCAAGAATTGCAACATAAAAATGGAATCTTTAAACTCAACAGAGAAACATTAAAAGGGGGCAAACTGAAATTCAAACATACTAAATACCTGAAAAAAGCAGGGACATCATGGTAAAAAGGGTCACGAACAATAGTATCCATAACATCAAAAAGCAAAATTGGAAGTTTTCTCTTAGCCAGCATTGTTGATACTGAAGAACTGACACAGCAACTAATATTGTTAGTACCAAAAGAACCCATTTTTACAGATCTAGAAGAAGATGTTTTCTTTACTATAAATGGGAAACTGATATTAGAAGCAGAAGATGGTCTCCATGATATCAATAAAGCCATACAGAATTTTGGATTCTTTCTTTGGTTCTGCAAAGATATTTAATGTGTATTTTTGGCTAACAAAGAGGACTTCTAAAATAATTTTTATTTTTTTCAAAAAAAAAAAAGTGGGATATTTTAATTTTGACCCTCGAAATTCGAACAAAGTCATGTAAATTAAGATAAAAAATGAGCGAGGAAAATCAACATATACTACTAAATCATGAATCTTGCATGGGTTATGTCAAAAGAATATGTTATTATTACAAGAAAATTTCAAAAATAAGGATATTTTGAGTCCAATAAATAACAATAATAATATAGTTTATCAATTATTAAATGTTTTAAAAATTCAATTCGCTCTATATCTATTTATTTTAATATAAAGCAATAGAATAAAGTGAATTAATACATTAATACAAAAATAAATTTTAAAAAAATCTAATTAAATTTATAATGTATAAGTTCAAACAATCATGTGAGTCATGACTCCTCAACAAAGAAAAACTTATTGACTTTTATTAGTAAAAGAAAAAAGAAAAAGAAGGTCATGAGCCATGACTTGTTCATCTCTTGCTAATGCTTAAAAATTAAACTTTTTTTGAACCTTATTAAATTAATAAAAAGGTTGTTAAAATAATGATAATTAATAGAAATTAAATTGTCAAAACTTACAAGTCTTTATCACTGAAAATTCAATTATAATAATATTATTTGTACTTTTTTAAAAAAAATTTAACTATCTGATGAAAAGGAACAGCAAGTAGCACTCCATCTTCCACATGTTTGTTTTCTTTTGATGAGAGTTGTCCAATCATTTCATGTGTTTTGTGGATATTTTGAAATTAAATCTTTTTTTGTTTGTATATGATTTTGCTTAATTGTGGACCCCACTTAAAATTTATTACAACGGAATCAGAATTTTGGTTAAAACACAAACTAGTCTAAGGGTTCAACTTTTATCATATATATATATATATATATATATATATATATATATATATATAAATAATTACTTTGAAAGATGATCGAGACTAGAGCATCAACTTCTACTAGAGCAGAGGCAGCCCTTGAGATTGATATTGATGCCCCAATTCGAGGTAGTGATAGCGCCAGAGTTGGAGGCCGGAATAGGGGTAGAGGTCGAGAAGTAGCACCGACTAGAGACTATGAGAGAGGTTTCTCCTTGAGCCCGTGCATGAGATTGAAAGAGATCAGGTCCTTCTAGAGTATGCAGATGTTGAATGTACTCATAGAGATGTATACAAATTTTACCACAATTTAGTGAAGATAGAGAAATTATTTTTAAAAAATGAAGTACATCAAAATTGAAGTCCAATAATAATAATAATTATAAATTTAATCATTTTAAATATGCAAATATAAATTTAATCGAGTCTCCTAAATTGATAGGCCATATGTGAAAAAACCACAAGAAAAAGTATAACTACCGACCAGTGACATTCTTTTCTCAGAAAAAAACTGCACTTTTTTCCTGCATTCTCGGCCAAAAAAGCTTAGTTTTTTGTTTCTTCTTCTTCTTGTTCACCAAAATTATGAACAATAATCCAAAAATCACTCATATAATTCCCTTTTCTTGTTATTAAAATTTTTTCTGCAAGAGTAAAAGTAAGGGACCCAAAAAAATCCCAACTTTTTCTCTTCCTTCTCAAATTTCCAAAAAAAGAAAAAAAATTCAAGAAACAAATATATACACATTACATCTGTACGTATAACAAGAATGTATATATGCGTACAGAAAATGAAATTTGAGATGTGGGGTTCTGTTTATTTTGCATAATTTAACGGAAATAGAGAAGAAAATGGCAAATTTCAGAAATGGGTGTTTGATTTTGTTGTTGATTTTGGTGGGTTTTATTGTAGATGTGAAAGGTAAAAATTTGGTGTTCAATGTGAAGCATAAATTTGGTGGGCGTAAAAATGGGGTGATTTTGCATGATCTTAAAGCTCATGATAATCACAGGCATAGCAGAATGCTTACTGCTCTTGATTTCAAATTGGGTGGAAATGGCTTGCCTACTGATGCAGCGTTAGTTCCCTTTTTTCTCTTCTGTTGTTTTTGTATTCAATTCAATATGTTTGTGTTTGAGCTGTGGAAACATGTTTTCGTAGAAATGTAGGGTAAGAGTGCGCGCAATAGACCTATGTGGTTTGGCTCTGAGTTAGGTGCATGGGGCTGTCCTATGGTATTTAGGCCAGCTGGGGAATTATATATGTATGATGTATTCAACATTTTTTTGTTGTTGTTGATATAGTATGGTGCTGCGGTTAGTTTGTGTGTACCTCGACTAATTTTGCATATTATGTGCTGCTAGACGTGGGGCAAGGATTTTTAATTAATGGGTTATGGGTTGATATTCTGTTTTGTTTACTTGATTGTGAATAGAGTGTCTTTTTTTACACGATAAACGAATTTTTAGGACAAATACAAGATTTTGAGTCTAAATTACTTGGTTCTGTTAAACCTGTAACCACAATGCTAGCTCCCGCCTTGTCGCCTTGTGTTGTCAAAGGCGCGCTTAACTCTGAAGTGAGACTAAAAAAGAGTTAAATGCATCGCCTTGCTTAATGTGTGGGCTTGGTGTCGTTATCGAGGTTTTAAGGCATACCTTTCCTAATTCCTTGTCCATGAGCCTCTTCTGAAGAGGCAACATTAAACAATTGCTGATGAGCCTTTTCTAAAGAGGCAACACCTAAGCAATTGCCGATGACCCTCTTCTTAAGAGGTGAGACTACACAATTGATATTTCATTTTATCGTTAAAAAAGTCCAACTTCTCTGTTCATATATTTGTCATTGAATCCGATAATTATTAGTCTTGGACTATATTTTTGCTCACTTTCATCAAAGACCATGCATTATTTGAGCTTTGCGCTTAAAGTGCCAATGGTCCTTTAGACCTTTTTTCACATTTTGCTTTTGATAACATTGCTCCCGCCCCTATGTGCTACCTAAAGCGAGCAAAAGTTTTCGGTAACTCTGTTCATTTAAGATCTGGACATATGGGAAGAAATGACTAGTGTGGTTCTTTTGCCTTGGGATTTGAACTTTGAGACATGTATTCAACTTATTATCATGTCTGTATTTTGTCTCTGTAAGCAAAGTTATTGCCTTTGCTTGTTTTTTTTTCATAATTAATCTCTCTCTCTCTCTCTCTCCTAATTTATCACTTCTGCAAGTATTGTTTGTGTATGGAAAGTCATTTCCTTTTAAATCCAATTACAGTTACTCAAGTGAAGAGAACTTGAATAGGTTTATCTACCGAAAAACATTTTCTTGCTTGGGATTGAGTCATAGATATTGTTTTCCTGCGGAAAGTTACTTCCTTTGCACAGGTTTGATATATTAATATTCTCTCGATCTCTATTCTATTTTAGATGACACTCTTTCAATTTGGGCTGTGTTTGATATTTCTGATACTTCAAATCTAAAATTCTCGTTTGATGTTTTCTCTGTCAAATTAGCTTTTTTGCATTATCTCATGGGATGAAACAGTTCAACGTTTGGTTGTTGATAATTTGAATGATGACATTGGCTGTTTCTTGTATTTATTCTTCTAAGAAAACATGCAGCTTTGTTTCTGAACATTATAACTGATATCATTGCTTCTTTGCTTACTTAGTACTTTTTATTTTTTACCACATTAACTTTTAAATATTCGTGGTCTAAAATATAGTTCTCCTCACACAACTTAACTGCCAAAGAATGAATAACTAAAAGCGCGCACACAAGGTGTTACCTAGTGGTCAATGAAGTGAGTTGAGTACCATGAAGTCTCAAGTTCAAATCCCAGCAAAGACAAAAGCACTAGGTGATTTTTTCCCATTTGTCCTAGCCTTAGTTGATAGAGTCACCTGGTACCTGTTGCAGGGCATAAATTTAGATTGTGGCGGTGAAGAAATTACGAACGCTCATACTAGCATGTGCCGTTGTGGTTATGCATTTTCCTTGTATGTAATATGATGCAGGCTCTATTACACTAAGATATCTGTTGGAACGCCTCCAAAGGATTTTCATGTCCAGGTTGATACTGGAAGTGACATTTTATGGGTGAATTGTGCTAGCTGTCAGGGATGTCCTACAAAAAGCGAACTCGGGGTATGATTCTTCTTCCAATATATGTGTCACTTGCCTTTCTTTGTGCATAAAATGGATGCTGGTTCTATTATTTGTAGATGAATTCCATGTAGTTACTTGAGACTCCCAACCTTTTTTCCAAATTGTATTCTCATCTGTGTCGTTACCTTACAGATAGACTTGATGAGATATGACCCGAAAGCCTCTGCATCTGGAAAATCTGTTTCTTGTGACGAAGAGTTTTGCATGCTCAATACTCGCCTCTCAGATTGCAAGACTGGAATGCCATGTGATTTTCAGGTTACTTATGGAGACGGTAGCGCAACAGCCGGATTCTTTGTGAAGGATAATATTCAGTTTGATCAAGTGTCAGGAGACCTAAAAACAAAGTCTATGAATGGGTCGATATCATTTGGGTAAGTTTCTAATCCTTGTGATTGAGAAAATAAATTTGAAATATGTCTACTACCTGCTGAGTGTCTATTAGAAAGAACCTCTCTATCTCTACGACGTGGGGTTAAGCTCTGCATACACTCAGGATGTAATTTATCTCTTGATGAAATGTAGTATTTTTCCAACACATGCTCTTCTGGGAATCTTGAAAACAGAATTTCCCTCGTAGTAGTTTACATCTTTTTAATCCAACATAGGTGCTCGTCTAGACAATCTGGAGAGCTAGGTGCATCTACTCAAGCAGTTGATGGAATACTTGGTTTTGGACAAGCAAGTTCATCCGTTATTTCGCAGCTAGCTGCTTCTGGGAAGGTTAAGAAAATATTTGCACATTGCCTGGACGGAAAGAATGGAGGTGGCATATTCACCATTGGACCAGTAGTTGATCCAAAAGTAAATACAACATCACTAGTCCCAGATGCGTAAGTATTGTTATTGTTTAAGTATCTTTATTAAACGAAAAGATGGTAAATATATGAATGCTCAAACATTGTATGCAAAATATGTTTGTATTGATATTTGCATTTCTCTGCCTCAAAATGAAATCGTATGTCTTAATTTGACTTCTACATTTATTAAGAATAGATCTATATGTTTAATACTTTCACCATATAGGGTTCCACGAAACAGCCTTTGGACCTTTGTGAGGTAGTGGTAAGGTCTGCGTACATTCTGCCCTCCCCAGACCCCACTTGTGGGATCCCAGGAAACTGTGACTTGTGTTGTATTTTGTTTTTGTTTTTTTCTTGCTTTGATTACATGATTTTAGCTTCTCCTTTTATCCATTATTCTGAACTCTTAACTAAAATATTTGTCTCTTCTTCAGGCCACATTATAATGTTGTTATGAAAGGAATTGAGGTTGGTGGTGAAGTTCTGGACATTCCCACAACTATGGCAGTAATTGACAGTGGGACAACCTTAGCTTATCTTCCGCACAAGGTCCACAGTGCTCTCATGGAAAAGGTAACTACAGACATTTCAGAAACATTGTAGTTGGTTTGTTCTTTAGAGAGCTTACACCACATTTATGCATGGATATATTTTTAACCTTTCTGCTTGATGCTTCCTTCTCACTGTTGGCATAGCTGATGGCACGGCAACCTCAGTTGAATATTCGTCTTGTTGAGGGGAGTTTCCACTGTTTTGAGTACAGTGGCAAGTAAGATTCTTTCTGGCCTCCTTGTGTGAGTTTATTATTTCTTTCTGTCAAAGGTTTGGTATGTCCGATCTTCTCATTTTCATTACGAGTATATCCATTGATACAGTAAGGAAGACTATACACTAAAACTGTGTATACTACTAATGTTTGTTAACTTATTTTCTGTTGGGGGTCACTCCAAATATATTTGGTAATACTCCCTCCGTCCCATTTTATGTGGCACTTTATGACTTGGCACGGTGTTTAAAAATTTGAAACTTGTGATCTAAATTCATTCTTAGATATTTGTGTGGCTAAGAATCTTTTCATTAAGGTAAAAAGAGAATTTTAAAGGTAAATTATTGCCAATTTGAGTAAGGTGACATTCTTTTTGGGACGATCCAAAAAAGAAAAGGTGTCACATAAAATCGGACGGAGGAAATACTTTTTTTGGAGAGAGTACTCCGTATCTCATCGCTAGTTTGGGGATGGAGGGAATAATTTATTTTTGGAGTGAACGGGAGGGAATAAGGGAAGAGTATGGTTGGATTTATTGTATTTGGTTTATTTATACTGGGACTGGTAATAAAGGAAAGAATACTGCTGAGAGCATGAATGTGCTCTTAGTGTAGTTCTATAAGATACTAACTAGGATGAGTCTGACAAATTGCCTATCATAACTTATAAACTCAATTGTCTTTTAACTTTCCTGTATCTCTGCTGGTGCAGGATTGATGATGGGTTCCCAGTTGTAACCTTTCGGTTTGCAGATTCGCTTCCTTTGATAGTTTATCCTCACGATTATCTTTTCCAAGTCAAAGTAAGTACTTCAAATATGCCAAGTTCTTTAGCTCTTTATAAATTCAATCAGATGGAGTTTACTATCTTTCCCAAGTAAACATTCATTTTCAGTACTAAATTTGATAATTAGACTTCTTGCTTGTTACATAGTAGTCGTCGTGTTTTATATCATGTGTTGTCATCTGTCACATACATATTGATGTTATCGTTATATCATATTGATTTACACACTATCATGTGCTTTGTGTTGTTAGTCGTCTCTTCTGTTTCCCCTTCTTTTCCTTCCCATTTTTTTCATATCTAGTTTATTCTGCTTATGGGTTTTTGAGACGAGGGTTCCCAGGAAATATAGTGTTTCTACCTTGTGAGGTAGCGGTAAGGTCTGCGTACATTCTACCCTCCCCAGACCCCACTTGTTGGATTCCACTGGGTATGTTGTTGTTGTTATTAGGGTGCAGAGAAAGCGAAATGCAACAGGATGGACTAAATAACTTGCAATTCTTTTTCCTCGCGGAAATCTTATCTCAGTTTTCTGGGTTAAAATTTGCAGGAGAGTGACTGGTGTATTGGTTGGCAAGATAGTGGAATACAGACAAGCGACGGGAGGGAAATGACTCTGTTTGGAGGTATTATCAATGACATGACAAATGTGCAACTTTCATATTTGAATAGTTAATGTTTTGATATTTCGTTGCAGATCTGGTGTTATCGAACAAGCTAGTCCTTTATGATATCGAAAACCAGGCAATTGGTTGGACTGAATATGACTGTGAGTATATATTTAGAGAAAGTTGAACCCAATCAGGCAACTTTCTTTCATAGATTTTGCTTTCTTCCTAATATTTAGAGAAAAATGCATCTTTTTGGACCCTTTGTAGTTTGGGAACAAGGGGCGGAGAATGAGGGGGAAAGCTTATTACAACAACGACATAAGTGGGGTCTGGGTGAGGGTAAGATGTACGCAGACCTTACCTTTGTGAGGTAGAAAGGTTTTTTTCGTTGGATCCTCGTCTCAAAGGAGAAGTGATCTGGAGTAAGGTTGCCAGAGGAAAAAATATGACAGCAAAACAATAAGAAACAAAGCAAATGAAGCAACAGATAGTAAAACCCATTGCAGAATAAGACACGACGCGATTACTAAATACTAACAATAACGAGAGGAACATTGCTTATTATTTTCCAACTTGGGAACTCTAGAAGGACGGACTGTACCTTGAATATACCTATGAATTAGTTATAAAAATGCCTTCTTTTCTTTCTACTTTCCCAGCTAACACAAATGCTATATTCAGAGCATAGTTCTAAGTTTCTCCCCAGACTCCTATGGGAGGCAGCAGTGGGGAATTTTCCGCTCCTCGTCTAGAAATATCCAAATTTTGATGCCCAATATTCCATAGATAGTTCACACTCAAGTATCTGTTGTTTCAGGTTCTTCAACCATCAAACTCAACTATGAGGAAAATAATGGTAGCAGCGCGTATACCGTGGCTTCTCACAATATTTCATCAGCTCCTATGATGGAGTCAACAAAGTTCTTCACTTTCTTCTTGATAATTATCTCCATCTTGTTCAATTTGTCCAAGTGACAACAAAAACGGCTGTACAGAGAGTAATTTTTGCACACATTCAACAAATTTAAGGGTAATTCAGTCTTTTCGACCTTAGTTTTGTTGAAGCAAGCAAGAAAGATTGAGAAACAGAACCATTTGATTTATTCATTCTCAATTGCCACGAGGTTGATCATCTGAGGGTGATCCTGTTGCCAACGGATACTCCTATTACACTTGCAGGTTCCGAAGGATGATAACCAATTATATTAGCATCTACATCGAGAATTCATGTACTATATATGTAATAACAAACTTGCAAAATTGACTAGTTTATCATAAAGAGATTCATCATTCCTAGCCATTTCAGCATGCTTCTTTGGCATATTATCAGTTTCTCTTCTGTGCTTTAAATGTAAGAACCATTCTTATATAAGCTGGAAGCTGGTCAAGTATTTACCTTTAATTTCTGTTGGGATGTCCCATAGATGACTACAACATCAACGTAGCTAGTGAAATCGCACAAGTATGGTCTAGAAAGGGTAAAATATACGCAAACTTTACCACTACCTCATAGAAATAGGGAGGTTGTTTCCAGAGAACCTTCATCTCATTTTGACCTTCAAGCTTCGCTACTGAACAAGCTAACGATATTTTTCTCTAAAATATATTAGTCAAACATATAAGTTTAACGATGTTGAATAATGAAAAAATAAGCGGAAAACAAAAATATATAATAAGATAATTTAAATTTCTGTACACAATTGAAAATAAAGAAAAGTTTATAAACAGACTCATGCAAAATTTCTTACAAGAAAAAAGAAAACAAAAATATAGCTGGTACTATTACATACACTACAGAGAGAATTATTACAGTAAAAAACTGCTCATAAGAACTAAACAAAATGGAAATTATGATGAGAGAAATGAATCCACACCTGGACATGGTAAAAACTTACTAACACCTAGACGCGACTAACCATGGTTAACTTATTTCACGAAGTGAAGATATATGTTAACCATGGTAAGGAAAGTCGATGT
>JAPFFP010000089.1:10684798-10732863 GCA_026153255.1 Solanum medicagineum | reverse complement strand
ATATAATTATAATTGTTAATTTTGTGGAGATTATTGATCATGACAGCCTATATTTTCAATTAGAATATTTCTAAATTTATAAATAAAAGAATAGTCAACTTCTAAATAATGTAAAAATGATTTTTCCAGCCTTACAAATCAATTGTTTAGGCAATAGTTATTTGATTATATGTTTGGACAAACATCACTTTTATAGAAAAGTTTAATTGTATTGATTATTTAATCAATTTTATTGGAAAATAGATTTAAATGAAACCACAAATATAATTAGAGAATTTCATAAGAGTTAGTTTGAACCCTTTAAATTGATAGACATAAAATATCTATGATTTATGTGTTTGGTATTAGAGATGGTGACATTTCCTTAAAAAAGAAGCACTTATTTCCAAACAAATAGAGATGCTCACATTATACATTGATTTTTTAGATGGTCTAAACCTTGTATTTTATGGGTAAAATTTAGCTCATGAACTTCAAAGAATAAGTTGCGCTTCACGAGCAATATTTTATATTATTTTTTGCTAAGTTTGGTATATATATACACACGCGCGCACATATATAGAGAGAGAGGGAAAAATTTTCTAATTTAAGTTGAGAGCCCCTAAATGTCAAAAAACACCTCAAGAATCGAGTCTTGCATATTGAAATTCTTATTAGGTCTTTATGAATGATTTTGTAAAGGTTTTGCTCAAAAAATTGATCGAAATCCATACCCACAAAAAAGTCATGAGTTAATATACACGAAAAACGAAAAAAATCATTTAATTCCTGTTGAGTGGAATACATATGTACAGATTTCACGAAAAAAGTAATCAAAAATCATATCACAAAAAGACCATAGGCTAACATACACGAAAAGCAAAGAAAATCATCTAATTCTTGTTTAGTGGACTTATAATTGCTAAAAATTGCTCGTAGATTGAGCTGAAGCTATTGACAATTTTCATCTGTCCTTATGGACGGTCTGTAAAAATTTCATGAAAAAATTAATTAGAAGTCATACCACCAAAAGTTCATAGGCTAACAACGCACACATAAAAAAAATTGCCTAATTCCTGTTGAATGATCCCTAAATGTCAAAAAAGTCTCGCAAATCGAGCCGAGGGGAATTCTCCCTTAGGTACCTACGAACGATTTTGTAAAGTTTTTACGAAAAACTGATCAAAAGTCATACACATAAAAATCATGGGCCAACATATACAAAAATAGAGAAATTACCTAATTCCTCATGAGTGGCCTCTATATGTCAAAAACACCCCGTGGATTGGGCCGAGAGTATCGAAATTCTGCATTGGGTCCTTATGGACAATTATATAAAGATTTCTCAAAAAAAAAATGATCAAAAATAATACCCCAAAATAATACATAGACAAACACATACGAAAAATAGATAAAATCGCCTAATTTCTGTTGAGGACCCCTAGATATGATTTGGGAGTGCTTTTTTTTTTTTGAAAAAAAACGGGAAGAAAAATAAAATTCCTTGAAATAGAGTGCCACGTCATATTTCTAAATGTGCCCCTTTATATAATTGCTATTTTTCCCTCTAAAACCCCTAAAACCCTAAGACCACAAAGTTTGCTTGTTTCTTGATTTCTCAATAATGGCGATGTTCCTGAGACTTATTCATCGCCGTGAACTTGCAGCTTCTGCTTACAAAAACGTAAGTTCATTTTTGTTCATTTTCTTGATTTCATTCATAAAAATTCATTCTTGGGGCTGTTTGCTTGATTTTTGCAGTGCTTGAAAAAAAGCTTATTTGGGGTATCAGATCAACTATGTTACTTTTCTTCTAGAGGTATGTAAAATTTTGTGAGTTGGGGTTTATGTATTACTGATATATTTTGAGTATTTACTTGTACTTTGGTTATGGAGCTTTTTGCTGTTCATATATTGTAAAAAACTGTTCTTGGGGTTGCTTAGATGGTTAGAATCCTTCACTGAAAATGTTAGGTTGTGGGTGTGGAGCAAAAAGGTGCGAGCTTTTGGTGAGGGGTGGTGTAAAAAAGAGGAAAAGGAATGTTGAGAGTACAAGGAGAAATAGTTCAAATGTTGAGATTATGACCAGAGGGGTTGCTCAGATGATAAGTATCAATGCTAAGTTATAGGTTTGGAGTGAAAAGGTGTGAGCTTTCAGGGAGGGGTAAGAGAAAGAGGAAAGTGATGTTGAAAGTACAAGGAGAAATAGTTCAAATGTTAAGGTTATGACAAGAGGGGTTGCTCGGATGGTAAGCATCGTTGAATGAAAATGCTAAGTTGGGGGTTTGGAGTGAAAGATGTGAGCTTTCAGGGAGGGTGGAAAAAAGAGAGAAGAAATGATGAGAGTACAAGGACAAAATGGATCAAATGTTAAGATTATGACAAGAGGGGTTGCTCGGATTGTAAGCATCCTTCACCTCTAATCATAAGTTGTAGGTTTGAGCAAACCAACAGTGGAGCAAAAAGATACGAGGTTCCAGGGAGGGATAACATTGGACTTAAAATTTAACTGATGTAGCTGACGTGAGAGCTTCTAGTTAGGCTTTGATGCTTCTATTCCCATATCCCATGCTACCTTTTGGTCATAGATTTTGAATTTGAAACTTGAGCTTTTGAAGGCATGATTTTTGGAATTTGAAGTTGAAACTTGAAATTTTGAGCTTTTGAAGGTGTGATTTTTGGAATTTAAAATTGAAACTTGAATAAATTCGAGCTTTTGAGGGTGTGATTTTTGGAATTTGAAAATGGAACTTCGAAAATTTGATTTTTAAAGTTTTGATTTTTGGACTTTGAAGTTGTGTTTGGACATGCATCTTACTTGAGTCTTTTTTGAAGTTTTACGAGTGGAAGTCCCAAAAAGGGGTCTGAGCCCAATTTTGGGCAACTTCTTGATATATATTTGAAGGTTAGGGAATCTGTTCAAATTTCATGGCCAAACAAAGTGTAAAATATTTCAAAGTCTGATCCAAACTCTTTGGCCAAACGCTAGCTAAGTGACAAGGCTTCTCCATTTCTACGGCTTTTAGTTCTAACTAAAGACGAAGTTTTCCTCTTTGGATGCTCATTGCTTCTTGACATCTATTTAATTTCAGGTAAGAAAAAGTCAAATTCAGATGGCAGTGATTCAGGCGAAGAAAATTTGTCCAAGAAAGACTTGGCTTTGAAACATGCACTAGATCAGATCACTACATCATTTGGAAAGGGATCCATCATGTGGCTTGGTCGCACGGAGTCCCCCAAACAAGTCCCTGTAGTGTCTACTGGATCTTTTTCTTTGGATATTGCTCTTGGAATAGGGGGACTTCCAAAGGTAAAAGCATAAAACAGTATCCTCTTTCTTTGGGCATTTTGAATATGGTGAATAAAGATAGTGGTGATGATCTCTTGACTCTGAGATGCTATGCAAATAATCTTCTGAGTAACATTTTACATTGAAGAACTGGAAAAATTAGTATTTGCACCAACGTTATTATTCAGAAACTTTTGTCACTTTAGGCAGCTGGGTGAGTATTTTGCTAGATATCTGAATCTATGCATACAGAGACAAACACATAGCGGCTGATCAATGTTAGGATGACAGATTATATTTTCATTTTCATTGGAACTTATGTCTTGCTTTTGTGCAGGGACGCGTAATAGAGATATATGGTCCAGAGGCTTCGGGTAAAACAACTCTTGCTTTGCATGTAATTGCAGAGGCACAGAAACAAGGAGGTTTGTCTCGCCTGTTCTTCACTAGGATGCATTCCCGAAAAAGAAAAGAGAGAAAAAACTACTATTCATTTTCTTTTCCTCTTGCAATATCTGTCAGGACCCAGGATATCTCGAAAAAGGACCCGAGAACCGAATCCTTGGGAATCTTTCCCTTGAATGTCATTTATGACTTGGTATTATGTTTTAAGCTAAAGATGAGATTTTTATACCAAAAAAGAAAGGAGTAGAGTTGATGTTACTGAATTTTACGTTAATGAACCACAACTTTCAAACTCTTTGGGAATAAGTCAACATGGCATGAGGAAGAGACCTACAGCAGCACCGCAGAGGACTAGAATTATACTCTTACACGTGGTGCAATATGATAAATCTAGGTTTGAAAGTCTTTGTTTTATGATCTAAATAAATACACCACGGTAGCCAAGAGAGCACCAGATAAGAATAACCTATCTTAAGATATGCTGACAGCTCTTTCCCTTTAAGAATCTGTCTGGAGTTCTAGGGGTTCTGCTGCATTTTATTTGCTTTGTGGAGAGGTCAAGAATGCTGTTTGAAACACAAAGGATATATACTTCTTTAGCTTATTGCAACTGACACATGGAAATAATTTATGCCGCGTCTTGTTTCTTTGTAGGCTATTGTTGTTTTGTTGATGCTGAGCATGCTCTTAATCCAGCATTGGCTGAGACTATTGGAGTAAATACTGCAAATTTACTCCTGTCTCAACCAGATTGTGGTGAGCAAGCTCTTAGTCTGGTAGATACAATAATAAGGAGTGGTTCGGTTGATGTGGTTGTTGTGGACAGTGTAAGGAAGATTGAAACTGTTGGTTCATGTATCTTGTTCTGTTACTTTCAGAGTGAATTATATTAGTAGTCACAGTTATCTAAAAACTTTTTTGGACAATTGACTTCTATGGCAGGTGGCCGCCCTTGTCCCGAAAGGTGAGCTTGAAGGTGAAATGGGAGATGCTCATATGGCAATGCAGGCTAGACTGATGAGTCAAGCACTCCGCAAGCTCAGTCATTCTCTTTCGCTATCACAGACAATTTTAATTTTCATAAATCAGGCAAGAGTCATAGACTATCTAGATTCGCATCATCCTTCGTTTTCTCATGTTTCCTTCTGTTGCTGACTTGGAGATGCTTCAATGAGATTAAAGTTTTGGATTTTGATTAGTTCCTTATGTACTGTCCATTCTGATTGAGACATGCAATATCTAGACGGAAGTGTAAAGAACTTGTCTGATTAATTGCACCCTGGTTCAGGTCAGGTCAAAGCTTTCAACTTTTGGGGGATTTGGAGGGCCTAGTGAAGTTACTTGTGGTGGTAATGCGTTGAAGTTCTACGCTTCTGTGCGTCTAAACATAAAACGAATTGGGTTCGTCAAGAAGGGGGAAGAGGTATGTTTCTTTGTTGATCAAGATATTAGAACTTAAAGATTTTTGGTCATATCTGATTTAGGACATGTTTTGTGTTCTTTTCCAAAATGAGTTTGTGATAGTATGACTTTATCCTCTATCACTCTTTTGTTACGATTTCTATGTCGAGAGTTCCAAGAATGCCCTTTGTTGAGTGAATGTGAGGAAGTTGAATATACAGGCAATCTTTCTGATAACAGTCTCTATTTTACAGACTATCGGAAGCCAAGTTCTTGTCAAGATTGTGAAGAACAAGCATGCTCCTCCATTTAGGACTGCGGAATTTGAGCTTGAATTTGGTAAGGGAATTTCCCGTGAAGCTGAACTTATTGACTTGGGTGTCAAACATAAGTTCATTACAAAAGGTGGTGGCGGTTATTACAACATCAACAATCAGAACTTCCGTGGTAGAGATGCTGTCAAACATTTCCTCTCCGAGAACACGAGTGCAAGGGAGGATCTTATGATGAAACTTAGAGAAAAGCTTATTGACCAAGGGGACAAAGAAAAGGGTCCTGATGTGGATCCTGTTGAGGAGGTTGTATTGAATGATACCACTGATGAAGATGCCCCAACTGCAGTTGAGGCATGAACGTTCGATAAAAAGCTTATCGGACTTACCTAATGAAACTGCTGGTTTTCCTGTCCATATCACTATGCAACCAGCATCCTCGATCGATTTTATCATCAGTTGTAAGCCGCCCCTGCACGTATCCAAACCGTGGCTTTGTAAGCTGTATCGACGCCAATTTTGATCATGTGGTCGATGAAGGGGATGGGCCAGTACGTGTTTGGCTCAATTTTTCCTGATAACTTGCAAAAATTCTCTTGTACATAAATTGTAACTTCAGAGAGAATGCGTATCCAATCATTTTTTCCTGTAGAACTCTTCTGTCCGATTTATTTCGAAAACGAGATATCTATTGTTGCTATACTTTCCAGATCGTAGGAGTTCATTTTATCTCAATATATTGTTCTTTTCCAAAATCATTTCAAAGCCTAGTAAACAGATGCACACGAATATAAAGATCCAAGGGAAGCAAACCCATACAGATTATGTTTAAAACGTGAAGCATCATTCCAGAGCCTAGTAAACAGATGCACACGAATATAAAGATCCAAGGGAAGCAAACCCATACATATTATGTTTAAAACGTGAAACAGCAGCGTTACACACTGTCATATTGTGAGAATATTCAAGTCTGTCTTATTCTTTGCAATCCTCGAAAGGGGAATATAACTACTACTCTCCAGGGAAAACAAGTTTCGGGAACGGTCAGATGATACTTCACGAGAACATCAGTCCTCTTCCTCCGCCTCCTCCAGCCATTTCACAAAGGGCTCCAGCGACTTGACAAAGTTTTGCCTGCCATAGTGTTAAAGACAGTAACACATTAGGAAAAGACACACAAGATCAACGCCCCATGCCCCACCCAACCCCACAACGGTCTTGAAAGTTATCCCAATTACCCTCCAGACGACTCAATTATCTAACATTCAAAGTCTAACCCCGTTATTTTGGTCAAAGAAACAAATGCTTACCTCCCCTTGAGGTTTGTTCCTTTCTGGAACCAGTGATGAATAGTATCTTCTGCCAGAACATCTTGGTCATAAAGAGACCTAATAATCTCAGGAAACAGCTTCATCAGTTTAGCATCCTCGTAGCATTGGACTTGGACTTTGTACATGAGTTCCAATTCAAGCTTTCCAGTGGTGCAGAAGGTATTCAGCAGTTCTGCCCATTTTTTCACCTACACAAAAAGAAAAAAGAGAAGAACCACTGATTATGTAGAAGTAACAAAAACTTTGGCGATTGAGAGCCGTCTGAGCAATTTTAACAGAAAATAATAGAAGCATTGAAACACAAGACTATCATTAGACACGTCAGAAAATTATGTTCTAACACTTGAAATATAGTCACACTATCATTAAAAATTCCTCATCCCTCGTTCCTCATTCCTGGAATTACAATTAGTTGATTCCACTCACAAGTTTTTTTACATTCCGAAGAAGATACCAACTTGCAGTTTTAGAAAATAAACTGCATTACAAAGCTTGTAACTGACTTAAACGTTAATTACCTGGCGAAGAGCAGAATTAGCATTTTGTTGTTGATTCTTTCCTGACCATTGAATAGCATCCATCAAGACATCCCACAAAATACGCACAACCTCTATATCTGGTAATTTGGCATCTTTGACATGTTGCTTCACAGTTTCTATGACTTCAGAGATAGCAGCTTCTTCTGCTAGCTGAGTTGTTAATGTAGATTTCATTTCCTTGAGCTTCACCTCAAATATCTTCTTATCATTATATTCTACCAAAGGTAAAAGGCCAGCTTTGCTGAAATAAGCAAGTCCATACACTATTAGAAATAGCTCAAGTAAAATGACTCGAATAAAATGATCATTTTTTCTTACCTTCAGCCCCACCACCCTACTCACCAAACAACCAAAAAAAAAGGGTAAAGAGCTAATCTGATTGTACAATTCATTACTTGTTCAATTTGAACACCGAAATAGACCTAAGAGGACTTTGTCTTTGCACAAAACTTCAGTTTTACCAAGTAATGTTAATACGAGTATAACAATAGGCTGGCATAGCACCCGGAAAATCCAGGCAAGTACCTTGTTTTAAAATGAGAAAGCTCTAAAGCAGGAATGCTCCAGGTAAGGTCTGCGTACATTCTACCCTCCCCAGACACCACTTGTGGGATTCCACTGGGTATTTTGTTGTTGTTGTCTAAAGCAGGACAAAAAGGTGTACCAGATACCAACCCCTGTTGGCCTAAGACAGCTGAAAATAGCTTGCAGTAAAACTTGATAGTCTGACATGAAATCTCAAATCATGAGATCCTCCATCTTATCTTGTTCCGCATTTTAAGGTAAACATATCTAACCCTAAACAATTTCTAAATTTTCTTTTATCATGATTAAATCTTGAATGATGAAGCTCTACATGACAAATGACAATTCTTACACAAATAATCAACGGACATATATCAGGCAGGAGCAGGCAGTTGCACTGGGTATGTTGTTGTTGTAGATGCACAGTTGCAGACCCCGCATTTAGTACTGTTAACAGCTTTAAAAACTTGCTGGAACCCCCACCACACCCACCACAGAAAACAATGTTCTATTAAAGCAAGTTATAATGTACAAAACGGCAGTCCATATCTTCCACTTTTTAGCTACTTTGACTGTCCTGAAGAATGTTAAGACTTTCTGTTATACCTTCTATCTAGAAAGGAGGCATTCTCAATTTATTTGCATGTGACCTTTGTAAGAAAGCCATTTAAGAAGCCCATACATAACAAGACCTTTTAACCGATGAATAAAAGCAACAACAACGAAAAATGTAATCAAGGAATGGAAGGAAAAAAGCATTCAGCAGAAGAGGCATTGCAGGTAAAATCTTAGGAACAATAGACGTGTTGTCTGCTATCTGGGCTCCACTCAAATTTCTTATACAGAGCACTTTTAACTTTTGATCAAATGCCTTTACTTAATTTCTTTGTTAATCATTGCATGAGGAAAATTATGAGACATACTATGTTACAGCTTAAGCACCAAAAATATTCCCATCTGTCCACCACAGAAAAAGTAAAAAGATAATATGAGATGACAAAGGGCAACTTCCGTTATCTCTTTTCACTGTGCATATTAAATGAAGCTTAAAAAGCACCATTAACATAATATGAAATTATACCTTGTATTTTTTCTTATATTTGTGGGAGGGTTTTTGGGGACATGAAAACAGGCACTTCTTCAAGATATGGTATCCGTTTCATTTACATAGTAGAGTTGGCACTACCGAAAAAAGAATAGGTCAGGAACAAAGATCACACTAAACAAGAAAAATATTGACCACCAGCAGCAGTAAAATGATGGCAATGAGGTTAAAGTAACTCTGTCATCCCTAGATTGGCGAAGCAGCCTGTTAAGGGGGGTTGATGGTTGATGAAGCCTTAGCAAGGCACGACAGTGGAACTCTAGGTGGACACACCGGAACAGATCTTCAAAAATATCTTGTTCTTGAGCATTATTAATCATCTTAAGAAAAAAAGGGCACCCCGGTGCACTAGCTTCTTCTATGCACGGGTCCAGGGAAAGGCCGGACCACAATGGTCTATGGTACGCAATACCTTGCATTTCTGCGAGGGTCTTTTCCACAGTTCGAACCCATGACCTCTAAACAATTTTACCAATTACGCCAACGCTCCCCTTCAATCATCTTATATTTATGATAATTAACGCCAAATGTTTCATTAAATAAATTGAAATTTTATCTCACCTTTAAAATGAAAAATTTAAAACATGCGAGTAAAACACAATATTACTTATTGGTGATATAACAGTAGAAGGTGTTGCATAACATAAAAGATGAAAAAGTAAAAAAAAAATGAAATGAAAAGAAAAGAGAATAATACGAGTATATGGAAAAGAAACAGAGCTAAGGTGGTGGAGGGTGTGAATGAAAGAAAGCGTTGAGCCACTTCACAGTATCTTACACTCCACATTGCTACATGGCTCTAAAATTCATGTAAGTTCATCAAAAGAAAATTCATGTAAGTTCTAAATTAGGAAATTTACTCACGTAAAATGCCCAGAGACAGCTTCAGGCGTCCTCTTAGTAGAGGGGAAGAACTCAAGAAGATCATCCTCCATCTTACCCCGCTTAAGGATTGAGATCAAATCATCAATGCTATTGTCAATCAGATATTCCCTGAAAAAGTCTGTGATGAAAGAGAGAACTAGCCCTTTGGCAACAAGGTTGTCTTTGAGCAATGGCTGGAGAACAGTCTCTGGGGGAAGACCTGATAACTTCTGGGAAAAAGCAAGGGCTGTAAAAATTGAAAGCTTAATCCTTTCATTTTCCTCAAAGAGCTCCAATGATTGCAACATTTTTCGCATGACATTTTCAAGGTTCTTTATAAGAAACGGCCTTCTTCTTAAGATCTTCTGAACATAGATGACAGATGGCAAAATGGCTTCACGTTTAGGTTCACACTCAATCACAGAGTAAGGGTGGCGCTCCCCTTCATCAAGTTTAATTGTTCCAGGTTGTGTACGACCTCCAATGAAGACAACCTATCACAACACCACAGGTAGTAATGGTCATGTATCATCCAATCCATGCAAAAATTAACATTTTAAACACCAAACATATTTACAAACAATATGTCATCTTAACAGGCACATGTGACATGCTTATGCAAGCAAACTGAAACAGCTCAGTTCGGTATATAATCTACTTAGGTAAAAACAAAAAGGTATCAGCATAAAACAGCCCACAACACAACAGGCACTATTATACTCTAAACAGTATTAAGATTTTAAATGAAAAGATGAAAAGCAATCTGCTTAAAACAAGGAAAATAAGAACTCAGGAAACAAACTAAAAGAAAAAGGCTAGACTCCATAAGACCAATGAAAGATACTTTTCATCCACCTACAATTCAATCCCATGTATATACCTTGAGGGGAATAGTGATTACCTACAATTCAATCCTATGTATACACCTAGGTCCCAACTCCCAAGTATTACCTACAGTTCAATCCTATGTATATACCTTCAGGGGAATAGTGATTAAGTTCCAGTATGAGATAACCGTATAAGTTTATAATATAGTGTTTACCTCGAAAAATGTATCACCGTATCTTGAGAAGTTGAGGTCTGAAGACTCAAGGTTCTTAGCAACAAGTTCCTGTGCATAATAAGATATTTAGCTGAGGTCTGCTCCCAAGTATTACCAGCATCAAACAATTAGTTGAAATTGATCACCAAGTCATAATGGCATTATTGTAATAGAATGAACAAAAAAAGAAGTATAAGATGGCGATCAAAATTAACTATCCAAATTACCAAATCACCAGCATTATCCAGATAAATCTGGACCACTGCATCCGCAAATGCTGCAGGGTCCAGAGGCGCTGCAATATTACGTTTGCGGGTCTTAATCCGCGTGCCACTGTAATCATAGGAAAAAATCAACAAAAAATTATGGGCGTCTAATGAATAGCAAACAGCAAAAATATCAGTAAGAAATAGAGGCTGGGGAAGAAAAAAGAAGCCTTACCCAAGAGTGGGTTTCTCCTTTGAGCTGTCATTCCAAAGCAAAAAAAGTTTAATTAGGAAGAAGGAAAAGAGGCATAACATTGCAATCTCATAGATGATGCAGCAGAAACAGAATCGCTACAAGTACCACAAAAGCCACTGCCTATAGTGCAAAAAATAACACAAAACAACGAAACTCGGAGGAGTTTGTATCTCTTTGTCTTGCAATATATAAACAAGAACGCTCAAGGGAAATCAACAGTATACAAGTACTACAACAGATTAACATTCATCAACAAGAGACGACTAGAAAATACCAAAATCATAAAACAAGCACGGACACTTCCCTATACATAAATCAACCAAAACCATACACATACTTTTGTCTCTAATTTATACTCAGCAGAGATACTAGTTCAGTGGCCATAGACTATAGCACTTCAGTTACTGTATATTCTTTAATGAAACACAAAATAACTACATTATTTGACATCAAGTCTCACAATCAGAAAGGGACCCGCACTATCCCCATCTCACTCTTTCTTGTTTTTTTAAGATTGAAAAATAAATTGACTACAGAGGCTTTCGATAATATTCAGTTGGACACCATTGCCTCAGCTTTGTTCTGATAATTAATTCGCAAGAACTTATAGCTGCACTTAATTAATTACTGTAACTTTTCTCACTTAACAATTGCATTCTACTCAATTTCTGGTATAGTCTAACCCTTCATTTCTTTTCATACAAACTTGCATAAAGACATACTTCCTATTCGCCTGATATCACAACACTCTTCAATCAAAAACATCACACACAATCCTAAAAAGAGTATTTAGCTCCGTACTATACATTCCGGTATAGTCTAACCCTTCATTTCTTCTCATACAAACATGCATAAAGACATTACTCCTATTCGCCTGATATCATAACACTCTTCAATCAAACACATCACATGCACAATTCTCACAAGAGTATTTAGCTCCGTACAACACATAATCGTAGTTACCGATGTTTTCCTGTAAATCAACACCTCATATTACAACAATAAGAACATAATCAAACTAATAATTTTCCTCATAGAATAGATCTTCCGAATACTAAACGAACAACAAGAAAAAAAGCCCTAGCTAACAAAAACGTAGATCGATTCCTGAGAAAGCTTTACAACTGCATACATCAATTTCAACGCATACTGAAAATCGATACGTAACATCAAATACAAATCCTAAGTAGTTACATATCAAACAGAAAAAATCGGGAAAAAAAACGGGAAAAAATCGAGTAAAACAAGGAGAAACGGAGAGATTGAATATCGTTTACCTCATAAACCAAGATGGAGAAGAATCGAGATCGATGCAGAGAGTTCTGCGGTGTGAGGGATGAGAGAAAAATGTAGAGAGAGGAAAATTTGGTAGAGATGAAGAAAAGAGGCCAAATGAGTTCTCGTGATTGCTGTGATAAGATACTTTATATATGACCCGGAAAAAGAAAAATATCTGAGTTCGAATCTTACTTGCAACATATAGTGGTAGTGTGTTCTCGTCTCGTCGCATGGGTCATTTCCGGTCTTTTGAAATAGCATCTCTATTCATTTTACTCTTCTCAGATTTTATTTCATAAGATTTTAGTAAGTATTTCAAAAACAGTCTTTCTATCTCTATGAACTAGTAGTAAGATCTGCGTACAAACCCCTCTTGTAAGATTTTACTGGGTATGTTATTAGTTGTTTAGTGAAAATATTGTTGTCATCATAAGATGATGTTATCGAACAATATTGTTTGTAGCTCACTAGCCTGAATAATTCACATGCGAGATGTATTAGAATGTATTTAAAGGGAAGGGAGGGGGAGGAGGAGTGAGTCTTTTACAAGTTTTTATTGATTGTCACGCTCGAGGGATTTGATTTAAATTGGGGGGATTATGTTCCTTCTATCGTATCCTTTTTGCAGGTTAAGGATATTCTCAATGTACCTAAAGGTCAGTGAAGTGCCACCAGGTCCTTAAATAAAAGAAGGAAAAGCTATCTAAATACACATTTTATTTCATCATAATCTCTGAAATTTTCTACTGTTTAAAAAAAATCAAAAATTCTCTGTCATATACATCATTACCCTCTCGTTGATACATTCTCATCCTTCTCTCGGATATATCCCTTCCCTCTCTGATGTGTTCCTCTTCTATGTATTCGGATGTCATATTCCTTCTCTGATATATTTTTACCTTTTCTACGATATATCCTTCTCATTCTGGTACATCCTTCCTCTATATATCTAGACGTCTGCGAATGTATCCAAAAATCTAGTATCTCATAATTTATGAATTTTAAGAAATTTTTAATGTTATGATATTTTTGTCCTAAAAGAAAGCACGTGGCTTTAGAATAGCTTGTGGAGGCCCATTTGATTTGACAAATACTTGACCCATATAATTGGAGCTTTGATGTTAACGTTAAAGTCCAATAATGGCTATCTCAATGATTTTTTAGACCATGGGATATATACAACTTACAATAAAATGAGCTATTCATCCTTGAGCCACTTCATAAATGACAAAAGCTCGTGACAAGTCGATGAAGAATTTAAAATTTATGAACTTTTAAGTTAATAAATTAATAATTGAGTTCATAATTAAATACTATGTATTAGTTATATAATGAGTTTTTGTATTGTCTAAAAAGTTTGGGCCTCTAAAAATTATAATTAAATTCACAATTCATAAATTACAAGTTAGCTTTATTTATGATGATATACTTTCTCGAGGGTTTTAATTTAAAGAAATTGAACGAAAAACCTTGCTTAACTATAACCAAAAGAATGCTAATCAAGTACATTATTCACTAGAAAAAATGATGCCAAATTTATGTATAACATCCATTAGAAATTAAAGTATTAGCCACCACTCTACAAACGCAATTTACGAACATAATATGTGATTATCAGAACAATGTAATTGGTTAAAATGCTTTAAAGAAAATGGTGCTAAAATTTAAAGAAGGGGTTTACATTGTGTTGGGTTTGAAAAGCCCAACCTTTTGGCCCAAGTGTTACAATCTCGCGAAGGAAAATAGATTTTTATAGAATCTTACCAAATGAACAGGTCATAATTTCACAAGATGGTATACGATAAATTACATATCTTCATGTTATATGTTTAGTAATAAATATTTATAATTATAAACTTTGATGACTTCACATATATATGCCCAAACACAATATTAAACTCAATGCATGTATCAATATATTGAATAAGCGACAAATTGAGATAAGAAACTTATCAAATTAATCATAATTAAGTAATTATATATACTACTAACACTACTATAATGATTTTTTTATTTAAAAAAATTAGGCAACAAACCATTATTGACTAAACAAAATTCATTTGACACAATTAATTAATTTTATAAAATGTTGCAAGTTAGACGATGGTGGTTGACACAATTGACCATATCATTTCATAAAATACTATGTTCTTTTTAATTATTTATTTTCTTAAAATGGAAGATAACATGTAATAATCAATGAATAATCAACATGTGACAAGATAGTTTGAATATCAATGTTTTATTTTTTTTAAAAAAAATTATTATTTTGATAAATTTTCAATTTAAATAAAATATTTTGAAGCAGTACATATTAAAATTATCTATGAAAAATAAAATATAATTCCATGTGCATCCCACAATTGTTGGTATAGGTGTCATCTGTTGACTGGATTTTTCTTCATGATGAAATCTATAAACATGATGATGGAGGGAAATGAATCTTTTTGAATTTTTCTCCCAATAAAAAAAATATTATTTTTATTATTCACTTAATTATTATTAATAGTTAACTAACTAAACTAATTTAGATGCAAATTAAGAATACGAGGTGTGCAATACAATACATGCTAGGATGATTGTAAAATCATTCAGTCGCTTAAATAATCTTATATGGTAAAATTTCATTATTATTTGATGAAACTACATTATAAGACAATATCGTAAATTTTTTCATATTTGCGTGAATTAGTGAATAATACTTTTTTCAGTAGGAGTGAATTATTATAAAATTGGTTCCATTGATCACGTCTCTATCTCAAGAATTCTATTTTGTTATAGAGCCCTCCACCATAATATTTCAATATGTGTCACATGTTATTTGGTTTTTATCACTAAATTTGGAATATTTAATTGCTAAAACAAAAAGGACATATTAGATAAAGGTCCAAGAAAGGAAAATTATTTAATGAATGATAAAAAGAAAAACAATAATAAAGAAGTGGAAAGGTGACAAATAATAGAATCAAAATAGATGGCTTCAACAAAAGTTCACATGTCACTAACTAGTATAATATATTAAATCTCACCTTATAATATAAAATTTAAAAAATTACAAGAATATATAACCTAAATCTTTTACTACCATAAGTTAATGACAACATTAGGTAAAAATATAAATAAGATTTTTTTTAATCTTTAATCAGGACAATTAATAACTTAGGTGTAAAGTAAGAATACGAGATGTTACACGTACTACATCGATGATAATATATTATAATATGATCACTCAATTACTTACGATATCATATCACGTATATTATAACCATCAATAAATAATAATATTTGTTATTTGATAAATATTATATTTCAAGACAGTTTTATGAACTTTCCTTCATTATAGTTTATATCATTTATTATTTAATTATATTCATAAATTTTAATATTAAATTGTTAAAATAAAAATAAGATAATATAAACTAATGATCTAGGAAAAGAAATATTATTCCCCAACGATAAAAAGGAAAAAAAAAAAGTGGAAAGGTGACAAATTAGGTAAAATACAAATAAGATTGAACACTATCATTTTGTTTGACATAAATTTAATTATATCCTTAAATTTTAAATATCAAAATGTTAAAATAAAGATAAGATAGTATCAACTAATGGTATAGGAAAGGAAATATTATGAATGGATGATTAAAAGGGGGAAAAACCAAAAAAGTGAAAAGGGTGATAAATTAGGTAAAAATAACACACAAAATTGAATATTAATATTTTATTTGACATAGAATTTAAACTAATTTAACATAAATTACAAAATACAAAAGATAATAAGATCATTCAATCACTTACAATATCACTTCACGTATATTTTACTTATCAACCAAGAATCATTTACGATATCACTAGCATATTATCTAATTATATCATTAAATTTTGAATATCAGATAATAAAAAAAAAAGAAAAATTATTAATTAAAAAAACTAAAAAATAGAAAAAAATTGATTTTTTTTTTCAAATTTTCAAATTTGTCCTTATACTCACTTACCCACCCGCACGTCCTAACCCCCGTTGTTTCTTTCCTATAAATTTGTCTTTCTTCCCTTCTTCTTCTTGTTCACTCAAATCTCAACTATTTTTTCTTTTTCTTAAATTTACAGAGTTTTATTAATCTGCAAAAATGGTGGATGTTGTAGCTGATGCAAATATGGATGCTGTACAGCGCCGTCTCATGTTTGAAGACGAGTTAGTTCTCTATCTCCTTTTTTTTAATCATTTTTTTCGTACTTTTAATTTGCTTTTGTAAATAAAATCAGTTTAATCGAGTCCGATCTATGATTTGAAGTTTATGAATTCTTATCATTACCTAAAGTTAACGTTTTTTTAATAATCGTGGTGTTTAGGTCAGTAGTATAAGGTAAGAGTAAATCTGTCCATAAAAAAAAAAAATTAGCTAAGTGTAAATGACTTGAGATTTGAATCTGAGGCCTCATTGATCATTGATAGGGTAATGAGCAAAAGCCATCACGTGCTTAGTGGTTTTAATTTATTTGTCTTGATTTTGACTTTGCACGGAGTTTAAGAAATTTTAAAAAAATTGAATCTTTTGGTCTTGTCGGATTTCACCAGTATGTTGTTGTTGTTTGATCTTAAACTAAGGAAGATATGTGGAATGTATCGAAATATTCTTTAGTTTTGTGGAGCATGTGGCATGGAAAGATTGAAATGAAAGAGTTGTCAGAAAGTGAAGATACATAAAGGGAAGTAAGGTTAAAGTGGAGGGAGTATATTTTTTGTGCCCTAATATTCTTAATTTTGCATCAAAGCTAAGAATCTTTGAAGACATAAGATTTAATGAATTTGAGAGAGTAATAGCAGGGCTGATGTAGAGGGTTCATTTAGTCAACCTCGGCTAGTTTGAAATTGATTCATTGATTTTTCATTAGAGTAATGTTAGTACTCCGGCGTGTTAATTTATGTTGTACCGTTTGATTTTTTTGTTATAGAAAGATACACTCTTTTTTGGGATGGATTGAAAAGGAAAGTGTGAGAAAATACTCGACTTTCTTGAATCTAAGGAGGGTTGGTACTCTGCATGCAAAATCAGTTATGAATGTGTAGAATTTGCTTCTGATAGTATAAAATGACCATGACTATACTGGTGTAATGAGTTGAAAATTTGATTTCTAGTTGTCCTGGACAAAGATTCTTAAAATTCTGACTGTTTAATCACTTCTGAATTCAAGAAGCGTTTGTGATGCGCAGTATATTAAAATTCACTAATCTTGTGTAAGTTGTTACACGACAACCTTTTGTGAACTTTTGCTAAGAAAGCCGCCCTGTTCTACTCTTTTAACTTAGTAGTTGTTATCAATGTTTGATCTGCATTTTTAGAGTTTCGACAAACTTTTATAACCTTTTCTCCTTGTTTAACACTTTCTCTTCTTTAACACTTGCAGATGCATTTTGGTGGATGTGAATGACAAGGTTGTTGGTCATGAATCCAAGTACAATTGTAAGTTTTTAGATTTTTGCTCCATCTTTGGAATTTCCCCGGTGTGTGTATTATCTTCTGGTGTATTTCCCTATGTGGCTGTATCTTATTTTGATGTTGAAGGTCTCTGTGATTCATGTCAATGCTATCTCACAATTTAGGGAGTTAATTGGCGGAGAATCTAGAATTTACAAAGTTTCTAATTTTAATGTACTTTATATATGTTAGGTCGCTTTATAAGATGCATTTTATAGAAATAGAACCATAAAATCAAAATTTTTGATCCGCCTTCGAATCTCTGGGAAGCATGTTGAAGACCTAAAATAAAACAATAGATGACTCCGTTCTCCAGTTTAAACTTTTGGTTAGGGTGGTCACATAATTCAAGGACGTCCTTTTCGGAGAAATGTCTACTTTCTTCTTCTGAAAGTTTTAGCTATGTGCTGGGATAGATTTAGGAGATTTGTTGTGTAGGCTGATCAAGTTGGAATTTTATTCTGCAAAAATTTGAGTTAACCGAAATTACCTCTAAGAGCATTCGTTCATGTCTATATGATGATTTGTTCATGTCTCATATATTTGCTCAATAACCTGCTATTGATGTGCAGGTCATTTGATGGAAAAAATTGAATCTGAGAATTTGTTGCACAGAGCTTTCAGTGTATTTCTTTTCAACTCAAAGTATGAACTTCTTCTTCAGGTATGTCGCATAAATAAACTGCAAGTGCTGAATGATTATATAGTGTA
The DNA here is from genome assembly GCA_026153255.1 of Solanum medicagineum. Taxonomy (NCBI): domain Eukaryota; kingdom Viridiplantae; phylum Streptophyta; class Magnoliopsida; order Solanales; family Solanaceae; genus Solanum; species Solanum medicagineum. Next base: position 10,714,186 of record JAPFFP010000089.1, on the reverse strand, counting down.
CGATGGTGAAAGCACTTGGCGTTGTAAGATATCATCTCAATATTAGAATATTGATATTTAGAGAAGCTATAAAATAAGTAGTCATAACTCATAAGTTATCAAATGGATTGTAGTTGAGACACATCTTTGTAGTTTTTGAAGATTAAAACTCTTAATATATGGTATTTTTGTGTTGTATGTGTAGCAACGATCTGCAACAAAGGTAACCTTTCCTTTGGTGTGGACAAACACGTGCTGCAGCCATCCTCTCTACCGAGAGTCTGAGCTTATTGAGGAGAATGCTCTTGGTATATTTTATGTTTGAGCTTAAAGTCTCTGACTTTTACCATCTCGACTTCTCCTACTCAATTTATTTTGTGTTGTACTTTCAAATATTAGGTGTAAGAAACGCTGCGCAAAGGAAGCTTCTTGATGAACTTGGTATTCCTGCTGAAGATGTCCCAGTTGACCAGTTCATCCCATTGGGCCGTATGCTTTACAAGGCACCATCTGATGGAAAGTGGGGAGAGCATGAACGTAATGAAACATCTTCTTTGTATTTTAATTTTGGTGTGCTTATAACCTATTTGTCCCAGCTTTTAGGAAGTCAAAAGGGCTTAATTTAGAAAGTTGGGGTGCTTCGGGCAAAAAATACTTTCCAAAAAAATACTTTGTATTTTAAACATAAAACATTAATGTGCATTGATTAGATAGGTATAAGTCATCACTGATCCTTCCTTTGTTATTGCAGTTGATTATCTTCTGTTCATCGTTCGCGATGTCAATGTTCACCCAAACCCGGATGAAGTTGCTGATATCAAATATGTGAACAAAGAACAACTGAAGGAGCTTTTGAGGAAAGCAGATGCTGGCGAAGAAGGTTTGAAGATATCTCCTTGGTTCAGACTTGTTGCTGACAACTTCTTGTTCAAATGGTGGGATCATGTTGAGAAGGGGACTATCCAAGAAGCTGCTGACATGAAAACCATTCACAAGTTGACTTAAAAGCTACATTGCTCGAACTCTCCGAAAGTATTGCCAATCCCGTAATCATTTTTGAAGAGTTTGAGCAAACATAGCTTAAAAGGAGCCAACTTTTAACATGGTTGAACAAATACATCCTATTCCCTTTTAGACAAATAAATTTGGTGGTAGTATTTTCAAGATTTCCTTTTCTGCATCCCTATGTTTTGTTGTTGTGAGAATAGATCAGACCTACAGAAGTATCTGTGAACTGATCAGAACTTGTAACATAGACATGTCTCTGTTGAATGTTAATGAAGTAGCTTCTTGTTTTGTGCTTGGTAGATTTTGTATTGTCCAAAATCTTTTGCGTTCGCTCTAATCTTTCAGACCTCACTTGTGGGATTTCACATGATATATATGTTGTTGGTAAGTGCACAGATAGTCGATTTTGAGACCCCCATTTGTGCCATGACACAAAATCCATGTCTGGAGTTTGACATATTGCTTGTTTGTGCAAACTTTTGACAGATCTGAAGTTTGGTCTGTCAAAGTTAAGCTTTAGTTTTTCGGGTTGATTTCGTGGGCTCACCCCCACGAAAAACTAGGTCTGGACTATAAGTGTATATGTTCCTATAACATGTTCAGAAGTTGAAAGTCGTGAAAATGAGAATATCGAGATGAATGTGTGTGATATATTATGAGCGATAAAATAAGAAATAAAAATATTTTTGACAAAGTGGAAGTAATCTCGATAGATGACAAGATAGGGAGGTGAGGCTAAGGTGGTTCATGCTTATATAGAGGAGACGCATGGATGTCCTAGTTCGGAGGTGTGAGACATCGGCTTTGGTGAGTTTTAAGAGAGACAATGATACACCAAAGAAGTATTGAGGAGATATGATTATACAAGACATGACACAAATTCAGATTACTGATCGCGAGGATATTACCTTAGGTAGAAGGTTAGTAGATAGTTGTAGTTGCTCAGCTTCTACTTTTATACTACTAGTAGTATGTACTTTTTATACATCTTTTAATTTTTGTCACTCTCGGTTGTTTTCAATCTTGTACATTCATAACTTTATTATTTTATTGTAGTTACTATTCATTTAACTTAAACATACTTTGTTATGCTTTTTAATTTTTTTTTTTTACCATGAATTCTTCGCTTTCTGCTTTATTCCAATTGAGTCAATATCTATCAAAATTGACCTTTTATACTAAAATACGGTATGATCAACAATACGGTAAGGTCAACATATGATCTATCCTCTCCAAAACCCCATAGCGTTCACTCCCACCATTCCACACCCCCTACCCTCATCCTACCTCCATCTTCTATAGTAATATTTATTTATATTATATATAAAAAATATTTTTTGATAGTATATTTTACTTATATATCAGATAAAAGAAGATTTACTTATTTTCTTAAAAGCGTTCCTAAAAAAAAAAATTATCCATGAAAAACATACATTTTAGATTAGTTAATTAGTTAACCCTTGTGACGCAAAAATAGTAAACTATTGATTAATTTTAATTTAGTCGTTACAAGAGTAACAAAATTTGCTAACTATAATTAACTATATTGCTTGATTCACGTAAATTTATCGAAATTATATAGATACTTTGTATTTACCCAATTTCGTATTTATATCAAATACATAAATGCATTTCATATGTCTTTCCGTGGCTCAAGCCTACTTTAGGCCGCAAAAAATAAGGGCCTTATTATTGAAGTTTTCTTTGTTGGCGATCTCTTGCTAATATTATGCACATTTTTTTCTCAAAATTTACTATTTTATAATTAAAAAAAGTCGTGTAAAATTAAATAAATTTATACTTAATTTTTTATTTCTTAATCTGTCTAATTTATTTCAATTTGAATCAATCATGTTTATTAGTTTGTCAGATTGTCTTCAATTTTTTGAGATGTCTTCTTAGACATTTCAAGCTCAAATGAATTAGATTATCAAATAATTAAATTTGAAAGGATATTATCTTAAAATTTGAACGTCTTGTAATTAAAGATAACAATCACCACAATATTGATGATTTGTACCTATTTTTATAATTAATAGCATGTATTATACAATTAAAATAATGATCTATTTGACTTACTTAATCAAGCAAAATCTTAAATTTATTTTTTAAATCCTTATAAAATAATTTTGATAAATTTGTGTAACAATAAATCACAGGATTTTTTCAAGTAATTTATATTCCATAATTAATCGATTCGATTTGATTTTATGCCTAAGAGGTTCGATTTATTGATTTTTGATTTGTGAACATGCTTAATCGATAATCAAATTAAGAAGATATTTCTTATTGTTTTTTAACTCTTTGGTTCGATTTTTGATTTAATCGATTAGAAAATTCTCATATGAAAATATATACACGATGTTCATAAGAATAGAAGTCTAATACAAATTTTAGTTGATCACTTTTGTTTAATATAAAATTGTTGACTCATCCAAGAAGAGAAAAAATATCTTAATAGTGAGGGAATGATGCTAGTTTGAGTTGCCTACGATCGAAAATAATACTAACATTTATAAAATTAGATTAGAAAATGTTAAAGTCATTATTATATAATAAGGAGTAAAATAGTAATTTTAATATAATTTTATTGAGATATTGTTTAACCACTAAAAAAAATAAATCGAATCAATAACCTAATAGTTCTTTTCAAACAAAAACAATATCAAAATTATTCTATAATAATCATTATTATTAATTTAATTTAAAAAGGATAATTATAGATAACTAAATCCCTACATTTCTCAACCTTCTAAAAGCCTCTTTTGTCACTTTTTCAGGCTAACCAAATAATTAACCTATTTTTATGGTAACTAAATACTTAAAAATCTCACTACTTATAGTAGCTTTTCTTCTCCCTCACAATAAACAAAAAAATAATCCATTTTTTCACTCACTCAACAAGAATTTATGAAAATTTAACTACTCTAAATAAATGTTTAGTAAAAATTCATCTTAATTTTTAGTTATAATAAGCCTAGCATTGTTGAAAATGCTAGGCAACCATATGTAATTCTCGAGGCAAACAAGTTGACGTAGTGACACTTCAGGTATGATTCTAGACTCGTTTTTCGATGTTTATTTTTAAAGTAGTTGTTTAATTTTACGTTGACTGCCAACTTATCGCAATTCTTTTTTTTTTTAATAGATTTGAGATGGACAATATGAGCAAAGTACTTATGTTTTTTTGTTTGAGATTATTTACAAGTTTCTAATTATATCTTTTGGTTTACCGGGCATGTCGTCGTCACCTTGCCGGACGGAGTTCCTGACGATACCTCCCGGCATTAGTCCGGCGGCATTGCTTGATTCTCCCTTCATGCTACCAAGCTCAATGGTATTATAAATATATAATATATATATATGTATTTATTTTCTCATGTTTAGTTTTTATGGAATTTTTTAATATTTTTGCATGGTTGTTTTTGTGTAGTGGATTTATATGGCGGGTAAAGCGTTTCTACTATTGATAACTCCATTCTCGAAGCCTTTGGTTAAAGATAGATAGAGTAGTACTCATCACACTTGTGTAAGTGGTGGTTTAGTGTTTGAAAAGGTAGTTCGATGCACAAAACAGTTCTCGAGGCCTTTGGTTAAAGATATATAGAGTAGTACTCATCACTATTGTGTTAGTGGTGGTTTAGTGTCTGAAAGGGTAGTTCGATGCGCAAAACATCATTGCGGGGATCGAGATCTCGAGATCAAGATTCGGGAAGGGTTGCGTTTCAAGGGTTGTGATGTAGACAACTTATAGTTATGCACACATTTAGTGACTATTTTTATGGTTCGAATGCGTGATCTACAAGGAGAACTTTGCTGGTGGTTGAGTGTCTAAAAGGGTAGTCCGATGTACAAGACATCACACTCAATGTTCTCACAAGGATCGAGATCAGGATTTGGAAAAGGTTGGATTTTAAGGGGTGTGACGTAGACGCAGGCGTTAGTGACTATGTTTATGGTTCCAACGCGTGAGACAACTTTACCAGTGGTTTAGTGTCTCATTGATAAATATAACATGTACAAGATACATTTTCTTGTATGTAACTTTTTGTATAGGTTACAGAGAGACAACTTTTATTATTTCATTGATATAATGTAACACGTATAGCATTGCGTCCTTTTAACTTGTCTCCTATGTCCTCCGCACTTAATTGAACAAGTAGACACACACGTCCTGCGTGGATGCAAAATTGCCATGTAATACCACGTTGGGATGGTTGTGTTTATTTTATAAAGTTTAAGTGCCTACACCGGAAAATTGGTGGATCTAAGTTTTTGTTTTCCTCTGAAATGCAGATACCAATTGAGAATGGTACACAAATTTTGAACTGCATTGAGTCAAGAAAGAATGAAATCCCTGAACAAGAAGAAGAATTTATCAAGAAGCAAAATCAATTTGAGCAAAGAGGCATATTTAGTGCTGGCGTTAGTTGTAACAATTCATCGGATGATGGATACACATGGAGAAAATATGGACAAAAGCATGTAAAAGGGAGTAATTTTCCAAGAAGTTACTATAAATGTACTCAACAAAATTGTCCCGTGAGGAAAAAAGTTGAATGCGCACCAAATGGACAAGTCATAGAGATTGTGTACATCAATGGTGCTCATAATCATCCAAAAACTCAGAATCTTCGACGAAAAACTACGGATGATTCATATGTTGTTAGCCAAGAAAACGGATCATCGATATGGAGGAATGATCAGAAATTCGAGTACAATGAGGATATTGCAGGTTGTAATGAACTAGAAAGACTGTCCTCTGCATCTGTCCTGTCTGATGTCTCTGATCCAATGTTGTCGAACAATCTGAAATCGAATGAATCAAATGGAACTCATGAGCTTTCTCCTACACTTGCTATCTTTGATGGTGAAGATGAAGATTTGGCCACTCAAGAAGGTAATTTCCTTGGTGATGGTATCGACGAGTATGAATTAGAGTCAAAGAGAAGGTATGCACCCAGCTCCTACCCTTCTTTTTCTTTCGTTTGATCCACCGTTTTGAGACAAGTTCTAACAGTGTCAGGCCGCGTAAAAGTTAACTACAAGTAATCGTCCTTAACAATGGCATCAGTAACCTGGAGTGTAAAACCTTTCCTAGGAGTGTGTGTGTGTAATAATGTGTCGAATACTCAAAAAATGCGGAGGATCCAAGGGTCATTGTGTGTGTGAGTGAGTGTCTATAACGCGAATAGTGATCCACTCAACTAGTTTAAGTTGTGGAATATTGACCTCAGGAAGAAAGACGATTGTTTAGCTGAACCAAGTTTACTGTCAAGAACTGTGAGAGAACCAAAAGTAGTCCTCCAGGTGGCGAGTGAAATCGACATTCTTGAAGATGGCTATCGCTGGAGAAAATATGGCCAGAAAGTTGTCAAAGGAAACCCGAACCCCAGGTATAAAATGCATAGTTGTATGAATTTTTGAAGAGATGAAGCAACATATCTCTCGTTGACTCAGTTGATATGTTTTAAGGAATTGTTTCGTGTGCAGGAGCTACTACAAATGTACAAGTGCTGGATGTTTAGTGAGGAAACATGTCGAAAGGGCATCAGATGACTTAAAATCAGTAATCACAACATATGAGGGGAAACACAACCATGAAGTGCCATCAGCAAACAAGACGAATGCTGTTTCAGGAAACGTTCGTTCAGCATCTATGTTGAACAACGGGCAGCAGACTTGCACAACAACATCTCGAAAAAGTCTCAAAGATTCAAATATCAGAGTGCAGTTTCAAGATCTACCTATTCCATTCGAAAGAAAACATTTCATGGGAAGCGAATATTTAAGGCCAAGTTTTGGTGCAAGTTACCTCGGGGACTTGAGCTTCGGAGCTTCTTCTTTGCAGCTCCCAGACTTCCCATTACCATTGCCATTACCATCACGATTGAGCTTTCCTGCAAGACAGAACGAGCCTCGTCTTGGTGACTTTCATTTGAATAACCATTTCCTACTGCCAAATGGTGCATCCAATCCATTTTTAGCAGATGGGAATACACAACATATTAACAATGACAGCAATAATTCAAGACTCCTTAAAGCCAAAGACGAGATTCAGTACTGGACCTAGCTCTTTCGATAGTTGTCTCTGAAACACCATTCAGTATAGATTCTTTGCAGTCACTGCTTTCGACTTAAATAATACACATACACAGATCATAGAAATATATGTGTATCTATCCTTTTTGATCAAGGTGGCACCAAATCGATGCTACGACACATTGGAACCAACATGTTAGTGAGAAAACAAGCTATTTGGAGCATAACTTCAACCAAAGACAATAATTCTGCATTTCAAGAACTTGCAACTTGCCTAATAGGCCGAGTAATTTGGCTTAATTGTTGCCGTTGTTACTAACATGAGCACCGATATTCATGAACATATATGTTGCTCTCATTGTATAGAGTTAAGCAAGCAGATGTAAACGATTCATTAGTCAACAATGAATACGAGTGGAATCACCCGATTTACCATCAATATTCTCTACTGACATTTCTGAAATTCTTGGCTCTGTGACAACTCAAATAAGGGAGAAAATCTCCAAAAGAGCTATTGTTTATGTTCAGATGTTTAATACCAAACCTGAGCTCTCGAGGGGGTGGCCTAGCGATCAAGGAGTTGGAGTACTAATCTCGATAGAAGAGACACTAGGTGTTTTCTTCTCATCTATCAAACTGGGAACCATAGCTGACAAAGGGTTCAGTGCAATTTGGGCTCCAATTTAAGAGGTGCCAAATGTACCCCGTCATTGATTTGAGATCTTGATAAATTGAATATAATCATTCTCTTCAACACTATGCATAATGAGTGGTAAAGTTACCGGATACATGTGTGGGTGGAAGGAACAAAGTATATGCCCACTGAATTAGTGGAGGTGCACTAAAGCTGGATCGGACATCACCATTATAAACGTAGCAGCAAAGAGACTCGAACAATCAGCATTATCTCCATGTGATCGATAGGTCACGAGTTGCCACCAAATAACAAGGATGGACAGTGCCTCTATAGAAGAGAAGCCATCAGAGGTTTCTGCAAAATTTCTTCCATGCAAAGCAAGCATCTTTTCGTTGAACCATAATACGTGTAGATTATGCTCTCGAGACAATGCCTTACACACGAAACATCATAAGTCTCGAGAAATCTCACATCTGTTTCCCTCCATTTCGCGCCAGCAAACTGCTTGTACTCGTCCATCACAGAAGACAAACACCAGCTCTGCCATTTCCTGAGGCAACCAACAAGGCGACCTGTTCGATGCTGCAAGAACAAATATAATATACGTTGTAACAATCAGCACGAGTATCTGGTATCGAAGCAGCAATGTCAAGATCAAAAGGAAGAAGTCAAGAAAACAAATCAGCTAAGATTCAAGATTAAACATCCAACTCTAACATCATGAAGCTAAGCATATTTTGAGAGGATTTAACTTATATACACCAACAATGTAACATATATTTATACAATCCGCGTTATTTTACCATAACTATAGAAAAATGCAAATCTAAGAGGAGCTTGAACTAAAAATAACGAAATCAATGTACCTTTCCGCGCTTGCAGTGGATAAGAACTGGATGATTTCTAACATCTGGAGACAAATACAGAAGAAAAGTTAAAATTCACATACTAGACCCTAGCTCTGTTGCTCGGACTCTCAAAAAATGTCACCCCACCCATGTCGGATCCTTCAAAACTGCACTACTTTAAAGGATCCAACACATACCTGACACCATTTTTTGGAGAGTGCGAGCAACATAGACTGGAACTATGGACTTAAAAACAGGATAAGGAGAATGCTCGAGATTGTATACCCGTTAACACTTCTAAAGCCTCTGTTATAACACTCCTCGACATAGTCGATGGCTCCTAAACAGAAAAAACATCAACTTGTCAACCAAGATATGTAAATTAAGAGAATATACAACAAAAGTATAGTCCATTCATGAATCTGAACATTTCTTAAGATGAATATTAACCAATATCAGTGAATTTCACTCTGTGATAACAGGTCAGTTATCATTTTTACCATACTTTTTACGCGTTCACCAGTACATATATAACTTAAACTCGTTATAAAAAACAAAACACTTATCAACGAAACACAATATCTATCAATGAACTACTACTCAATCCTCAGATAGTTGGAGTCGGTTATATGAATTCGTATCTTTTTAGAATACTTATTTATTAGATTACTATTATCGTTAACCAACAACAACCCTTCTCCTCTATCGAGAACAACAACAACATATCCAAGTGGAATCCCACAAGTGGTCTGGGGAGGGTAAACTGTACGCAGACCTTACCACTACCTCATAAAGATAGAGAGGCTATTTTTGGAAGACCATCATCTCAAAATATACGCGTACCTTACCACTACCTCATAGAGATAAAGAGGCTGTTTCGGGAAAGCCCTCGTCTCAAAATCAAGCCCCATAAGCAGATCTCCTCCTCTACTAATAAAGGAATAAATTATAGAATAAAAATAAATGAACTACCTTGGTGCCATCCATTCCAAATTGGAAAAGCTTTACTTTGTTAAATTGAAGAAACTCCAAATTCTCTTCAGGATAAGGCTCTGGACACAAACATCTGTAAACAACAAGCCAAAAAAATCAATCCTCACAATAATAATAGCGAAGAAAGGAAGTCCGATATACAAAGCATCCCACATTAGCATGTCTGAGGAAGAATGAGAAACTAACATTCAAAAAGACTCTTCCCCCCCCCCCCCCCCCTCTTCTAGGTAAATTTAACTTATACATGCACTTACAATATCAATGAAATTTGACATTAACTCTGTCCACGAAGACTCAGATAGATGAAAAAAGAATCACCTAATATTTTTGCCTCTGCTTGGAATTAAAACTCGAGACCTCATGGTTTTGGACTCTTCATTAACCATAAGGTCATACCCTTGGGTGCGATATAGAGAGTTGGTTATAGTTATTTTCTAAGTTACTATATCAAACTTGATACTAAAAGTTGGACTTCACTATCATTAAACAACAACATATTATCACAAGTGGGATACGACGTAGAGTGTATGCAGACCTTATCTATGTTGGTCGGACTCTTCAAAAATGTCAATGGGTGCATGTCGGATCCTCCAAAAATAGTTTATTCTTGAAGGATCCGACACAGATTTGGCAACATTTTTGGAGAGTTCGAGCAACTTAGGCCCTTATCCTACCTCAAGCTATAGAGGGTACTTTCCAAAAAACACTTGACTCAAGTAAAAGCATATCAAAGCAGGTAAAAAAGAAATAATGAGAGCGAAGAAATTATGACAAAATACTATAGAAAAGCACAACAAAACATTCTTAAAAAAGAGCAGTAACATACTATAACAAAATAGTGCGATAATCAAAATACAAGAGACAACAGATAGTAACAGAAATCGAACAAATAACTACACGAGGAATACTACGACTACTAGAGATAGAGAGAAAGACTAACATGATAGACCTCAGATTGAGCGATTGCAAAAATGGGAAATTGGAAGACTGAGGGAAACCAGATCTATAAATGCAGTTTTCTTCTACTGCTGAGAAATTTGTAGGTGGCTCCAAATTACTATCATCTCCTTGTAAAAGTATATCCATTTCTACGTGTATCACAACATTCACATAGAAATTATGCCTCAATCTCAAGAAAGTTGGAATTATGACTTCGACTCCAAGAAAGTTGGAGTTAAGCCTTAATTCCAAGAAAGTTAGAGTCAACTATATGAATCCTCGCAGACTTTAATAAAAAATCAAAAAAGTTGGTATTAGCTTTAATTGCAAGAAAAGTGGAGTCAACTATACGTATCCTCGAAAAAATTTCAATGAAAAATCAAGAAAGTATTGGTATTAGCTTTAATAGAAAAGACTTTAGATAAACATCATGGAAGTTGGAAATTTGCTTCAATCTCAAGAAACAAAAAAGGTTTCAACTTTAAAATCAAGCAAAGGTATAAATTGTCATATAGGTCTAATACTTCAACAAAAAAAGGTCATTTTTCTACATTATTGTAGATTTGTCAAAGTTTATATAAACAATTATTCATATGTGGTGCCCCCTTACATTATCCAATTGTTTTTTGACCTTTGAAATTAACTAAATAATGTTCATTTTCTTTAGGAATTATCCTGTCCAAGAGAAAACATATATTTATATATATTACTACTTACATGTAATATTGTTTCCATATATTGTATAAAAAATGAAACAAAAGATAATTGAGGGGTCACAATCATCATTAATTGGAATTATTTATATAGTTTTATTTTGTGTGACAAGTTGATTTTTCTGAGCTGGATTTTCTTTTATAATTCAATTATTAAAAATGCAGCACATGACACAAGCCACATGGTTTAAGAAAATAGATTCTGATTTAATTGAACCACCCCCACCCCCCAACCTAAAGACATTTTTTATTTTTTATACACGTGATATTCGGTCAACTTGCATGTATTTCAATTATTTCAATGAGTAGTGACTTTCTTCCACCAAAAGGGTCAAAGGATTCATTGGACTATTCTTGAAAAATTTAAGATCATTGAATGTGCGTTAGATTCTTCAAAAATAATGTATTCCTAGATCCTAAATTATCACATTTTTACGAATTTCTTACCTCAATCTATCCATTGTTCTCTTCCTTTATTGAAACACGTTTTCATATTTAGTTGGCCTATCCATACCCTATTATCGAATGAAAATAATATTTGGTCAATGAATAAAAATAATTTATCCATCCTTTAAAAACAAAAATCTAATTTCAAGCACAAGGAATATAAATAATTCCTAATAGAAATCAAGAATTATGTTTCCTTATAGGTTGTCAACAACAATAACAATATATTCAGTGAAATTCCACAAATGGGATAAGGATAAAATGTATGCAAATTTTATCACTGTTGAAATAAAAAGGCTGTTTCTAAAAAATTTTCGTCTCAAAAATAGCAAAATCCAAAAATAGCTTTTGTTATAGGTCAATAAAATTCTGAAATAATTATCTCAATAAATTTTGAATACCAGATAATTATTAAAAAAGAAAAAGAAAATCACAAAACTTTATGATCCTACAAATAAAAAAAAAGTTGTTGGGAGACTGTTGGATTCTCCTATAACCAGTTACATCATCCACCCCACCCCCCTACCCCAACCCAAAAAGAAAAAAAAACTCCCTCAATCTTCTACCTATATGCCTCTTCTCTAACCATTTTTCAAGATTCTTCACAAACCCATTTCCCTAAACATCCCGAAATTTCATACTACATTGTTCACCAAAATGAAGGTTATTGAGAAAATTCAAGAATCAATCAAAGATGACAGAGTAGTTTTCTCCTTTGAGTTTTTTCCACCAAAAACAGAAGATGGGGTTGATAATTTGTTTGAAAGAATGGAAAGAATGGTGTCACATAACCCATCTTTTTGTGATATTACATGGGGTGCTGGTGGTTCAACAGCAGATCTGACACTTGAAATTTCAAATAGAATGCAGAATATGGTGTGTGTTGAGACAATGATGCATTTGACTTGTACTAATATGCCTGTTGAGAAAATTGATCATGCTCTTCAAACTATTAAGTCTAATGGGATTCAAAATGTTCTTGCTCTTCGCGGAGATCCTCCTCATGGACAAGATAAGTTTGTTCAAGTTGAAGGTGGTTTTGCTTGTGCTTTAGATCTGGTAAAATTTCCTGATTTTGATTCCAAGATTTGATTTTAATGTGTTTAACATGTTTTGATTGATGCATACATTACACATTTTGAAATTTTGGGTTCAAAATTTGATCTTTGTTGAATTTTGAAGTAGTTTGTACATTTATATATCTATATGTATATATCGAAAATGTCGAGGTGGGAACCATGAGGTCTTAGGTTCAACATGCTTTGATTGCTGAATGCATTGAAATTTTGGGTTCAAAATTTGAGCTTTGTTGAATTACTGAAGTAGTTTGTACATGTACATCTATACGTATGTGTCGAAAATGTTGAGGTGGGAATAATGAGGTGTTAGTTTAGCATGTTTTGATTGCTGAATGCATTACACATTTTGAAATTTTGGGTTCAAAATTTGATCTTTTGTTGAATTTTGAAGTAGTTTGTACATGTATATCTATGTTTGTGTGCTGAAAATGTCGAGGTGGGAATCATGAGGTCTTAGGTTCAACATGTTTTGACTGCTGAATGCATTACATATTTTGAAATTTTGGGTTCACTTTTTTGTTCCCTCCCTTTCCTTTTGTCATATCTGGTTCTTTCTGCTTATGGGTTTTGAGATGAGGGTCCACAGGAAACAGCCTATCTACTTCTATGAGGTAGTGGTAAGGTCTGCGTACACTCTACCCTCCCCAGACCCCACTTGTGGGATTGTACTGGGTATGTTGTTGTTGTTGTTGTTTGGGTTCAAAATTTGATCTTTGTTGAATTTTTAAGTACTTTGTACATTTTTATCTATATTTCTTATTGAAAATGTCGATGTAGGAATCATGACGTCTTAGGTTCAGATCCCTTTAGAGACACACAAAAAAAAAGCATTAGGTGATTCCTTTCCGTCTGTTCTAGTCTTTGGTGTATAGTTACTTGGTACCTATTGTTAGTGGTGGGAGGTGGTAGATATCCCATTGAATTAGTCGAGGTGTGCGCATGCTCACTACTATCGAGAGAAAAAATGTGTGGTCCAGCTGGACCATTGATGATAATATGCTGCATCTGCAAATGTTCATAGCAGTTTCAACTGAAGACATTTCTTTTATCTTGAAACATGTAATACTTATATAAAAGAAAATGCAAACTTTATATATTTGACGGACACGTCCACTCTGAACCCATTGAATATAAATCTTGAATCCAACTTAGTTAACTATTTGTATTCTTTGATTTGGGATCTGATCGAGTAGTCTCATACAATAATTCTTTTTGGAGATATTGTTTGCAGCGTTTTGAGTGAACACGTTGCTTTTAGCTTGAAACATGTGTACATATGAAAAAATTGCAAACTTTACGTGTATGATGGCCACGTCCACTTTGAACCCATTGAATATAAATCCTGAATCTAGCTCAGGTTCATTATTTGTAGTCTTTGATTTGGGATATGATTGGGTAGTCTCATACAGTAGTTCTTCTCGAATTCATTGCTTGCAACAGTTTAAGTGAAACACATGTACATAAAAGGAAAAAGTGCACATTTTGTATATGATATAGCCACGTTCACGCTGAACTTATTGAATCTGAATCTTGAATGCGGCTTAGGTTCATTATTTATAGTCTTTGATCCATGACCTGATTGATTGTCTCATCGAGAGTCTATAGCAGTTCGGTTGTAATTCAATTGACTTTTTGTTTTCCTTTGCAGGTAAAGCACATGCGGGCCAAGTATGGGGATTACTTTGGGATCACTGTTGCGGGTTATCCAGGTTAGTTACTAATTTCTTGGACTTTTTGGTGTATTTCACTACTTTATTTGTTTCAATTTCTTTGATACTCTTTCCATTTAAGGACATCCCGAAATGGTTCATACTATTATACTTCTACACTACTTAATTCATTAAACTATTCAAAATTTAAGATTTGATGTTTCCTCTATCTAACTAACTTTTGAAACATAATCTTAGTACTATTTCTTTCACTATTACTAATATAAGATATGCTCTATCCATTTCAATTTGTTGTCTTAAACCAAAAGTATTGAGGGTTTCCAGAAACATCCTTTCTATCTCTATGAGGTAGTGGTAAGGTCCGCGTACATTTTGCCCTCCCCAGATCCCATTTGTGGGATTCCACTGGGTATGTTGTTATTGTCTTAAACCAAAAGTATGTGTAACATATCTAAATATCCTTTGAATCTTGTGGGTCTTAAATATGCTTGTAGAATTTTGGGGTAAAGAGCTAGTAAATATAGAAAGTACCATTCTTCTTGAAACAAACTGAATAAGGAAATTAAGACAAACAAATTGAAACAGAGGAAGACTAAGATATAATTCATTTTTTAACCCCGTGTCTGGTCAATAGTACATAAAATGAAGGTAGGAAGGATAAATTAAAATTTGTCCAATTTTGGTTGGCCTTTTTGTTTCTGCAATATGATCTTCTTTTACACTAACCTTGAGAAATATGAGATTCTTCTTTTGTTCCTGTGCTGATATTTACTTATTGCTTCTCAGAGGCGCATCCTGATGTTATACCTGCAAATGGACTTGCTACTCCAGAGGCATATGAAAACGACCTTGCCTATCTCAAACGGAAGGTAGTTATTCCCTATATTTTACATTAATCTGCCATGAAGAAGAAAAGTGAAGTATTCTTGTTCCGTTTATAAGTTTCTGACACTTGTGGGAACTTGTATTCTTCAGGTTGATGCTGGAGCTGATCTCATTATAACTCAACTCTTCTATGATACTGATAATTTCCTCAAGTTCGTCAGTGATTGTCGACAAATTGGGATAACTTGTCCCATTGTTCCAGGAATCATGCCCATCAACAATTATAAGGGCTTCTTGCGCATGACTGGATTTTGCAAAACTAGGGTATTCCCTTATATTTTAGAGTATAATCCATTCTCAGTCTCAAATATATGTCTGCAAAACTATGTATACTTGGTGACGCTTTTATGAGCTGTTATTGTATTTTATGTTCAGTGAAAAAGTTGTCTTTGAATATGACTATGTTGATTGACTTGGATGTTGTTGAGCTGCTCCTGGCTCCTGGCTCCTGCATTGCAGATTCTCATTTTTCCTTTTCTTAATGACATTATAGATCCCGGCAGAGATTACAGCTACCTTGGAACCTATTAAGGATAACGAAGAGGCTGTCAAAGCATATGGAATTCACCTTGGAACTGAAATGTGCAAGAAGATTATGGCCAGTGGCATCAAGACGTTGCATCTTTATACATTAAACATGGAGAAATCAGCATTGGCCATTTTGATGGTTAATTCTCGTACCTTGTAATTTCTGCTTTACAATATGTTGAAACAGCGATACGATTTCAGAAATAGAATGAATTTTCTTACATTTGTGAGTTGTCTGGGATACGCAGAATCTTGGATTGATAGAAGAGTCCAAAATTTCCAGGACATTACCTTGGAGACGTCCTACAAATGTTTTCCGTATTAAAGAAGATGTCCGTCCTATATTCTGGTATGTAGAGATATAAATCAATGTCAAAATAATTCTTGTTGTTGTGATTAGAAGCTGATCTGTCATTTGAAATGATGGTAGGGCCAACCGTCCAAAGAGCTACATCTCAAGAACCATTGGTTGGGATGAGTTTCCACATGGCCGATGGGGCAATGCTCAAAATCCTGCATATGGAGCACTTGGTGATTATCAGGTGATTGCCGATGATTGACGTCATACTTTACTGTATTTATTCCTGCACAGCTTTTCCTTTCATCACCTATCTTGGAAAAACTTTGACCGACATTACTCAGATATGCTAATTTCGTTAAATAAAAAATTACCACCTTTGTGCATTTGGTCTTGAATGTTTTAGTTACCTTCGTTATCTCTGATATAGCTGCCTTGTCACTCTCCAACAGTTCATGAGGGCACGTTCACGTGATAAGAAACTTCAAGAGGAATGGGCTGTTGCTCTCAATAGTGTGGAGGACATCTATGAGGTATGGTTTTGAGTTACACTTCAGTTAGCCTCAAAACGAGCCCGACTCATTTCCAAGTCTTAATGGAATTTTTACATCATCAGAGATTTATGAACTACTGTCTGGGAAAGCTTAGAACTTGTCCTTGGTCTGAGTTAGATGGGCTTCAGGCAGAGACAAAGATCATCGATGATCACTTGGGTGGTATAAACTCGAAAGGTTTCCTGACTATTAACAGCCAACCAGCAGTTAATGGTGCAAAGTCTGATGCTCCTTTAGTTGGTAAGTTTGACACTTAAACTTCTCATCCGTATGCAAGGACGATTAATACATAAATGAACACTCAAACATGACCTCAGCTGGCAAGTAAAACACTCCAACTTACAAAACGATCATCTAGATACCTCCAAAATTATGTACTACATCAGCATTAGGTGTGCCCACGAGACACGATAGGGACAAGTTGGAGTGTTTAGTTGCCGGTTTAGAGCAAGCAGGTGTCTAGATGTGCACTCTCGAAGTTGGAGTGCTCGCTTGTCAGCTGAAGCCGAGTGTTTGGTTACGTATTATGCCTTTTTTTTTAATTTTCAAATGACTTCTTTTGCCTTCTTTTTGCAGGATGGGGTGGTCCTGGTGGATATGTTTATCAAAAGGCATACTTAGAGTTCTTTTGCTCGCGTGAAAAGTTGAATGCCGTTATTGAAAAATGCTCGGCTTTCCCTTCCCTTACCTACATGGCTGTGAACAAGAAAGGAAACTGGATGTCCAACGTCAACCAAATCGGTGTTAATGCAGTGACATGGGGCGTTTTCCCAGCTAAGGAGATCGTACAACCAACCGTAGTTGATTCTGCCAGCTTCATGGTATGGAAAGACGAGGCATTTGAAATCTGGTCAAGAGGTTGGGCTGAATTATACCCCGAGAATGATCGATCAAGAACACTGCTCAAACAGGTATATTCACACACTTTCCTCTGTCTTTATAATAGAATTTGTCCCTTTGCCATTCATCCTAGTTTCTGCTGTACATTTGCTGAGTTGATTTCTCGGATGGTCATCCACGTTTCCCGTTTATTGCATCAAAGTGATAAAACTAATAACGGAGAAATAGCTTGAATATGCATATATATATAGGAAAAATAACTCAACTATGTCCCTATATATCGCGTAGTTGAGTTACCATTACAAAAACTAGTTCTACGATGACCATCCGTGAAATCACACCTTTTCTTTTGCTCGTGAACTACTAATAAAACGGAATTTTCATTTCGTTTTACAGGTCCAAAACAGCTACTTCTTGGTCAGCCTTGTCGATAACGATTACATCAATGGAGATTTGTTTGCCATCTTCAAGGATATATGAAATTTAGCAGGCCATACAAAGATCCTAATTATTTACATACAATGAAGTTTCTTCTTTGGATTTGAATAGAAATTCTTTTTTTTTTTTTTTTTTTATGGTCATGTAGCATGAATAATTCAATGATGTATCTGTTCCTTTCAATTTTTTAAACTTCAAATTTAATCCACCTTACTCAATATTCAATTTTTCTCGAAAAATTCCACGTATCCGTCTGTAACGAGTCTGCCAAAGTGTGTTAATAAGCTCGTGATGTTGGACGATGCCCAAGAGCGTTTTATGGGCTCTAGAACAGGAATCAAATGATTTCGATAGTTTTTTGTGGGTGTTAACGCACGAATTTTGGAGGTATTGAGGCTTCGGGCTCATTTTTCTCAAAAAATTTTACGTACTTATCGATAACAAGCCTGGCAAGAGTCTTACGTTCGGTGGCCCCAGACGACCCTGGGAGTGCTTTATAGGCTCTGGAATATAAATCATTTTCACCTGATGTATGACCCACTAAGCTGGATTTGCATTGGGAGATGAAGAAATTGAGTTAAGGAACAACATTAATGAACTTATGTACACATAATATAAAGATTTTAATAGTGGCATAAATATTCTTTATTGTGTCATTTAACATTGCTTCGCATTAATTTTTTCGAATATCTAAGTTTTTTTTAAATGTTTATAATATATTGATACCACTTTCAAGTTCATTTTTTTCCCTGAGAAAACTCTTATCTCATATTGGTTGGGATAAATTTGAATAAAGTAATAAAGTTTTTTTTTTTTTTTTAAATCCATTGTAAATTTAAAACTACTCATCTCATTTAAAAGATCAATAAGACATGAGAATATCATAAATATATTTTGATTTTCTTGGAATTAGGATGTACAATTGGAAATCATAATAATTGTTGAGGAGCACAAAAAAAGTGTTTTTTTTTTTTCATTTATAAAAATGTGAAATGCAAATTTGCTTGGAGAAATTGAAAAGAAAAAAAGAAACTAACTTATTTCATCGCACTAAAAAAAGAAACCCGAGACAAAAGAAATTCAGATACCTTTACATATGTCGAATAGATAACATAAGGTAAGTTCACTCTACAAAACGATTCAAGCTAACTCTAAAGAAACTGTGTACATAAATGCGTCGATTCTTCTTGGAAGATGTACAATTAGAAATCCTAGCAACTATTCAACTAATATATCACAAAAAACAAAAAAATTATGTCTTTTCTAAGAAAATACAAAAACACAATTCGCGTTCTCTATCTTTACGTAATATCATAACCCCATATTCTAAAAGTTACATGGAGTAAGGTTTTGGAAGAGGCAAATCCTTGACAAGACCACACAACAAATTATTATCAGGCATGTTGTACTCATCTTTTAGAGATTTATTTGGTGTAACAACACTAATATAAAGTTGATGGCCCAAATATTGTCTTTCAAGTAAATTGGACCTTAAATTCCAAAGTCCAGCATTGTCAAGAGTTGTCATAATTGCAGCCCATGAATTTGGGTACACTTGGATTGTGTTCCTACTTACTGCATCAAGTAAGTTGTAGTTTTGTCTCATCTCTGGCTTCCATCTACCTGGTGCAATCCTGAATATCAGATCAGTGACGAAGTTAGAAATTTATATAGAAAAGGGATTCAGTTTCGATGTGTTGTTTATATATGTCAAATTTCTACTTATGTGACATGTTATGTTTCATTTATTGAGTTTTATGGGAAAAAGAGACTACTTTAAAACTTTTAGGACACTATAAAGAGGGTCGAAAATATTGGTGGTTTTGTATTTTTAGGTAAGTACCATAAAGGTCAACTATAGTTTATCAGAATTCATAAAACCAACTTCAAACTTGAGATATAGTCATTTTTGTTGTTTAAGAGGGGACAAACAATCTCCTATGTGTATATATACTTACAATTTGAATGGGAGAAAATGACTTTAACTAATATCAGGATCATATAACTTTCAACTAATTTTGAAATTTCGAACTCATAATTTCAAAAGTACGATGGAGATACTTACGCAACAGCAAAGAAGTTGTATCCATCCAAATGCCAAGATTGAACATTTCTCTCATGATTTTCAAGTATAATTTCCACAAAATTACGATGTGTAGCATTCATCACGTTAGGTGCAATTGTTATTCTTTCATTTCCACTTGGTGGTATATACTCATCCTTACATAGGTCATATTTGAACACCTTGTCCCCGACACCATAGTATTGAGCCAACTTAATCGGCGTCTCGGGATCCGTGTGGGAGATGCCGTTGATGGCGTAACGGGTTTTCCCATCAACAACCCCTGCCGTGCTCACCAATCTTATGGTACGCGTGATGTTGATCTGACCATAGTGGTAACTACCTTGAGGGTTAGGTCTAGCTGCACTTGCAGTCAAATTCCAACGGAAAGAGTTGAATTGGTTGAGTGACCATACCCAACCTTTTGGGGCTTCTCCAAACTCTGGAGAGGCGGGGCCTTTACCTGTTGAAATATAATATAATAAAGTAAGTAACCAAACAATGTTAGGTTGTCGAGCATACATACATAGGTCCTAGAATGTTCCAATTTCATAATGACCTAAAAAGCTAGAAATAGGTAATGAGTTGGTCACGTAATTTAACAGTACCATCAGCATAACGGATGGTGGCAGTCGCGACACGTGGTTGCTTCGTAAAACGTAAAGAAGCCACAATAAAATAGTCTTTAGGATCTTGATCAGCATTCACCAAGACAGATAAACATTGTCCTAAATGAACATCCAACATTTGATACATGTTTTGAACTGTATGAGATCCTTCTATCTCCACAAGTTTCATTGTGTGTCCTTGTATTCGAATATTGATAGAATTTTTCATCCCGACGTTGCAAAACCTAAACCTATACGTTTTTCCCTTGACCATCGTAAACATAGGCTCATCTTTGCCATTACCTTTTCCATTTTTACCATTAATAACAATCCCTTCTGGCCTTCCAAGTGAACGTCCAGAGGTTAAAAGACCTCTCAACACTTTATGACTTTTAGTGTACCAATCACTCGCTAAAAGGGTAAAGTCATCCATGGGGGGATCAAATGGGACAGGGATTAAAGCGCGACTATGGATAGTTATGGGCCCATAGCCTCCAACTGACCTATGTAACTTGGTGGTTGGATGATAGTAGTAGCTACCAATTTGATCCTTAAATTGCAAACGATACGTGAAATTTTTACCAACAGGGATTGGACAATTCGTGCCTAGGGTACCATCTTGCCACGAATTCTTCCTTTGTTGGATCCCTTTCCATGTTAGAAGGAATGGTTCATCCAATTGATTGAACACATTTACAATAATATTGTTATTCGATGTGCAATTGATTTTAGGTCCGGGGAATTGACCGTTGATCAAAATGACTTGTTGTGGCACGCCAAGCGGAGAAATAGTACCATAAGTAACTTTCCACTCAAAAAATAGATAAGGATCCTCTGCCTGTACAGTAACCAAACACGAAAATAGAAAACGAAGAACAAAACTTGTAAGTTGTTTATTCATTTTTTTTAATTCTTCTATTTCTAATATTTTCTAAATAATGTTCTCTTTTGAGTATACATATAAAAATCTCAACAATTTTTTTTTTAATATGTTGATGAGAGGAAAGGATAACTAAAACAAGAACAAAATGACAATTTTTTTATGTCTAAAAATAGACATTGCACATTTATATACGTTACAAATAAAAAAATAGACATTTAATTTTTTTTTATGGCTTGCCCAGAAGCATCGTTTATTCCTTGGTTATTTTTTAAAGAAAATTGCTCTTCTTGTGCTATGCCTTTCTTTTTCTTCTTTAAATTTAGATTATGTTATAATATAATTGTTGCCCAAAATAGTAGTGATAAAGTTAATACTATTAATTACAAAGAAATTTAGGAGAAATAATTTACTATTTACTTTGTTTTCTAAATACGTATTCTTCGTGGATAATAACTAAAATTCAAGGACAAGAAAACTAGAAAAGAAATACTATGGCTATTAGTATGAAACGATAAGCAAAGACAAATGTTTATTACCTACTAACCTTCAACCTTAAAATCTATATCATCAAAAAAATTATATGAATAAATAAGACAACGCTCTATTACCTATTAACCTTTTTTCTTTATTGATATCCTTCAAAATAAAGAAAAGCGCTATCTTCCAAAATAAATTTAGTATATTCACACATCAATGCATAATGCAGTTCTTCAACCTACAAATACAAAGTTTGTTGGACCCAATGAAAATGGTAAATACTAACACCGGATTGAACCCACCACCATAAAAAAAATATATATATACTTTCGCCGTTCCATTTGATATGACATTTTTTTTTATTCTATAAAAAAAAAGTCATTTTACTAGAATTAGAAATAATTTAACTTCAAAATTTTTCTTTTATTTTTAATAAAATAATTTTCAATCACAGAAATATTCATAGATGATTGTAGAATACAAGCTTTAAAGATTTTTTTTTTCCTTAAATACTGTGCTAAGTCAAACAATATAACAAATACAGCGGAGCTACTAATAAATACTTGCTACGTGACACAACACAAACAAAAAAAAAGAAAAGGGGAATAGGGTAGTTGGTACCTAACACCAGCTACAATTACACGCTTCAATAAAGCCCCAATTTTTTTTCCTTCAAGATCTCACCATTTCTAAAAGGGTATCCCCAAAAAATACACTCTTGAATTTTGAATAATTTTTCCAATTTTGGTCTCTGTATTTGCAGAATCAGAGGAAGAAGAAGTTAAAAAAAATGGCCAAAGAAGAAGCAATGGATCAGTTACTAATAAACAAACAAATTATATTCAAAGGGTATATTGAAGGAATTCCAAAAGAAAGTGATATGGAGTTAAAAATTGGAAAAAAACTGAATCTTGAAAAAGATTCAAAAGGATTATCGGTTAAGAATCTATACTTATCTTGTGATCCTTATATGCGTGGACGAATGCGAGAGTTCACGGCGGCTTACCTCCCTCCTTTTGTCCCTGGAGAGGTAAGTAATGCGATAAGGATTTAACTTATATACATTGACGTTACCGAGTTATATTTAGTTAAGCGTAGTTATAGCAAATGTGGTTGCCTTGTTTTCCGAGTTATTATCTTGAACATAACAGTTTCGTTGGTTCTGCATTTGAGTTATCCTATACAGGTAATTGAAGGATTTGGTGTCTCGAAAGTTTTAGACTCAGATAATCCAGACTTCAAAGCAGGTGATATAGTCTCAAGTTTCACCGGTTGGGAAGAATACAGCTTAGTACACAAAACTGATCAGCTGAGGAAAATTCAGACGGATGATATGCCTCTGTCCTATCACGTTGGTCTTCTTGGTAAGTTTATTAGCACCATTCTTATAGTTTCCTTCTCGTATTCTGAGACTTTCGCAGCCTTGTAAGACTTGATTTTTGTTTGATGACCGAGAAATCGTCCTTCTATCCTTCTCCACTTGAATACTACCAGTCACAAGTCCCGAATGGGATCCGAGGATTGCCTTCTCCTCGTATTGTTAGACATGGTTCTCTAGTAGATCTAATGAATGTGGAATTTATATAGGCATGCCAGGTTTTACAGCTTATGCTGGATTTTACGAGGTTTGCACACCTGAACGAGGGGATTATGTTTTCGTGTCTGCTGCTTCGGGAGCGGTTGGCCAGCTTGTTGGCCAACTCGCAAAGTTACATGGATGCTATGTCGTAGGAAGTGCTGGGACGAAACAAAAAGTAAGTCTGTTTCCGCGGATTGTAACGTCTTTTAGCAATTGCATTTGTTGTATTTCATTTTATAATTCAACCACATGTTATTAGGTTGACATATTAAAGAGTAAGCTTGGATTTGATGAAGCATTCAACTATAAGGAAGAAGAAGATCTCGATAAGGCTCTCAAAAGGTGAGGAAAATCGTCATGAACAGTCAAAAAATAGAAGGTGGATTTAGGGTCGGGTTTTTGGGTTCAAATGAATTCGTTGTTATGACAAAAAGAAAGTAAGATCATGCTTGTTCTGACTCTAAATCCTGGATTTGCCTCTTCATCTTCTTAGAGGACGATAAAGATGAATATAGGCCATTTACGTAGTAACAATCATCTTGTTTTCACTTTGCTTGACAGATATTTCCCTGAGGGCATTGACATTTACTTTGACAACGTTGGAGGATCCATGCTAGACGCAGCATTGCTCAACATGAGGATCCATGGACGGATTGCCATCTGTGGAATGGTGTCTCAGCAAAGCCTTTCAAATCCACAAGGTATACACAACTTGTTTCAGCTCATCACCAAGCGCGTTAGGATGCAGGGCTTTCTCCAGAGCGATTATCTACATCTATTCCCCCGCTTTCTTGAAGACGTTACTAGTCTGTACAAGCAGGGTAAAATTACGTACTTAGAAGACATGAAAGAAGGCCTTGAGAGCGGTCCATCTGCCCTTGTTGGACTGTTTTATGGACAGAACATAGGTAAACAGGTCATCCGCGTTGCTCATGATTGATATTAATCGAGACAGAGATCTTACAGCTACCTCCGAGCTTATCGTAGGCCTATCCAGTAAGCAAAAAAGGATCATTTTTGCTTCAGGAACAAGGCCTATGTAGAATACTTGTAAAACTGATCTCACTTGGGTACTTAATATATCAAATTCAACATTCAAGACACAAATAATTCATGTATTATACAATTCTTGCATTTCGTATCATTATTAGAGGAATTTTCGTATACAGCCACTCAAAAGTATCTTAATTATACTCCATAACTATAGTTATAACAGTATTTGTATGATTCGTGTAACATTTGTATAATTCGCTATACAATTCGCAACTTTTGTATAGCGTTTATATATTTTGCTATACAATTCTTGTATGGATTCGTTATATATTTCGCAGTGCTTGTATATTTCGCTATACAATTTGCACAGATCGTTCAATTCGCAGTGCTCATATATTTCGCTATACCATTTGCATAAATCATTATACAATTTGCAGTGTTTATATATTTCGCTATACAATTTGATTCCCACACAACGTTTGTATAAATCGCACAAATTATACAAAATTCAAACTGTAATTATAGTTAGATATTTATCGCGGTTTGTAATTAATTCAAATTATAGCTATGTTAGCTAATTAACTAATAAATATTTACTCATCTGCGTAATTTTTCCATATATTTCTTTTGTATTTTTGTTCATGTTTTGATAGATAAATTTACCCAATATAGACATGATTGAAAAAAGTAATAAGTACTCGGTACAATTAGTCGAGATGCAAACAAACTGATCCGAACACCATAATACTAAAAATGTCAAATTTTTTTTTGTATATTTTAAACTCTTTTCCCAACGGTCTTGTTCCCAATCAAATCTCAGATTTCAAATAATATGACCGTTGACACCCCCAAAAGCACCTATATATACAAAATTCATCTGTCAAACCATCCCAGAATCTTCAAAAAATCATCAAAAGCCAAGAAATTTGGTCGAAAAATTCAAGAAACAAAAAATGGGGTTCAACAATTCTCACTCAGATTCAACAAAAACACACAAAATCTTCCTTTTCTGTAACTACATTCTTCTTGGTGCAGCTTCCAGCTGCATTTTCTTGACTCTCTCCCTCCGATTAATCCCGTCTCTCTACGGGTTCTTCTTCATCCTCCTCCACATCCTCACTATAGGTGGCGCAGTCTTTGGCTGTGCCACCGTGTCAGCACCCTCTGAGGGTGCTGTCAGTAAGTGGTACGGAGCACACATGGTGTCCTCCGTACTCACAGCAATACTCCAAGGCTCTGTTTTCGTGCTGATCTTCACGAAAACAGGGGATTTCCTCGGAAACTTGAATTCATATGTTAGAGAAGAAGATGGGGTTGTGATCTTGAGATTAGCTGGTGGATTGTGTGCTTTAATATTTTGTCTTGAATGGATTGTTCTTACACTTGCATTTTTCTTGAAGTATTATGCTTATGTTGAAGGGAATAATGGAAATGTTGCTATGAAGAACAGAGCTAGAGTTCAAGATGATGAAGATGTCAAGAATTGGCCATGGCCATTTCAAGTTTAAGTCCAAAAAAGTGGCTATTTTTTGCAAATGTGAACTTCTGTTGTATTTGTTAAATTCATTGATTTGTTTGGTTTGTTGGTGTAATTTGATTGGATTTTCACTTTGGAAGGTCCACTATATGAAATGTGTGTACTTTTTGTACAATGAGGAAATTGAGATTATGCAATATGGCTATTTTTGCAAATGTGAACTTATATTTGGTTTGTTGATGTAATTTGATTGGATTTTTACTTTGGAAGGTCCATCATATGAAATGTGGGAACTTTGTATAAGGAAATTGAGATTATGCAATATTTTCCTACTAGTGGTTATTTTTGCAAATGTGAACTTCTATAGTATTTGTTAATTCATTGATTTATTTCGTTTGTTGATGTAATTTGATTGGACTTTTACTTTGGAAGCTCCATTATATGAAATGTGTGTACTTTGTATTATGAAATGTGTGTATTTTTGCATAATTATGCAATTACTAATGGTGGTTATTTTTGCAAATGTGAACTTCTATTTTATTTGTTAATTCATTGATTCATTGGGTTTGTTGATGTAATTTGATTGGATTTTTACTTTGGAAGGTCCATTATTGAAATGTGTGTACTTTGTACAATGAGGAAATTGAAATTATGCAATATTTACTAGTAATGTTTATTTTTGCAAATGTGAACTTCTAGTTTATTTGTTAATTTATTCATCTCTCGAAGTTGTTGATGTAATTTGATAATTTTTACTTGGAAGGTCCATTATATGAATGTGTGTATTTTGTGTAATGAGGAAATTGAAATTATGCAACATTTTTACTAATAGTGTTATGAGTTTGATATTCATAATCAAGCCAGAATTTGAAACTTACGCGGTTTTAACATTCTAGCCCATTTTAATTACAAATTAAATTAAATTTATCTATTTGTAGAGTATATCAAATGTATATAAATTTCTATGAAATGTGTGTATTTTGTATAAACCCCACTTGTGGGATTTTACTAGTTATGTTGTTGTTGTTGTGTGTATTTGTATAATGAGGAAATTGAAATTATGCAATATTTAAATGGCTATTTTTGCAAATGTGAACTTCTATTTGTCTTTGTTAATTCATTGATTTATTTGGTTTGTTGATATAATTTGATTGGATTGTTACTTTGGAAGCTCCATTATATGAAATGTGTGAACTTTTTGTACAAGGAAATTGAGATTATGCAATATTTTACTATTAGTGGTTATTTTTGCAAATATGAACTTCTATTTTATTTGTTTATCTGATTTGTTGATGCAATTTAATTAGATTTTCACGTTGGAAGGTCAATTAAATGAATGTGTGTATTTTGTATAATGAGGAAAATGAAATTATGCAAAAATTTTACTACTAGTGGTTATTTTTGCAAATGTGAACTTCTATTGTATTTGTTAATTCATTGATTTGTTTGGTTTGTTGATGTGATTGGATTGGATTTTCACTTTGGAAGGTCCATTATATGAAATGTGTGTACTTTGTACCATGGGGAAATTGAAATTCTGCAATATTTTACTACTAGTGGTTATTTTTGCAAATGTGAACTTCTATTTTATTTGTTAATTTATTTAGAAAAAAGTACGCAAAGTAGACTTAATTTGAAATTATTTACTCTCAATAGATCCAATATAAACTATTTACCCTTAATGGACCAATTACCCAAACTATTTACCTTTCTATCCACTTACCCCTTTTTATTTAGCGTGCTGACGTCAACATAAATACTGTAAAATATACTCTGGCGATATATATACTCTATAGCGGTACCACATAGAATGAGGTCAGTCTTTTGTGATACTCTGATGGTATATTGATACCAAATTGGTATATAGAATTTTTTTTAAAGAAACAGATAAAAAATTATTAAACTCTAAATTAGTGGAAAATATATTCATTATATACTCTGTAGATATATTTATACCATATCGGTATCATATAGAATTGAGCTTAATTATCTTTGATACCCTATTTGTGTATCATACAAACAGGTGCTGATGTCAGCATGACATCAACGTACGAACTTTAATATTAGAGGTCAAAATTTTAATAGTGTGGGAGTACAAAATGTAAAAAGGTATATAAATGTAAATAGTTTGATTTAAAGAGATACAAACTTAGTTTTCCTATCTACATGGGGCGGTTGGAGTATCACAGGGGGGACTGTAACGAATCCAGGTATTTGGAGTTACGAAGGAGTAGCGGGAGCACATATTGTGTTTTCTGGCTTATGCTTTTTGGCAGCTATCTGGCATTGGGTGTATTGGGATCTAGAAATATTTATCTCTCTAATTTGTTGATGTCATTTGATTAAACTTTTACTTGGAAGGTCCTTTATATGAATGTGTGTATTTTGTGTAACGAGGAAATTGAAATTATGCAACATTTTTCCATCTTGGAGAATTTTCGTATATAGCCACTCAAAAATATTTTAATTACGTTGCATAGCTATAGTTTGGGTAATATTTCATAACTATAGTCATCGCAGTGTTTGCATAATTTGTGCAATGTTTGTATACGTTTGTATAATTCGCTATACAATTCGCAGTTTTTGTATAGCGTTTGTATATTTCGCTATATAGTGTTGACACACAATTTTTACCCTCCACGGTGTCAAATTAATCATCGAGTTTTTATTTTTGTTCCAATGATTTTTTTTAAACAATTAAAAAAAAATATATATATAATTAAACGGGCGCGTGAGGGCCCCGCGCCCCGCTATATCCCTTTCACCCACTCCATTTCTCCCATTTTTCCCTTTGCCCTTACCCGAAACCCTAGCGCCGTTCCCTCCATCACCGCCGTCGTCTTCTCCGTCTCCTCTTCTTCCTCAACCCAAAACCGACAACCCGACAAACTCCCAAACCCCCGCGACCTTGTGACCCTACGCATGCGCCGCTCCATCTATCCTCTCTGGCAACCCGCGCCCATGGCCCCTCTAATCAACCTTTAATCCGCAACTAACGGATAGAAAGTTGAAAGCAAGGGCTCAATAGGAGACAAAATGATTTCAAAGAGAAGAAATTCGAATTTTGAATGAGAAAAGCCCAAAAATCCGATCCCAATCTCATTCGTTTTCCCCCCATTTTCAAAGCCTGAATGGTCCATATATTGTGGTTTCTTCTTCGGTAGAAGCGGGGTCTGGACCTTCGAAAAACCCTAGCAAGAAACTCAATCGATTTCCACAACCATTCCGAACTTACAGTTTAGGATCATTTCCATTCAAACTCGTTTTTTAGAATCTTGTCTGATTCTGAGGACCTGGAAATTATAGATTCTTGGTCGAAGAAGGTAGACTGAGCTGTTGTGTGGAATTCGAAGCTTCGTCAAGCTCGTCGTCTCAGTTCGCTGCTCCTAAAAAGCCTAACATCCCTTTTGA